>JANRFK010002932.1:28653433-28665080 GCA_030068395.1 Apalone spinifera | reverse complement strand
CTGACGTCAGGGACGCACGCACACTCTGGCCCTGCCCTACACCCGCGTGCGGCCCCGCCCCCGCTTCCGGCTCCCGTCCCGGGACTTGGCCCCCCTGCACGCTGCTCAGCTGGGTGGCCGCATGGGAGCAAGCGGCGCAGACTGTCAGAACGCCGCACTGCCTGTGCAGCACAGGGGTCGGCGCTGTTGAAGTGCGGGGCGGGTTGCCCATCACAGCTCCCAGCTGCCAAAATCTGCTCGCTGTGGGCGAGTGGATTTGTCCTTCCCTGCTTATACTAGTTCAGTGCATCTAGTATGGATGCAGTTAAACTGTCATAAAGATGGCTTATGCAGCATAGCTTATTCTTATTACTTCTCACGTAGGAGTAAATTATATCAACAGATTTGTACAAATCTGTTTGTTTTCTCTCTCTATATATAAAAAGTTTTTCCTGCCTCGTGACAGAATGACATCATCAGCAAGCTCTCAGTGAAGCAAAAGCAGCCAGAGAGCGGGGTAGGAGAGTATACTGAGCTGAAGGCACAGCCCTCTAGTAGTAAAATTAAAAAAATATACTCCTGACCAAAATAGTTATACTAGTACAAAAACTGTGCAGACTAATTCAGAGAAACTTTAGAGGAGAATTTAGCAAACCAAAATCTTAATTAAAAAAAAAACCCAACAACTAACTCTGCAGCTTTCCATGGACAACTAGTTATTTTTCCTTCAAAACAATTTTTCCTTCAAAGCTTCATCTCAATCCAATCAGTGCCACTATTAGGTTGTAGTGGAAATTACAGTAATGTCAGAAATAATAATTTCCCTTCCCTGCAGGATTAAATTGGGTGAATCAGATTTTAAATAATTAATGCAAATTTAAACAAAGATTTTGTGTATGGTTTAATTGGGGAAAAAGGTGGGAGTCAGGGTTGAGCACCTAAATGGGAAGTTGAAGAACATTAAGTAATTTCTTTCCTTCTGGTGTGAAAGTTCTTCTTTAGTAGATTTGAATCTTACTCTTCTATAGTGTACAAGGTCACAAGTCTTTATAACAAGTTAGTCAATCAGCCTTAAATGGTTAAATTTTAATCCATTAAGCGTATTATGGAGACGGCATTTGTGCCACTCTAGTTAGTTAAGTTTCAACATAGCTCTTGTTTTTTGTGTTAACGTCTCTAAAAATCAATCCAGACTTTAAATTTAGCAAAGAATCTGTGTTTATCCTGGACCTGATTTTTTTTATATTGAAAACAGTTTTTAGCATTTTTCATTGCTTTAAAAAAAACTTTTGTAACTTGTGCTACTTCAGAAAAGTGGCTCAGTATTTAGAGCAGAAGTCTTTCACTGCTGAAGACCTAGTTTCTATTCTAGGTGAAACGAGTTTGGTCTCATCAGAGTTCCTCTATTTTCATCACAACATTGACACACTGAGGCTGAGTTGAGAAGTTAATGACTAGAATAGCAGGGTACTTGTAGATCAGGATTTAAGTGGAGGATGCCTATTGCAGCCATGTCTTGCTCAGTCCTGACATTTATTTCTTACTTTCTGTAACACAAAAATAGACTATGCATTAATTTTTAAAACACAGACTGCACTTCAAACTGACACTGAGGTCAGGTCTACACAGTGCCAGAAGTTTGACTTATAATATGCAACTCCAGCTATAAGAATTCTGTAGCTGGGGTCGATGTACCTTAAACTGAATTTCTGAGGCCGTCCCACTGTGGGAAGTCGATGGGAGAGACTCTCTTGTCAACTTCCCTTATTCCTTGCGACTCCGAGGAGTACTGGGTCGACAGGGGCACCCTCAATGTTCATTTTAGTGGGTTCTTACTAGACTCGCTATATGAAACTACAGAAGATCAATTTCTGGAGCATCGATCTTTCTGGAAGTATAGTCCATGGTTGCAAGTTTAACAGTTTAAACTGTATCCGATCCCACAGCACAGAGTGGCAGCCAGCTCCCCAGTAGTAGGGCAACAGGTGGGATCTGGTGTTTGCCAGGAGCTGGCTTAAAAACTCTTGGAACTGGCTGCTACCCTGCAATGCAGGTTCTGCAGTTTAGACCTTATTTTGCCAAGCCTGCAGCGCAGCCAGCTCTCTGGAAGTGGGGCAGCCTGGAGGGCTGGGCTGCCTAGTGATTGTCATGCTTGGTTTGGCTCTCTGTTTGGTTGGGGAACCTCAGCCTTTATAATAAGGGTGGGAGTCTTTATAATAAGGGTGGGAAGGGATCCAGGCCCCCCCCTTCAACTTGGGTCCCCGTCTAAGGAGCTGTGTGTCAACCCCTGAACCTTGTGGGGTCCTCCTAGCAGGGAGTCTAAATCTACTGCCTTAGGCTGCTATTTACTATTCAGTTTGTGGTGTGGGCCCTCTAGTCCAGTTTTCTGGGTGTCTAGCCTCTTGTAGGATCGTTTACCCACCAATACATGAACAAAGTTTCCTTTTGTGTATACTTAACATACTGGAACATAGTACTTGTAGTTGGAAGACCCTAATAGGCATTGCATCCCCCTGCAAGGGCTGCATCTGTTCCTTGGCAAAGGTCATATCAGGTAGCAGGCTGGAGACTGTTGCTTATCGTAATAAAAGCTTTGAAAGGACACTCCTATAGGAAGTTATAAGTAATACTGCAGAAGAGCATATAAAAGTACTGCACTTTGAAGTTGCAATGAACCAAGCCATCTTCTCAATCTGTTCATCAATATGCTTGCAGACTATTTTAAGGCAGGTAAAACAGTCTGTATCTAGAGTGTTTTAACAGTAAACTTCTCAGTGCATAATTAGCTTTCGGGATTTTGTTTCATCTGTAGTTTTTATTTCATTCTTCTGGTAATACTGATCCTTTTTACACTTCATTAGTCAACCTTTTTCATCAAACTTTTGACATTTGCAAATGTCACCTCAACAAAATCTAGTTTAGTAATAGACTTATCTAGTCAAATGTAAGCATATCATACTTACGGGTATACACTGATCATTGGTGCAGTGTTATATGAAAAGCTTTTTCCCCTCAAAGTTCATGTTTGTTTGGGAGTTTCCCTGTATAGTAACTATTAGAATTATTTGAATAGTTAAAACAGTCACATTGATTTCCATATGAATATATCCTTTTCTCTGTGCTGATGTATCACATCACAAAGTAAGATATTTGAATGAGACATAGAGTGAGGATCAGGGTTTAGACTCAGATTTTATCAAACAGTATTTTATCGAAAAGCGAAGTTACTTTAAAAAAAAAACAACAAAACCTTCTTCCTGGGGTGTGTGGGAGAAGAGTGGGCTAGTATCAGGAATACAAACTACTCTCCATTTCACAAGGAAGTGGGAACACTAAAGAAAATCAAACATGACAGAAAAACTGATGGACTCAAGAGTCTGTTTAAAAAATAACCTGGGAACTTATGGCTTGATTGGTTCTTGAAAGAAGATATGCTGAAAACACTAATTGGGACAACAAAACATATCGGGGAAGCAGAGAAAGCTATGTGATAGCATTGTTTCAGAGAATTAGGGCGAATGAGGCAGACATAGTTTTTGAATAAATAATATAAACAGTTGCTAGGACTGTTTATATCCTCCCCAACCAAAGTTCACTGGACTTAAACTGTTTTTATTAATGTCAGTATAGTCTATTTTGCTTGCAGTTGCAATCTGCTTGGCTCTGGCATTCTTTAATCTTTGTATTTGATTTTTTTTATATACCTGTTCATCCATCACATACCTTTTAAGCACTTGCTCATCCTCACTAGTTTTTCTTACTCCTCCTATGTTAACTTTCTTTGAACATTTTCCATTTTGTTTTATGGTTCTTTCCTTCTGTTTCAGCTCCATTTGTTTTTATTCTGAAAACTGTTTAATAATGAGGGAAGGTATTTACAAGTAATTACAGGCTGGGTATTATGTAGATCTCTGGGTCAATGGATCTGGCCTGTTGAATAATGGGATTGGACATGTGGATCAAAACGTTCCTGAGTCACTAAATTAGAGTTGCCAGTTGGAGCAGAAACCAAATGAGTAAAATCCCAGAAATCTGTACTGCAGATGACCACTGAACTCAATGGTGAATGCTATGTGTAAGCAAGAATGGAAATAGGATTTCTGCAAAGAAGACTGTAAGGACTATCTGGGGCAGGGATTGTTCATGTTTGTATTTTACCAGAATTAAGTCTGTTGTTTTACTATGTTGGTTTTGATCAGTAGTTTTCAGATGCAAATTATTTTTTTATGCTGCTAAAGAAATTTTCTTGATGTAGATAGAATTGATGCTAGCAAACAACCTCCATGGTTAATTCTTGGGAAAAAAGAAAGACTGGAAAATCTTTTTTCTCTTTCATATGTGCTCTGTTTTTCCTAGCTGACTTATTTGTATGTTTTTATTTCAGAAAAATGTTTCCTCCTGCCAGCATGTGGGCAGGCCTATGCTGGTACCTTTTATTTTATTTAGTTGCTGGGTACTCTTTCCCACTTGTCAAAGTGTACTGCATGCACTTTTGTGCGGTAACACTTTTGTCAAAGGCAGAAGAGTGAAAACAACTCATTTAGACCTCAGTTTGACTCGTCGAGCTTGGCTTATTCGTAGATTTTTTTTTTTGAACTGCGTATTTGTACTGTGCAACAGTTTACCTTATCTTAAAGTCAGCAAGTTTAAATTGCAGGTTGAAACAATTTACTAATTACAGTATTTTTTCATATATATATATGGGAGGGAAGCAGGGCTTTGGAAAAATCTTACCAAACACCTAGCTAAAAGGCTGGTATGGTAGATTTGGAGTGTCAGTGGTTAGATTTATTTTAGATCCAAGGGAAACCAGGCACTCCAGGACTATTTAACCACTTCCTTATCTTATCTATTGCAAGCTTTAAGCAGTTAATACAATTTAAGTTTTTTACCACCCTTAAAAAGAATTACTATACAATTTAAACCTTAAATACTGTAAATTCTAAAGCAATTAATACACCGCAAAGCAGTGCGAAATCAATTAATGTAAGATCTACTACAATAATACAATAATAAAGCCTAATTCACTTACACTTCACCTGTATGCTACCTGCAGTACCAGGCAGGAGGTCGTGGCTCCTTTTCTTCCACACAATGGAACGCCATGCACTGGGTTGCTGGTGTGAAGGGCCTATTTACTTCTAATTACATTGAGCAGGACCTGTGGGTCAATCCTGCCCATTCCCTCCTATCAGTTGTTCTTACTAAGCCCATGTTATAGCAAAGTGAGGCTTGGTGGTTCTAATAATATTTACCAATTTATTACATATTGTGTAGGATACATAAAATGCCCGATGCCCTATTTGGGGAACATCCTGATGCTCAGGATGTTGCTGCTATGTGTATAGTTGACAGTTTCGTGGCTGCATCTGTAACTTTTTGGTTATCAGAAACAGAAGTACCAGTACAAGGTTGCTCGTCCTGTGGTGTTGATGTGGTCTCACGTACCATGCTTAATCTGCCTGGTTATTCAAAACATTCCTTCCTCTACGGCCTTGCCTGCGTGCTTATGTGCCCCAGACTTGAGACAGGTCTGAGTTTTGCTTAAAGGCAGACATCACCATTTATTGTCAAGTCAGAATAGTCCAAGCTCCCCTGCAGTGTGCCATATGCAAAGTCCAGGCCCAGTGCCCTATTGAGAAGCCCATCCCAGCTCCTAAAGACCCTGGGAACTGGAACTCTTATTGACAACATTATCAGGTTTCATTAATCTTTGCAAGATTTTTGAATAGCTCCTATGAAACATCCATCTTGTCAATTCTTTTGCTTTAGGAAACTGAACCGAGGCACTAGAATTGCTGTCAGGTTAAAGGAGGCGCTCTGTCCATTTGTATTTGGAAGGTTATCTTTGGCTATGTCTGCATGACCGGTGCAACATTAGCACTGGTTTGGCAGCATAGATAGACTGCTATATTCTGCAGTGTAGATGCTTTTTATGGTAATGGAAGGGATTTTTCTGTTGCTGTGGTAATCCATCTCCCCAAGCAATGGTAGCTTGTCTGACGGAAGCATGCTTCCTTTAACTTAACCACATCTACATCAGGAGGTAGGTCAGCATAGCCTTCTACATTCCTGAGCACTGCAACTATCAGCCTGATTTCTAAGAGTAAACAAAGGCTTTGCAACAATAAAGTCAAGAAACTCTCTTTAAAGGAAAGTTTTTTATTTTACTGATAGTAGTGGCTTAAACACCACCATGCTCCAAAGGAAGTTTTCTACCCCAGCTATCAGGTGAGCAAGTGGATTTATCAAAACAAGGATGTATGTTTACTGGGGTTCTTCATTCTTCCTTACTATGGTAATGCTGCTGAGCTTAATAGCATCAGTTTTCTTAATTTGTCTTCTGTTGTACAGTAGACACTAGATGATGCATTAACAGTAGTGAGATACGCCTTTCAGCTGTTTGACCAATAAACTCCATGTCTGATGTACTGAGACCGCTGCTGGGGCAAGCGGATAGTACACACTCCAGCCCATTCAGTCTTTGGTTTCTTGGTGTCAACGTGAATGTTTGGTTTTGAATGACATCTGTGATGTTTGCTTTTGTCTGTTGGAAATTGGACTGAGATCCCCCCCCCCCCCAACCTTCCAGTCACTTAATAAAATCTATTATACAGTTTCCAGATTGCAACAACTTTAAGTCACTATTATCTTGGAATAGACTTGTCTGTTGGCCACTTGTTCAAAAACCCTCTGTTTTCATTTCCTTGAGTCATTGTCACATTATGTAGCATCCTGCAGCTTCTCATATCCTTTCACTGTAGTTAGAGCTTGCCATTCCTCTTTATCACTTTGTGTATGATCAGTGAACAGCAGCAATCTTTGCACTTTCGTCTAGAACACCGAAAGGGAAGTAGCTTTTGTTGCTGAATCGTGGTTTTTGTTTTTGCCCCCCCCCACACTAAAACATAAATTGCTGAGAATTTGTCTACACATACGCAGCTGCAGTGCTTGGTGAGGATGATACCTATGTTGATGAGAGAGCTTCTCCTATTGTAAATATTCCACTTCCCTGAGAAACAGTAACTATGTTGATGGGAAAAAGCCTCCTGTTGAAGTAGCACTGTTTGCACTGGAGGTTAGGTTGGTAAAAATACTGTGTCACTCAGGAGTTGAAAATTTTCACCCCGAGAGACCTGGTTATTCCAACATAAGTTGTTAGTGTGGAACAAGGCTGAAACTGGTTCACTTTTCACTGTGTTACCTGCTCTGGGAATCATGTTAATAGAAGCCCTGTCTACATGAAGGAAAATGGCAATGGCATAACTACGTCATTATGGAGTCAGTGTGGTCATGCTACAAATTGCTTGTTACTAATGCTATGTAAAATGGCATGAAAATTGGCATATGGAAATTCAGTCACTCCGTGCGTTTGCATGAGACCTTCTAATTTCAGTTAGACAATGTTGTGCGCAAACTGCCAAAAAAGGGATGACACTAAGTAAAAAATAGCTTTTACTATAGATTAGTTAATTTTTACATGTTTAAAATGTTGTCATTTTAGAAAACACAAAAAAAGCATAATCAATTTAATCATACTACTTTAACTACTGGTGTTACAAATACCTTAAATAATAATTATAGAATGATTAGAAAATATTTTACTTTATTCCACAACATTGTCTAGTTAGTTTCTGTGTGCGTGCACGCGTGCACAGGCCTTTTACATAGCAACTGAGCTGAAAAAACTTTTTTAAAGAAAAATTGGATTTTTTTTCAAAACTACAAATATTGATAGGGGACTGGTACCAGGGAAAGGTATTTGCAGATACCTCTCTCTGACTTTTTAAAAAGTAATATTTCTCTAAACTTTTTAACTTTATTTCACTATGTTCTATCATTCACTTTCACTTCAATAAGCTTGGACAATAAAAATGTAAACTGCTCACTTATCTTTATGTCCTTCCATAGTGAGCCAGGGTTTATTTAGATGAAAGCATAAAATAGGAATCATTAAATGCAAGCCAATTCCTTTTAATATATATGCAAATATCTTGGGTTCTGTAAATAATTTTTATATGAAACCTTTGTATTTAAGTGCTCTGACAACATCCCTTTAATCAAGAGTTAAGCTACGCATTTGCTGCTGACTTTAGGTATATCCACTGAGTGTATACTTGAGAGAGTGATTTCAATAGTTACCCATTTAAACCATTAAAATTAAAATCTCTTTTCAAAGAAATATTTTCGCTTAAATCTATTCTCTAGTATAGCACAGAAGGTAACTAACAAGGTTATGGTGATACATTTTATTAAAGTTCTCAGGGATTTAAAAAAAACCCACAGGAACAGAATCGTATTGTAGCAGCTTGCTACACAAATTGTTTTTGTTCTTTCCTTAGGAGGATTCAGTTTGATTTCTGTGGAAACAGGCATTAGACACCAGGGATCTAGTTTGACTATTTATTAAGGTAAGTAATGCCTTTTTGATTTCTTGTAGTGTTTACAAATCTAATTTAATTGGCAGTTACTGCAGAAAGAACAGAAAGTTCAGCTGCAGTGGGTAGTGAAATTTCCCAACATTTTGATGGAGGTGGAAAGAAATCAAAATTTTAGAATGCTTTCCAAACACCATAAATCATGTTAGTCTGATACATGTAGGATTTTTTTAGCAAATATACATGAATGTATTTCCATAGAAAGGTGCCAGATTGTGATAACTGCTCCTAATTAGCATGAAGCAGAGTGGATAAGGAGGCCAGTAGTGGTATTACAGTTATGGTATAAATCAATATTTACTAATACGTCTGTGGATAGCTTGGGACTTTATGAAATCTTTTACCAGTAAATATTTAAAGTAACACTTTAAATTACATAATCTGCTGCACTGGGAAACTTGAGATTTCACTTTTTTCCTCTGGAAGGTTGACTTTTTAAATATGATATTTAAATTTTACGAGGAAACCTGCAGTCAGCTGCCAGGATTCACTGGGATAAGACTCTCCCTCAATATCTAGAGCATCACCAAATGTATACAACACAAAGCACCTGTGGAAGTACTCTTTATAATTGGTAAAATCCCAGCCCAAGATCAGTTGCCATGCTGGTCTGCTATTGCAGATATGCAGGTTAGTGCATCTGGGATAGCATCTTCATTTTTATGAGGATCATTGGACTCATGCATTCATGACAGTTTTACAAGCTGTGCTAAAGGTTGCCATAAAATAGCTCATTTATTTTACTTTTTCTGTTGTAATATTTTTCTATCATTATCAGCAAATTGCTTATCATAGTAGCTGTTGATCTTGCCATTGGAATCTTTTTTTCTTGAAGCGGAGTTGAAGATAGGAGTTATTGGACTTAGGAAGATGGCTAGTTGATATTGATGCTGAGATGCTTGATCTAGAAGAGTGAAGGTGCTTAATTTTCAGTCCCTTTTTTGGTTTTTAATTCCAAGACAGTTTGGTTTAAGCAATCTCAGATTTGTGCGGAAAAAGTCCTGTCAGGCAGACTTAATTGTAAAGAACAATTATGTACCTTTGATAGACATTTTTGTAACCCAGATCTATAGGAGGATGCACAACTAGCATTTGTTGATAGGTAAGATGTGTTTCAGCCTCAAAAGAGACATAAAGGTTATCCTGTATATTCCTCCTTATTCCACTTCTCTTTTTGATTTATTCAGTGATGTCAGTCCGTTGTTTGACATCACAGTTCTTCTTTGAAATGATTCTGAATTTCTGTACTCAACAAATCATGCAGGAGGGGCATATTGATCAGAAAGAAAAGAGCTTCAGTTTACATAAGTATCATAGTAGTCACAGGCAATGGTATGAAAAGATGCATAAGCCAAGCGTGGTGGTTCAGTGTTTCTGTATAATTTGTGCCTAGAAAATTACTCCTAAAATATCTTATCACTTAACTTATACACCATCATTTTTATTTGAAAAAACTGCTCATTATAAGCTAACCCCCAAAATTTTGATTTTAGGTGGCAGAAAGGTTCAGAGGTGCTGAGCATCCTCGGCCTCCATTGACTTTGTTTGAATGTTTAACTTTCATCTTTAAAGATGTGAATTTGCATCTTTATTAAAGCTACTGTTTCAGAGAATCTCATAGCTCAGTGGTTTGAGCATTGGCCTGCTAAACCTAAACCCAAGGTTGTGAGTTCAATCCTTGCAGAGGTCATTTAGGGATTTGGGGCAAAAATTTGTCAGGGATGGTACTTGGTCCTGCTGTGAAGGTAGGGGACTGGACTTGATGACCTTTCAAGGTCCCTTCCAGTTCTAGGAGATAGGCAATCTCCATTAATTAATTAATTAATTTATCTGGGGAATTGGACTAACGCAGTCAACCCATTGGTTATTCTGCTTTGGGCCTGTGCTAATATAAATATGAAAAGAAATACAAAATTAATTTGAAGTATGTAAAGTAATATTAGAGACAACTTTATGCTCTTCAGTTTGCTAATATTTAATGCCTAAGTCTGGAAGCTAAAGGAAAACTACCATTGTTAGAATATGCGATCAAGTTTAATGGTCTAATGCAGCGTTTCCCAAACTGGGAAAACAATACCGGGCCTCAGCATGGCTGCTGGGAGGAAGAAGGGCGGGGCAGGCTGGGAGGGTGTGTGTGTGTGTGTGAGAGGAGGGAAACCAGCCACTGGGAAGCAGGTTGGGGGCAGCGGGGCTGTCTGGCGGAGATCGGGGCGGGCAGGCGGCGGAAGCAGGGCTGGCCGGGGGACACCTGGCAACCCTACCCCTCCTTGCACCCTCCCTCCTAGCCAGATACCCTACCCACAATCTGCTCCTGCTCCCGCCTCCTGGAGTCCCCCAGGCTGGCCCAGGCTGGGTGGAGGATGCAGCCGGGTGAAACACTGAAAATTTATTCATTTTTAATTCTTTTTTTATATGCATTTATATTTCTGGGCTGCAAAAAACAGTACTGGAAAAAAAAGGGTTCCAGCTAAAGTATAAAGTTTGGGAAACCCTGGTCTAGCCAGCTTTCTATCCATCTTAGTCCATTTATCCAATCTCTCTTAACTTGCTGGCAAGAATATTATGGGTGACCGTATCTAAAGCTGGCACTGGGGGCTTTGGGAGGACCAGAAACAACTTATTTGAATATTCATATTTGCTTAATGAATATGCAGATATGCAAATCAATTCTCCAAAAGCTCGTGAATGGATTTACTGGTCCCAGTGTCAAAGTTTGGGAACCCCTGGTCTAATGACAAGATGGTCTTTGCTGTCCATTGAGTTAGCAGTGAACTGATGCGGAACTTCAAGGCTGTTTCTAAACTTGATCTAGCTCTTGAGAGTCCTGTATTGTTAAATATATATATTCTAAATAGCAGTGCAACTAGAATGAGCAAAAAGCAAACACCTAACCCCAAAACCACTGAGAATGTGTTTCCAGTGGGCTGTCTGCTTCAGGTCTAAGGAGAGGATTTTTGATTCATGTTAGTTTAGGGCAAGCCTGGGCAAAATATGGCTGGCCTGCAGAGGCAGTGGGAAGCCCCAGGCAGGCTCCCCTGCTTGCCCTGCAGCCCTGCATGGCATACAGAAATGCAGCTGTAGGGCTCCATTTCTCTTTTAAAACTGGAAGGGAGGAGGGAAGTTTCAGGAGCCGCCCCGCCCCCAGCACAATCCCATTGGCTGGTTTCTGGCCAGAAACCAGCTATTGGGAGCTGCTTTTTGGAATAACAGGCAGCCAAGAAGAACCACTC
>JANRFK010002932.1:28623802-28642448 GCA_030068395.1 Apalone spinifera | reverse complement strand
GAAACCCTGGTCTAGCCAGCTTTCTATCCATCTTACAGTCCATTTATCCAGTCTCCCTTAACTTGCTGGCAAGAATATTGTGGGTGATCTTTATCAAAAGCTTTGCTAAAGCTGGCACTGGGGGCTTTGGGAGGACCAGAAACAACTTATTTGAATATTCATAATTTGCTTAATGAATATGCAAATATGCAAATGAATTTTACTGATCCTCCAAAAGTTTGTGAATGGATTTACTGGTCCCTGTGTCAAAAAGTTTGGGAACCCCTGCTGTAGGGCTCAGTTTCTTGTATCTTTGTCAGCCTTCAAGACATGTCATAGAAAACTGTGGCTTACTCTGATTGTTAGGAGAGGACTGCAGATCTAACTTGAATGTGCTAGCCCATTTGGAATAGCACTGTTGCCTTTTGTTTCATCAGTGAATTGATACCTTGGCTGCTTTCTTAAATCTCCAGTGACTAAAATGGTGCATAGCAGCAGCTTACAAGGCCAAATGCCTTCCTGTCCCTTAAATGTGCATTTCTGAGTAATGGCTGCTTCCTGGGCAGAAAGATCATGGGCATCCTATAAAGAGAGAGTAGTTGCTTGGTTGTCAGTACTCCTCTTGAAAAGTTGTAGATGCTAGATGTACAAGTCGTGTGTAGCTTTTATATTCCGTGATGCAATAGTGACCAGATGGGAATCTGTTTAAACAGTTACGTATACTTACTTATACTGCACTGTCCTTGGGTATTTGCTGGTATCGGGCATACCACTCTATGGGACCTGCAGACCTCCTTTGTGGAAAAGGAATAGGAACATTAATTTTAACTTACTGAAGGTTTCATTTTTCTAGTGGGGATCTCCACGGACCCACAGCAGGCATTGTTCATTTCCAGGAGACTAATTTCTTTTTGCTCTCATCATGAATGTGTTCAGTTGCTATGCTTTAGGCTGCAATTAATACTTGCTGTGCTGCCGGAAATCTTAAGTGTCCAGTGTTTCAATAAACTGTTAATCCTTTGAGAATGTAATACATGAGCAACAACTGTAAAAGTATGAAGTGTGCTAGGAGATAGCCACACCCATCTTCTCCTGATGGGTCTGGTTCTGTAATAGAAAACAACTATAAGAGGTCTGTGGACTTCCTCCCCTGAGAGGAAGAAAAATGTTGGGAGTTCTGTTTTCCTGTTTGCCAGTGAAACAGTCATGTGTTAGTACATGAATGAAGCAAATCTGTTGGATAAGCTGGTACCCTTTTTTACATAGTCACTTTTTCCCCCCAATGGTAACTGTATACCTAACCATTTGAAATTCTAATCCAATAGTAAGCAGCTTTGAAATGTCTGAGGTTATAAAGCAGTTACGCTGCATTCAGATTTGAATAATATAACCGTTTAAACAATTGCGCTCTTGAATTTTGCACTTCAACTTAATTTTTCCTAAAAACTGTTAATATTTTACTTCTGATTAAACAAACATTTGATTGTCAGAAGAAACCTTCAGTGCAGTAATTCTCAGCTAACTAATATTTTTATGGTGGACTGGGTGATTGAGCACAGATAATGATAGTGATAGAACACAGATAGTGATCTTTTGTTTCTAGATCACTTATTGAATACAACCCAGATTTGGTAGCAATGGAAAATTGTCTAATGGCTGTTCGCTAACGTGAGCCAAAAGGGGTGTTGGGTTTGTGGAAAAAACACCGTCAGAACTGTAAACCTGACTGGTTATCTCAGTGAAGGGGCCATGGATTTAATGAGCAAGAAGAGTTTGAGTGCTCCCAGCCATATTTGTATATATGAGCCAGAGCGAGGATTGACATACATGGTTGAAATGGTGTGGTGAAACTTGCATTGCACCATGCGTACTGTGGGTGACCAGAGGAATTCCTCTGTTCAGTGCTGTTAATCTGGCACCTTTCTTTAAACTTCACTTAACCAAGATAAGTAATTTTATTACAGGGCATCTCCGTTATATATCCAAGATGTGTTCCAGAAAAGGTGGATGCACAGTGAAACGATGTAAAATGGGAAATTTTTTCCCCATGGCTGACTTCCATTTGTACAGATTGAGGAGTGTGTGTATTTTGTGCAACATAAGAGCAGGGAATGGGAGGACTTGTAACCCATCAGTTCCCACAAGCATCAGTGACAGTAGTGTGGAACCAATGTATGGGTGATTTACTATAGGGATGCTCTATATTTGTGTTACCATAGTGCCTAGGAGCTCTTGTCATGGACCTTGATTCCATTGTGCTAGGCACCTTACAAACACAGAAAAAAAGATGGCCTCAGCACATAAGCTGCTTAATTGTTGTCATTATTTGTAGGCTTTGTGGAAAAGGAGTGTTTAAGTGGGATTCGCAGGAGAATAATGCTGTTTTATGGATGTTTAATATATGCACATCAGCTGTTTACCTGAACTAGGTTCAGGGTTCTGTAGCATTTGACTTGTTCTATTTTGTTTCCTGGATTAGAAATGAATATGTTTAAGTAAGAGTTGCATAAATGTTCTATCATAATATTTATGCTGATCTTCAGCTTCTAATTTTTCCTAGTTCCAGAAATGTGTGGTTGTGTTTTTGAATAGTCCAGATTCATCCTTATAGTTTTCGTTATTTTCACTGAGGGTATGTCTACACTGCACACTTATTTCAAAATAAGCTATTCTGGAAGAAATACTCCGAAGTAGCTTATTTCGAAATAGTAAGTTTACACTACAGGGAAACGTCAAAATTAGTCTGAGGCAGGCTTCCCTAATGTGGACATGTGACCTCGATTTAGCGCCCCAGGAGGCACTGGGGAGTAATTAGTCTCAATAGCCCTAGGGAGGAGGTATTGCGAAATAGCAGCAGTGGAGCGTTCATACTACTTCTATTCTGAAACAGCTATTTTGGAATAGTCGTTATTCCTCGTGGAATGAGGTTTACAGAAGTTGGAATAAAAGTCGTCCGTTATTTCGAATTTATTTTGAAATAACAGAATTGCTGTGTAGATACTCGCATTATTTCTGAATAATGGCAAAATAACACTGTTCAGTAAATGCACCCTGACAGCACAAAGCTGCAAGATCTATGAAAGCAAGGTAAATTGCATTGTTTGGAACATCTAGCATCTCTTAAAAACCCACTTATTTTTTAAATAAAAGATTAAGTTCATATAACAGCTCAGGTAAGGTTGGCAATTGATAGGGACTTTGGTTATAAGCATCTTTGTTTTAGATGGGATTTTTCAGTAGCTCTGTCCTAATGTATGTTTTCCCCCTTCCTCACTCAGGTTAGTTCAGGATGGCAGACCAGAGGCAACGTTCACTGTCTACCTCCGGAGAATCATTGTACCATGTCCTAGGACTGGACAAGAATGCCACTTCCGATGATATTAAAAAGTCATACAGGTAAAGGTTCATTTGTCTGGATCCTGACGCTTCACAAAACATGTTTGCTAATCTTTCCAGGTTGTCCAAATATGTTCAGTGTGTTATGTAGCCTGTGCTTATATACATCATATCAATACACCTTACAAGAGAAACTCTCAGCACTGAAAACATCTATTTCCATCTTGTGTCAACTGGGCAAGTGTGTTAAGAGTTCAACTATTAGCCTAGAACTTCTGCAGTTTCTTGCCAGCACAACAAGAAGCATAATTGTGTACTGTTCCTTCTGTGTCTGATCATGTCTAGTTCCCTGAGCAGAGGAACAGGCATTGACTATACCAATGATGTATATTAATGTGTATCGGCAGTATATTTTAATATCTGTAAAAATAGTGCACATTTTTTCATACTAAACTTGAAACTGATTTTTTTTTAAAGATCCAGGTTTGACTTTCAACCTTAAACAAACCTGAAACTCTTTGCATTGTCCCATTGTTCAGTCTTTTTTTTTTCGGGGGGGAGGGGGAGAATCACAATAATGTTCTTGTGTAATTGCTACTCATAAATATTGTGCTACTGTTCCGTACAGTTACAGTTAAATAATGGCAGTGGTTTGAACAGTACACTAGGGGTCAGTAGTAATCTTTGCTTGTGGATGCTCTTGAAAGAAAATAGTCTTCCTTTTATTTTTGTCTTTTTTTCAAAAAGGCACAATTAAAAGCCGTTATCTTTATTATAATAATAAGATGAAGGTAAAATGACCCACAAGTATCCAAAGATTAGATAAAGTGATCTCAAAATTAATTGAAATTAGAGGCAATAAAAGTTATAAGCCTAACACACAACTTTTACCTTACTGGGAAAATGGCAAACAGTTTTTCTTAGTCATCACCTAATTAGATTTGCTAAGGAAAATAAAGCTGCTTTTGTATGTTGTTTTACACACTCTTTGTGACCACATTCTTCCTGCACTGTTCATGCTTAAAGTTGAGACTTATTCCCTCATTTCATTCCTCTAGAAAAGCAAACCTCTTCCCCAGCCTCACTACGCAATGATGGTTTCACATGAATAATAGTAAAGTAATCTGTATTAAACTACAGAGCACTGTGTAGTGAAGACATCTGCCAACTTCTTTGCTGTCCAATGGATTTTTTATAGCGTTTATGTATAGGAAATGGGAAATTTAGCTGTATGTAGTATAAAGATGCAGGAGTAAGTCTGCTTTGTAAATTGGAACATGCGATATATCATGCTAAATATAAAATCTGTGTCTTCATTGCGACTATGGCATTACTGGTGGCAGTGGAAAGTAGACCCCAGTTTACATTTTCATTTCTAGGGTCAGAGTTTCTAGTGCGTGCTTATCTTAGATGTGCAAAAACTCTGGTATGTGTGTATGTCGAGATTTGTGTTCTAGCTTTCATTTTTCACGTGCCTATCCAGGTATTTCCACACCTAAGTATAGCCCATGCAAATTGCATACAGACTTTTCCATGCATATTTTTGAAAATTTAGCAACTAATTTAAGGTCCTATGTGGCACATTTCTGTAGCAAGTTAAACAACCATTTCCCCCACCATAAAAAACCATGAAGGGTAGTTTAGTGGCATTACCTTACTTTTGTACCAAAGAATTACAATGGCTCAAATCAAGTATGTGAGATTATTTTCTTGTCATATCTATTAATAGGGTATTTTACCAAGTTTATTTTCAGAGATTTTTATTTTCTTCCAAGTGTCTGAACTTTCAAATTTAGAGCACACCTGACTATCAGACGAATCTTTAGTTCCCAAATTCAGTGCCCTCAACAGATTATATAAATTTCCAGATCCACTGTAGCCATGTTGCTGAAAACTTCATGGAGTCTATATTGATTATGTGACATCTGGTAACTGTGAACATTAATTCCATCACAAGTACATCTTGAACTGAACAGTAGTTTATTTTTGCACAATAATTTCAGCACTGACCCCAAATACTTGTCAGTTCTATTTTTAGTTTACTAGATATTGCAGGTTCAATATGGCAGCGTTGTCAAATGTGGCTTTCAGAACCACGTCACAGCTTTGTTGCACTTTCTGAATGGTTAGATACGTCCCTTCAGTTGGAGCATTGCTACTCAGAATTGAGCAGTACAAATTGCTGGATCAGATGAGCAGAGAAGAGAGCTTCCTCCGTCTTTGTACTGAAGTCTCAATCTGAAACTGACCCTGTGAACTCCATTAGATTAGTGGGTTAGATCATGTAGAAAGATTGATTTTTACCATCTAAAGGAGACTTGGGGGCAGTAGAAAGGTACAAGTGAAGTAAATATTAACTTTGTAAATACTCTTGCATGAGACTGGAGAGCATGTCTGATTTGATGGGTGGCAGGATGGACAGCTCAATCTATCCATTGTAGCAGGATGAATTGCAAAAAAGCAGCTGAGATTTTATTTTCCCCCCAACTCCACAGGAAACTTGCATTGAAATATCATCCTGATAAGAACCCAGATAATCCAGAGGCTGCAGATAAATTTAAAGAGATCAACAATGCACATGCAATATTGACTGATGCCACAAAACGAAACATTTATGATAAGTATGGGTCCTTGGGTCTATACGTAGCAGAGCAGTTTGGAGAGGAGAATGTGAACACATACTTCGTCCTGTCCAGCTGGTGGGCAAAGGTAAATGAAGATTTCTTTACTTATTCTGAAGAGATGCTTAGCCATTCAATAGGGATCTATACCGCTATTGATAATTGGATATTTATGCTATTTTATTTAATGTTTGATATTTCTGGCACCTATCCATAGCTCTAGACAGCGCCCAACATTTAAAACACCATTAGAACATCTTTTTATACATGTCTTTGATTTATCAACTTTCCAGTTACAAGCTCCAATTAATACACTCCCACAAAAACTGCACCCCAAGGACAGTCATTTAACAGAATCAGACCTCTGTCATCTTCCAGTTTCCGTTGCCTGTGAACCCTCAACCTCCCTAAATGATTAAGAGGAAAAAATCAGATTAGTAGCATGACCAGGAAGACTAACACATGTGGGCTGTCATAGACCAATGAAGGAAGCACATTCAAAAGCTGAGGACCTTCTCACAGAGAATGCCCTCCCATTTGTGTGGAGGTCTCTAGCTTAGGCACCTGCATTGATCTGAACTGTGATAATGTGCTCACGGAAAGAAAGGTGGTCCTTCAAGCAACAGGTTCCAAAACATTTTAAGGCTTAATAGATTACAGCAGGCACTTTGATAACAGCCCAGAAATGTATGGCTCTGCATATTGGTGGTGTGCGCTTCCTGAGAGTGCAGATGATGCTGTTTAGCAGCAATCTTGATCTTCCACAGGCTCTACCTGCGGTAGCACATAGAGACTCTATCACAGTAATCTAAGTGACAAAGGCATGAACAGCAGTAACCAATTCTATGTCATAGTGAGATGCTGATTAAAACGGTGTTGGGGCGGAGGGGGTGTTTTTTATTTTATTTTTTTAGCAACAGCTGCTATTAGATTGTATAAAACTACCCCGGGCCTAATACGTTCCAAGATTATAAACGGGCTAGCTCACTATAAGTGTTCCCATTTTCTTCCTTAACAGCCATCATTGCTTCAGCCAGTTTGCCCTTATCCTCTTTTCAATTTCATAGATGATGGATTATTTATTTATTCTGCTGCACCCCACCAGTTCTGATGTGATGGGAGCAGAGCTGAATATTATCATTGTAGTGAATAACATTGTGGCTCATGTTTCCTCCAGAACTCTTTTAATAGTCTCTCATACACATTGAACAGGAGATGTAATAAATATTATGTGGAGAGTTTCTGGGAATAAACATTGCTAGTGCCAAAGAATCTTTGTATTTTACTTGATCCTGGTTTTATCTTGCTACTCAGTTGCATTTTTGGGTTCTCTTGCAACTGAGATTTTTAGTAGTCAGGACTGTAAAGCATTTAAAAGAAAATGAGATGAGTTTTATGTATAATCTTTAAATCATCCTCTCTTTTTTGGGGGGGAGGGGGGAAATATTTGTCACATGCAAATGTATCATGAGTAATTAAACTTCTTAGAAACCACACCTATTCTTTGGAAATCCAAATTCTTCTAGCTCACTATACTTTAGTACAGTGACATCACTTACCATTCTCCATACCTGACTAAGACTGTTTCCCGGTCCTTTTTTATTCAGGCATTGAAAAGGTTTTCCTGCATAGTTGTCAACACCTTCATCTCATGACTCCTTTGGAGCGAGAAAATAGTTGTATCACTAATGGATCAGTGACTGGATAATTGGGTGAAATAAAAGAACCTCCAAGGTAGCAGTGCAGGAAGATTTGCACTTTACCATCAGTGGGTGCCACTCTAAACACCCATAGGTGTGTGGTGAAGGGCAAGAGGAAACAAATTCCTATTAATATTTTGTGAGTGAGTCTTAGCACTCTCTACTCCTTAGGGTGCTCCTGAAAGAGTAGCTCAGGATAACCCAATTTCAGGAATTTCTTCGGGATGCAGTGTTCTGTTCTAAACAATGTGAGATTCTTACCTTTAGATGGTTCTGCTTTTTCCCTCTGCAGCCTGACCCTAGGCCTTCTCAGGAGAGGGACTGGAGAGAAGAATACTTTTCATTAGCTTCAGGGAATAGCCAAGTTAGCCTATACAGGATAAACTTAAACAACAACAAATAGTCTGGTAGCACTTTAAAGACTAACAAAATATGTAGATGGTGGTATGAACTTTTGTGGGCACAGCCTACTTCTTCAGATGACCAGATGAAGTGGGCTGTGCCCACGGAAGCTCATGATACCATCTACATGTTTTGTTATTTTTCAGTAGCTTTGCCACAGTGCTTTTCCTCGAGTTGCTCTTCCTGTATATCCAATCCCTCTCAGCAGCCCAGTGCTCACACTGGACTAGAATGTTTATGGCTGTTACTGCATATTCATATTTGTTTGATTCTATTCCAGTAAGGAGTCATATGTCCAAAGCAGCTGGATCGTTGTTTAAATAATTAACCCATTTAAACTGACCTTTTGCTGTAGTGAGAACTTTAGGTTAGGTAATGGGAGCTACCACTTGGTTAGAAGATGCAGCTTACATGTTGTGTGTGTTCTTTCTCTTCCTTTCTTCTCTGCAGGCCCTGTTTGTGTTCTGTGGGCTCATCACAGGTTGCTACTGCTGTTGCTGTCTGTGTTGCTGCTGTAACTGTTGCTGTGGAAAGTGTAAACCTAAACCACCTGAAGGCAGTGAACAGGAATACTATGTATCTCCAGAGGACTTGGAGGCACAGTTACAGTCGGACGAAAGGGGTAAGTCTCATTTACAGCAGGTAAGAAGTAGGCCATTGGAGATGGAGAAGCTGAAGTAATAAACCCATCAGATTCTTGTGCTTATTTATAGTCGCTGTTCACACCTGCAGCACATTTAAGTTAAGAGCAACTTTGCATACTGCCTCAGGTATGTGGGAAGAAGGCTGCCTTCCCAGATAAGTGTATTCAATATGATCAATGAACACGAAATCTGAGTTGTTGTCTATTGTTACAAACCCTGCATTCCGTTCACGTTTTCTAACTGATGCGTCAGCTGCTGGATTACGTGCTGCACTTTTCTCGAATTATGGGCAGAGTTACCACCCCTCAGGCTCCTAACTCCTCTAGAATCCAACTGTCTTGGAGCTATAAGGAGAATGATCTGTTGCTTTTCTGCTGCTTTGCAGTCTCCTCCCTGTGCTGGTCCCAAACTCTTCTCCTACTCAATTCCCACAGATCACCTGTAGGCTTAGAGAGGGCAACAAAGTAGCTGGTGGCTTATCTTGCTTATCTCTGTGACAGGCCAAAGATCCTATCAGTTTAGCAAGTGAAATTATTTCAGTCTTTACATAGTTCCATGCAATGATAAGTGAAACTTATGTCTGTGAGGCAAGAAAATGATTTTGAGTTAGAAGGAAACCGCTTGAGTTGGGTATTTTGATTTGGTTCACTTGGGACACGTTTACACAGCAGGGCAAAAGTCGAATTAAGCTACGCAACTTCAGCTACGTCAGTTACGTAGCTGAAGTTGAAATAGCTTAATTCGGCTTTTGGTGCTTTCTACGCAGCAGGAAGTCAGAAGAACAACACTTTCCCTTTGATTTTCCTTACTCCTTGTGAAATGAGGGTTTCAGGAGTTGGAGTAAAGTCCTCCAGCTCGCCATTGTTTCAAAATAATGGCTTGCTGTGTACACACGCTCTTTGTTAAATAACACTGCTGTGTAGACATACCCTCAGTCTGGACTGTAATGCTTTTAAGAGGGAAAACAGTAATAGCTGCTTTTTGCATGCATGGCTCTTCATTGGTAAATTAAAAAATGCCATTCCTTCAAATAATATACCTCGTACGCAGGTGTTGTCTCATCTGATTTGATCTCCAGCTGGAGAATAATGAATTCATAGTGCTTCAGAAGAGGCATGTGGGAGTGTATTGTTGGTACTGTCCTTGGGCAGCGTGACTGCCTGCTGCTTGCCAAAAATTCATGGAAACTGTTTTCCCCAATGCAATAAAACATTGCTTTCACTTTTCAGAGGCCGCAGACACACCCATTGTGATACAACCAGCATCAGCCACAGAGACGACCCAGCTCACAACTGACTCTCACCCCAGCTACCACACTGATGGATTTAACTAAGTTAAGGAAATGCTGATTGAGAATGGATAACTATATACATGGCCAATTCAACACTAGAATCATGAACATTAGAAATAGTAAATGGGGAGGGGGAAAAAGTTTTGCCAGAGTAAGAAGGCAGCCTCCAATCTGCCGAGAATATTTTGTAATCCCTTCAGCCTTTTGTCACCTTCAGTGTCGTATCTTGATGATACATGAAGTGCTGTAGCATGCAGTATTTAAAGCAGTTTAGCTATGGTCTTATTTGTTTTTGTTTTTTGTTTTTATAGCATGTATGGAGTTACGTTAAATGTCTGTGTTATATATTGAGGAATTTTCACAATAAGGTATGATGGAAACATTCTGCATTTTAAGCAGTAGTACCAGCCTAAAAAAGATCTTTTAAAGAATGAGTAAAATCAGTCACACATAAGTTGCTCTGCTTCCAAACAGTTGAACTGTAAAGATTTGTGAGTGCAACAAAGGTCTTCAGATCTTTGTTTTTAGCCCTTCCTGCCTTTCCCTGCACCTCTGTCCAAGCAAGTTTACAATGCAAAGAACCAAAAAAGGCCAACCTATGGTCGGAATTCTTTAATGCTGATTTTTCAGCCTAAATAAAACTACCCTGGACATGCTTCCTTCATTTGTTTTTACACTTCAGACATTAAATTTTCAGACAGCTTCTATTTATTGATAGTATATGCTAATGTAGGTTGTGACAAAACCCAAATGTTACTAGAAGGATTTTATGGACTTTTTTATTCATGCATAAACTGTTGCAGCATTCCTCTATGAAGTGTTTATAAACAGCTATTGCAGCCTTTTATTAGTGCATGACAATCCTAAAGTGAAGCTGATTAGTCTGTTTTCATTATGCAAATGAAGGAAACACAAAGTAAACAAATAGCATCAATGGTGGAAAGCAAATTAGATTTTTAAAATTATCTTTTAATCATCTAAAATGCTATTAAGACTGCTAGGGACACTTTCTTTTTAAAAATGCTCTTAACTTGACAATGTCCCTTGAACTTTCATGAACAACTTTTTGGAATGTGTAAATGGCTAAGAACAATGCATCTCGTTTTGTGTTTATATTATATAAGTTTACACATAGTATTTGTTTAGATTTGTTTACTTAAACATTTTATTTTTCTTCACATAAATTATTGTGGAAACTACTAAACAGTTTCCTGTACCTTCTTGAAATCAAATCATGTCTGGATATTTACAACTTGTGGTCTAATTTAAGAATTTTAGGTTTGCTCAGCTGTTACAGAAGCATTTATTTTTCAGCTGAATTTCTGGTATATTTTGCTTCTAATAAATTTTTCCTCAAATGTTGAATAAAGATTTAGGGGAGTCACTAGTAAACTTACATATACATACATACACACACACACACTCCCTCTCCCTCCCTCCCTGCAAGGTGACTTATAACCTTCCAGCCAACATTCCTTTTGAGATTCTCCCATGCTGCTCTTTCACAAGCCAGAGACGTGAGTTTAGAGAAAGTGCTTAGAACTGCTCAAGTGTCACTAAAGGAGAAGAGCAGCCTGGGAACTGAGCTAAGGCTTCTTGCCATAGCAGAGCAAAGCCCTACCATTGGGTTAACCTATCATAGTTTCTTTGTTATGGAAGATGGTGGCTTCTGCCTTGTCCATCTGTACAAAAAATGTTCATGCAAACCTTGCCCACAGTGAAAGTATGAGATTATTTAAAATCTCTGGCTTGGATTCCTGCCAGACATATTAGACACAATTCTCCACTAAAAAAAACACTAAATCAGGTTTTTTTTTTTCCCTAAAAGTAGTTGATTCACCATAACTGCCAGGTGTCTGGACACAATTGCATGCATGTAAGTCTGGGACAGGCAAAAGTGTGCTTTTGGCAATTTTGGATCCTGCTGCTGTGGTATCCAAAGGGAATCTGCAGCACTTAACAGATTTTAGATCGTATAGTCATTTGAGACATTTTCCCTCTGTAGCGCATGATTAAAGCTGATAGTCCTACAAACTTGGAGTTGCTTGAATGCTATTACCAGCGTATCTTGGGCAAACAGTGATTTACAGCTCTGCTCTTTGTTTTAGTATTTAGCATCAGCCAAAAAAACTTTGTGCAGTCTTCATCAGTCACAATCTGATCTTAGGTCCTTGCTTAACTAAAGACTTGATTTAACCCTTTTGGATGGGGAATACATTTCCAGTTGAAAATTAGGGTCACAATGGCCTTTTATAGACTAATCCTGTACTTGTTATGTTGTACTCCAGAGTACGTTAAGATATATGTGCAAACTTAATTCCCTAGAATCTTACCAGCAAAGCAGCTTTTGTGATCTGTACATGTCAGTGAATGCCACTGGGCAAAAGTTAACTGTACTTTTAGCCACAGAGCTGACAGAAGGTACTAGTAAAGTGATGGAAAGACTTATACTTCAGGATACTTTTCCTTCCCCGGTTACTGGTCTAGAGCTACTAATGCAAACATCAGTTCATTTGAATTGTTGCTTAATGTGAAGAAGTTGTGACTCTTTCTTTCAGGGATCCAAGTTACTTTTGATCTTTAGTTTTGAAATTTCAGATACTGTTTTAGTTTCTGTGGCACTTCATTTGCAGCAGTGAAGTCATTGGGATATTTCAGTGTGAGTGTGAATGCAGGAGGAGACTTTTAACTCTAGCTTCAAATTCCATGGAAGTCAGTTGTAAGAACTCACTGTATTCTTTGTAAACAGTGTCATGGTGAAGGAGTCTTATGTACTTTTTAAATACAAGCTAATCTTAAAACAGTGAAATTGCCGAAGATAAGAAAATGAACGTTAAAGACGGCACCTCAATTATGATGCTGTTTGGAAAAAGCTATATGAGGATAAATTTAAGAGTGTACCAGTGGCGTTGCGGGGAGGGGAATAGACAAGATTCAGGCTGGTAACACATTTATATGTACTTCATAATCCACTACGGTCCGTAATGTCGTCCTCCTTAATGACGTAATAAGACCCAGAATCAGAAAGTGCTAGTTTCCTTTCAGAGGTTGATGTGTCCACATCCATCTGCTATAAATTAGCTGACCATGCATCATTATATGTGGTTATGTTATAAGAGAGATACCAGAATTTTGATCTCAGGACCTAATGCACTCCCTCTCATCTGAAATCTTTCCAGTGTATTACAAAGTAAGATTTATTAGAATCTCATCCTTGGGTCTTTCCTAACTTCTCAGTTTTTATATGAAACACGTGGTTATTTTAGTTGTAGTTTATTTAAAAAAAAGATTATACTGTATTATGTAACCAGAAGACTTGAGTTATCCAGTCTCTTTATTCATCTTTGTTTAATTTAAAAAATGGCCCTGTCACTAAACTGTCCACGTTTTTCAATTGACCCATATATTATACAAGGCATCCCGAGCTCTAAAACTACTACATGCACTTTTATGGTTACAGAATAGCCAAGCTTTGTACACACCTAGTGAATACAAAATGTGGTGGTAACTAGTGGTTCCTTCACTAAAATCTTGCAATGCTAAGGAGCAGCAAGCATTTCCAGCTCCATGGGGCTGCACCAGAATTGGCATGGCAGCTTCACTGGGAGGCTACAGCAGGCTCCAAAACCTGGAAAATAAAAAGGGAAGTGAACTTAAAAGGCCATTGTTACTGACTTGGATGCAGAATGTTTCCTTCTAAATGTTTAAGTTAAGCAGCGTTATTCCATATTAAATGTGTTGCCAGATTTAAACTTGAACTTAAGTAAGGTTTTTTAAAAGTTACATTAATAAGAGAGATTTTCTGAGTTTCCTGGGGTCTTTGTTTAGCTTGTTCAGTTGTTCCTGTCTAGCTCATAAAATCTATACAAAGCATTAGCTCCCTTAGTAGATAAAAACGTAACTGACTGATCTCTACAAGCTGGGTGGGATTTTTGAGATGGCCCAGTTTGGGATATACCCTAATGACTGATCTTAAGGACCACTGACTTTACACGAAACCTAGAGAAGATAAGTAAACAAAGCTGCTGCTTTCCATATCAGTGAATACTTAAAATACCATCCACTTTGCATCATGGCAGAACTGCCATTGAAGTAACTGGTGATAGATTTATTGTGCCCCATTCTTTCTCTGGAAGTAGAAGTCCCCAAACTTCGTCTAGTGCAACAAATGACAAGTGAGAAACTTCACTTGAAGTGACTAATGGGGCACTGTGCCTGTTAAATGCCAGTTTAATTCCATTGGTAATGTATGTAGGAAGTTAACTATTTATCTGTATATACATTTGTTTATGTAAATGTCTTAATGGAATCTGATGATATGTAGACTTCTGCTAATTCCATGCAGTGACATTTTAGAGCCATATCTTTAGTCTTATTTTTGGGTTTGTAACATTTTTAAACTGCTTTAGATATTAGTGCTCAGTGTTTAAAATATGATGCTCTTTGAAATTTAAATGTGCACAACCTGTTCAGAAGGAAGGCGTTAATATGGTACTAGAAGATGGGACTAAGTGTGGTAGAGGGACTACAGTTTTTAAAATCCACCCTGTCAGAGCCTGTTTACACTACAGATATAACTAAACTAGAGAGCTGATTGAAGTTGGTTTCTGATCCATTTTACACAAGGGTCATTTTATGATTAGTTCGTGTGGACACCGGCCCTGAGAGGGGGCGCCCTGTTTCCTTAACTAGTCTGTGCCCTTCGAATCTGTCTGATCCCCTTTAGTGTTCTTGACATTTCCAAAAACATTAGGAAATGTGTTGTGCTGCAGTTTCCCTGCCCGGTGTAACTGGATATTAGCTCAGCTTTTACAAGGGATTTTTGCTAGGTAAACTGATAGGCTTCTGCCGCTTTGCAGTGCCTCCAATATTGCTGGGCAGCCTGCATTAATCTCTGGGAGAGAACACCAAAACCCAGCTCCTGTGCAGATGATTCTCGTGTGAGGTTGGTATGAACAGAGCATGCATTCCATTTGAATGCCACTTCTCCTATCTCTAGAGGGAGCCTTTTCGTTTGTAGTGTACCATTGAGCTTCTCTTACACCTTGAAAGAAATACCACTGATGGCTTGGAAAGCTTAATTTTGTTGGCTATATGGTGAAGGGAAAAGTCAGGAAATCTTGCCAGTGTTCAAGTCCTATGAGAGCTGATAATCTGTTTCACGTGCTGCATTTGGAGACTTGAGTGTAATATAAGTGAAATTACAAGCCTGAAGTCCTAGTTGCATTCCAAGAAGGTGCTTTCTCCAAAGTCCTGGCTGCATTAGGGCAGCTGTTTCTCTTTCCTGCCATGCCAAACTCCATAATTCAGAGACACAAATTTTCATTTGAAAGTAAAATGCCCATGTTTACATGCACCATCTTTTTATTGTGAGAGGGAAACGATAGGTATCAGATGGTTACATTACAGCTATGACCTGAATAGCTTCTTCCCTGCTACATTTTCACAGCCAACATTGTGCCCTTTTTGTGTGTGGATGATTATTGATCATATTTTGTGTGTAGCAGTGGCTTCCAAAAGATATAAAAACTGATTTGAAGCTTGTCAGCGGCTATTTGATTCTGTCCCACAAGACTGTGTGAAGCTGGTATGAGCCTGTTCTTGCTCTCTTTAAACGAAAGAAATAAAAGCCAACAATAGCACAAAGGGTAAGGGCAATCCTTGGAATGACTTTGACTTGCGTGGGCTGCTATGAAGAGCCATCTTAAATATCAGTATGATAATCACTGGAGATGTAACAAAATACAGTGCTATTTTGTGATTTCGGTGCTGGTTTTAGCTACACCGTGCCCAGTACAAGGGCAGGGGGTCAATGTAGTTTGCAAATCTTGGAGGTCCAAAACTTGTGCTGTACGTATGGGATTGCAGGATTGTGTGCGTGTCTATATGCGGGCGTGTGTATATTTATACAGCGTATGTGCACTCAGTACTTGCTGTTGTCTGTCTTTGGTGGTGTAACATGAAATTTGCCTCACAACACTACTCTTATGAACTCTTGGACAGACAAGCCGAAGAAGTTAGTTTAGTGTGCCCAGAATCACAACTTCTCCTTTCAACTTCAGGAAAAAAGGAGATCTGCCAGTGAATGACAAGTGAAGGAAATGATGAAAGATCTTAGGGTATAAATAGAATTAGGTCAAGTGTTTAGAATAAGAATGTCATGCCATACACATAGGGGGAATTCTCTGTTTGTCCATAAAGTCTTCCCTCCTTGCTAGAATAAGATGCCTTTGCACTGTCTAGTTCAGTTACCCCAATTTTTGTTCCTTACAGACAGATTGAATTCAAAAGGGTGTCATGGAATTGTTGATGAATTGTAAAATAAATCTAGCTGGTGACTTTTCAAAGCCCCTTCCCCTCCTCAGGGCCAAACTTCAAGTTACCACCAAATTACTTCTAGATGTATTGGTTAGCGAAGGCTAAATGGGTGTTGCCTGGCATGATCACAAAGTACATGCGCAAGTCAGAGTTGGTTTTTCTTTTTGCTAATGGCAATCAGCCCAAATGTGAAAAATCTGTAGGGATCAAGGAAGGTTCCTTTTGCTACTTAAATGTTTGAAATTACGTTTGTTTCTGTCCCAATAGATGGACCTTCACATTTGCCAAGCTCAAAGAACTTTTGCTCTTGAGGTTTCCTTCTATCGTGCATGTGTGCCACTTGCGCCAATGGCTGTCATGCCATTCATTCTGCCACATTCTTCCCTCCCTCCCCCCCGCGTGTGTTGGGGTAGGAGAGGAGGGGCTATTGGTTTGCCATGTCACTGAATCCAACACAGTTTGTTTTGCATGTGAGCGAGGCCCTGAGAGATAAGCTGTTCACGATGGTTTGTCATATCGGCTGCTTACGAAGCCCATGAGAGCTGAAGATGGAATGAGAGAATGCATTTCACATTTGCACTGTATTTCAGCTCTGGTGGGGTGAGAGAAAAGCCCTTGTTTAAAAAATGCTAGCAATTGTAAAAACAATCAAAGGAGTAAAGCATCTGAAAAGCAATGATATATGTATAGACATATATATATATATTTTGTTATGTAACTAAAGGACCATACTCTGAATTGTATGTAAGTAGCTGTGGCTGTCTGGACTTTGTGGATTGTAACACTTGATACTACTGAGCTCCTGTACATAAATACGGTTCAAGCAGAAGGAATTATTTTATGTTTTAGCATGGTAATTTGTGCAATGTATGTCTCAATATAAACTAAAATAAAGGTTGCTAAATTATCTGAATCCACTGTTGTAAAATAAATGTTTTCAATGCAGAAACAGTTTTCGGCTTTTTTGTCCGTTTTTAATGCAGCCTTCTTGTACTATCGATGCATCACTTTGTCAACCACAGCACAGAGGGTGTTCACCTACCGCCTTTGAGCACATGTCTACCTCATGAACATCATCCCATGCTTGGTGGTTGCTACTCAAAAGAGACTAGAATAACAGGGGTGTTATAGGTTGGATTTCAGGTGATGGAGGGAGTTCTGCCTGTACTTGATTTCACTCCAGGTTTTCCTATTACTTGAATGTGCACAGACCTGTTGGTTCTTGGCTCATGTGAGTATTTAAATATCCTTGAAATAACCTGATTTAGGAATCCTATGCACTTGCTTCACAACTCTTCCTCACCTGTAACCCCCCAAATTTCTCCCATAACTTTACATCCCAGAATCCATTGTGCTACATTCCTATGTAGTGCAACATTGAATTTTAATTCCTTGTCTACTACATGTAAAAAGTAGGCAATTGTAAAATACAGGCAAATTTTCAAAAGGGAGGGGGGGGGAAGGGAAGCAGCACCTCTCAAATGGCCAAAATTGTTGTATATTCTTGTAAAGCTTTGCTGACATACAGCTGGCTTTCCCAGAATGACACATGAAAATAAACCCCGCCACATTTATTCTGATGCTTGTTTGTTTTTATGAATGATTTATACATGTGCTCAGCTTGACATTGTTACTCTTAAAATAACATCTATGAAGGATTATTCAGTTAATTGTATAACAGGAGACCCTTTGAATAAAGTGGAAACTACCGTACATCAGGTGAAGCCTGTATATTTGCACATCAGCTAGGGCAAAGAATCCACAGGATGTGGAAAACTAGGTTTGTGGGTCTAAGCACATGTTGGGAAGGGGAGGTTTCCTCTTCTAGCTTAAGTACCCAACCTGAGAGCCTCTCGATCCTTTAATGTGTTTATCCTCACTACATGCCTGGGAGTAGGGCATCGCAGTGATGGCTCAGCAGCCAGGGCTCTGCTCCCCTCCTGTTTCGTGCTGGTGAGTGCAGCTGGTAGCCAGCTGTTGCTTCTGCTACTTACCCATCATCCCTTCAAGCCCCACGCCCGCTGCTCCTCTGTATCCCTCCCGGTGGGGCACATCCTGCTCCCCGTGCTGCACAGGGAATCGGCCTCTGAGGAGACCCCTCTGCACACCAACAGCCTAGCCAGCTGGCTCCTGCTGGCTACCTCTTGCTGGGCCCGTACCCTGGGAAAGGCCGACCTTCCAGCCCTCAGTGCTGTCCAGGAAGAGCTGGGCCCAGCACATGCAAAGCCCACGGCATAGTGCTGGCATAAGGAAGTAGGGTTACCAGGTGTCTGGTATTGAGCTGGACCAGTGGTTCCCAAACTTTTTAGCATCACTTTCCTTTTTAATTTTTGAAAAACCCTCCTAGGACCCCTT
>JANRFK010002932.1:28575034-28599104 GCA_030068395.1 Apalone spinifera | reverse complement strand
CAAAACAGTTCTTGTGCAAGAAGCTTCCAGTGTAGAAGTAGCTCGTGTGAAAGTAAGATGCAAACTTTGATGAGTGGAGGTTGCTTTGCAGATGTGACGGAGTGGACTTGGCCCAGCGCCCCTTGCTGGAGGCTGGTGGCTTTGCCACACTCCACCCCAGAGAAAAGAGCAGAGGAGAAGTCCTCCAGATTTGCTAGAGTGGCTGCTTCCACTGCAGCCAATCAGGGCCCAGGAAGCCAGTATAAAGAAGCGCCTGGACTAGGACCGTGGCAGTTCCTCTTTGGAGCTCAAGGAGAGCAGACCCAAGGAGCAAGACCTTGGACAGCTCGGGGTGTTGGGTGGACTGCGGACCCAGCTGAAGCCCAGGCCGGGTGGCTGAAGACCAGGCGTGGTGAGCTAGGGAGGATGGCAGCACCTGGACAGGTTACTGTGAGGACTTGGTGAGAAAGCCCTGAGAGAGGACAAGGGCAGAACAGATTCTTGAGGCAGTGGCCCATGGAGCCAGTAACAGTGGACAGTAAGGACTGACTTAGTCCTTACTGACTTAGGACTAAGTCCACTGACTTAGTTGTGGGCAACTGCTATATAGGGATTGCTGGGCTGGGACCCAGAGGAGTGGGTGGGCCTGGGTCCCCTGAAGCCTCCCAGTAGCAGGGAGGAAAGAAGCCCGGTCCTAGGCAACCCAGGGGAAAGGGCACCTCGGATACCCTCTCTCCATTCCCAGAACAGTCATCCAAGTGGGAGCTTGTGGAGACACGTCCTTGCCCAGAAGGGGGCGCTTGAGAGAGGGCGAGCCCTTTACAGCAGGACACATCACCCAGGACTGCAAAGCTAGTTTTGTCCCTTGGTATCTTGGGTTCCCTTATGGCAAATCTGGCCTGACAGTGCTTTGAAATGTGTATCTTTTTGGCCCTGGTGCTTTGGAATTCGTCATTTAATCCCTGGAGAAACCTTTAAAACTTTACCAGTGACTGAGTCTACTAAGTGGTGTGTATAGCAATGCAAGATGTCATCTCAGGATTTAAAATTTGTTTTCGTCTATCATAGAATCAGTGACACATTCAGAGCTGAAAAACATGCTGCCTGGGGATTAATTATTGTTTCCTTTTTTTTAAGGGTGTTATTTTGTTTTCCTCAAGCAAAAATGGAAGGCAGCTAAGTGTTCATGACGCTTCCAGAGATGTCAAACTCATCAATCAGCTCTGTTCATTGAGTCATCCAAGTGGGCCCATGGCTCTTGGGAGTCAAAGACCCTTCCAATTAGGGATGTCTTATCATGGGAGCGGTCCCTCTCTTGGAAAAAGCGAGACACGGAGGTAGCAGTTCTGAAGTAGGGACTGTGACAAGTTCAGCTCCATAGAGCGTGGCTCACTTTCACTTCTTTCCCCCTGACAAATGGGTGTTTCCTAGCAGCACCAAAAACTTCTCTTCCTTTGGCGTTCCCTCCTTTAGTGATTCTTCACAGCTCAAGGCTCCAGTTTCAAGCCTTCCTACACATCACGGGGCTAGACGGGGACCAGATCTGCACGGCTGAATGAGAGACCATACTTTGTCTTGCAGAAAGGTTTTTATTAAAATGACTGGCCGTGTAAGGGTCAAAGCAACGAGAACCTCTGGAAATAGTTTCAGGACTTTATAGTGCTCATTCCCCAGCAAATCTATCAGGGTATGCCATGTCATTTCACCTCTGTCCTGGAGGCAGGCATTTGCTCCATTGGGTTGCCCACAATGGTCCCTCTCATTTTTCCCATCCATGTGCAGAATAAATTTTGTTACATGCACCAATGCATGGGCAATGTGCACCACCCATCAAAACACATGCTGCCAGCTGAGGGAGCTCTGCTGATCAGCTGGGCAGTATTTGAATTTCATCCGGGAGGGTGCCCAAGCGCTCAGCTTACAGGGAACCCGGGTGACCTCTGGGTTGCTTATGGGGCAGTCTATGTGCTCTTCCAAGGTGGAACGTTCCATGTGTGCATGGGGAGAGGTGGGGCAGGGCACAGCTGTGCGTGGTCTGATTAAACCTGCAGCAGCAACCAAATCTCTTTCCATGTGTGATCGCTCCCAGGTCGGCCTGGCTGCGGGAAGCCCAAAGGATCCAGCTGTGTTTCACTGGGAGGTGGGTGACAAAGGGGGACAGCCCAGGGCCCTTGGCCTTGGGCAGCAAGGTTTGCTTTCTGAGAAGGACCTGGGCTGTCTTGCCAGATAGTGGGGAGAAAGAAACCAGAGACCTCCTGCTGCCCCACTCAGTCCTTTGAGATTAAAAACTGGGGCAAAGGACAGAGACGGTATTGCCCTCATTTCTCCCGCAGCGGGCCTGTGGAGAAGAGCTGGCCAGGTGCCAGCTGGGCACATGTGGCTGGCCAGAAGCGGGAGAGAAAAGCTCTGCAACGGGGCTGGGATGAAGTTGGGGGGGAGGTACGGTGCGTAGGATCAGCCCCGACTGCCCCTCCCGTGGGGTTGAGTGCTTGGGTGGGTGCTGGAGGATGGCCAGGTATAAAGGACAGGCTGAGACAGTGCCCGCAGCACTGCTGACTGCACGTGGGGAGGGGCTGACATGAATGGGCAGGAGCGACCCCCTGCCACTGAGACGCAGACGTGTGCTCCTTGGCACGGGCCGAGTTGCCTACACTTGCACAGTGCCTTCCTCCAGAGCTGCTCTGAGAGGCCCAGCAGCCCCGGGACAGAGGGGGCTTCCCTCCTCGTTTTATTGTGGGGAAACTGAGTCACGGAGCAGTTAAACGACTCATCGAAGGTCAGATGCCAAACTAGTGGTAATGTTGTGACCCCCCCCCCACACACATCTAGATGAATGTGGAAATTTTGCCCCCCCCCCCAGTGGATGGTCCACCAAGAAGGCTCACAACTCTGCATCATTTTGCTTATGGATTTAGAACAAGAGTTTCGAGAGAGACAGTTTAGGTGCCCTCAGCTTGGGGGGGTCCAACTTGAGGCACGGTCAAGGGCCACGTTTTCAGCGATTGTTTGAAAAAAAAAAAAAAAAAAAAAAAAGCATTGCGCCCTTTCAGGTGATTCAAGTTGGGCAGCTAAAGCAGCTGCAATCGAGATGACTAATTGCATTTGCCAGTCTAGGGCTCGGATTAGCTTAGTCTTTAGCTCGGGCCTTAGCAGTTCATACGTTTCTTGCAGAATGTCTTGGCTTGAATCCCCTCTACTGGCAGAAGTGGGGCAGGTTATACAGAGGTTAGAATTCACACCTTCCCACGCATACAGCACTTCTGTGAGTTCCTGCGCTTTCATTTGCCGGGCCAGGAGGTGCAGCAGCCATATTTTTATTTACTTTCACATTTTTAAAAAAATCCCACCTCTAGGCACCATCCAAGACTCTAAGTGCCCAACTCATACAGTTAACCTGTGGAACTCCTTGCTAGAGGATGTTGTGAAGGCCAAGACTTTAAGGGGGTTCGAAAAAGAGCTAGATAAATTCATGGAAGTTAGGTCCATTAATGGCTATTAGCCAGGATGGGTAGGAATGGTGTCCCTAGCCTCTGTTTGTCAGAGGCTGGGAATGGAGGACAGGAGAGGGATAACTTGATGATTCCCTGTTCTGTTCACTCCCTCTGGGGCACCTGGCATTGGCCTGTTGGAAGACAGGACACTGGGCTAGATGGACCTTCGATCCGACCCAGTGTGGCCGTTCAGTGTGGCCGTTCTTAGGAAAGCCCAGCCCTCAGAACACTCAGGGACTGCCCATTCATCTCCCCACCGCCTCCTCAGCAGCCTTAGCAATAAGTTTCAGAGACGTAGCCATCTTGCTGTTGTTTTTGCTGAAACAAGGAGTCTGGTGGCATCTTAAAGCTGAACAATTTTATGAGGGCGAAAGCTTTCCTCAGATGCTGACAATGAAAGAAAGTTGCCATTCTTAGGCACCCACTCACACAAACCCTTCAGGAACAAACTGGGGCTCTGGCATTCAATGCAAATTTGACACCGTCAGGATGGGTCTGACAAGAGCCGTGGAATGGCTCACTCATTACAATAAGTAATTTTCCCCGTTGGGTACTCTCACCTGTTGGAGGTGAGCTACAGCCACCCTGATGTTACACTCCCATCTCTGTATCCCCACCTCTCTTTCACTGTAAGCATCTGAGGAAGTGAGCTGTAGCTCACCAAAGCTTAATCCAGTTGTTAGGCTTTAAGGTGCCAGCTAATTCCTACTGCCCTAGCAATGAGAGGAGAAGGATAAATCTGGCAGTGTGACTGTATAACACCGACAGGTAGAACTGAACCTGCAACCTCTGGAGCTTAGAGCATGCACCTCTACCTACAGCTTGAGCCTGAAATCCAGCTGGCACTCAGCTAAGGCCATAGAGCAAACTCACTCTCTCTGCAAGTGGTCTCAGTACCACTGCATGGGATGGTACCACACTCACAGCAGGTGTGTGGGTTACACCGGGGCAGATTCCACACCTGGGCAAAGGTGTGGTGGGGTGGGAGTGCCCAGCTCAGCGTGCCATCTCTGAGAACACCCAGGTTTATACTGAGGGAGTCTGTGCTGGTCTCCTTGGGGTGTAGGCCACAGGGGTCTCTCAGGTCACCAAGCCCCACACCCGTTAGGGCTTTATGGGGTAAAACCAGCCCCTTGACTTTCCCCCGTAACACTTCAGCTGTTCACCTGAGAAGCTGCGTGGGGCTGCGTTGCTGCTCAGAGCCCCGTTCCGAGCGGGACAGGCTGACCGCACATGACCCACGTGGACATATCTTACCCCCGGGGTGGATCCGGCCGCCGCGCAGGTGTTGTGCTGCCTCCCCAGCTCTGGAGAAAGTGTCTCATGGGCTGACGAACCTGAGATTGACCTTCATGTTTCACCATTCTCAGGTTAGACAGTCCTCGAAACACCCCTCATTTGGGCAGCGCGCCTGGCCCTGCGGTGGGTCGTCTTCCCCCTGCCGCGGAGAGAGGAGAGACGTTAGCGTTCCACGGCCCCCCCCCTCTTTCCGTACCCACGGCAACGACTCCACGCCAGGGACGCTTGCCGCGCCGGAGCGCTTCGCGGGTCCCCCCACAGCCCCATTGCCACCTGCAGCCACTGCTCTGTGTTACTAACCTTCCGGGGGGGCTAGTCATGGAAACAGCAACCAGCTGATAGCGTGCTCCGATGGCAGCAAATTGTGTAGCTGTGTCCCATGGGCTAGGCCTCAGGGGGCTGCAGTGAGAGCCAAGCAACCATACACCTGCTCTGGAAAACTTTCCCCATTGGCGCTACGGCCTTACTCCCTCCCCCCTGCCCACTGCATCCTGGGGTCTGCGCGGGGCGATGGTAGTGTAGATCTGAGGCCTTCCCGGCACTCAGCGGCAAATAGCTTAATGTCATGGCAGATGCTGGTGGAAATATCACATGGCTGGTCTCATGCATTTTGGGGGGGGTGGAGTCAAGTATTCGGAACCCAGGGTCCATATGCAAAACAGCATGTGCCCCTGGTTACTCCAAGGGCGCATGCCACTCGTGTGTCTGCCAACGGCCACAGCACGGCAGCGGCGGGAGTGGCGGGGGCCCCTGCGGAGGGTTGCGACTGGGCGCATGTTCATGCACGTGGACTTTGCTTTAAAACGTGGCCTCGTTTTCTGCCGGGGAGAGGGCGCCCGCCTTGGTCAGTGTCAGCCCAGCTCGCGTGTTCAAATGACTTTGGGGTGGAAGAGGAAACCTTCCACGCGCCATTGCTTTGAGACACGTTGCCAGCTACAACCCCTCCACTCCCAGCTTGGCGTTTCAACGTCTTCCCCTCCCCACCAGCCTGCTGCAATACAGTAAATTAAATTAATGGAGATTGCCCAGCTCCTAGAGCTGGAAGGGACCTTGAAAGGTCATCAAGTCCAGTCCCCTGCCTTCACAGCAGGACTAAGTACCATGCCTGACAAATTTTTGCCCCCAAATGGCCTCTAGGAGGCTTGAACTCTCAACCCTGTGTTTAGCAGGCCAATGCTCAAACCACTGAGCTATCCCTCCCCCCAGGAGACAGGCCTGTGGCTGGCCGCCAGGCATGGCTCACTAGGCTACTCTGCAGGAGGTCTGCACGGATATTTGGGAGGGTACCATTGGCGAAGTGAACATACACCTTAGTAGAGCTGGGCTTGCCCTGCTGTATTTGTGCCTGGCCAGTGCCTCACTCTCTCATGCTTGGCCCGGGGGGACTGTGGCCATCACAAAGACCCAGCTCAGGCAGGGATGCCCGGTTATGCTGGTCGGTCACACGAACACTGCTCCCTTGTGCTACAGGCTCCTGCATAGTGACCATATAAGGGCAGATCTCGCTTGGAGGCTGGAGCGGGTTCATTGGGTGGCATTCCTGAGTCAGCTTTTCTATGCGCGTCATTGCTCCAAGAGGCGGAGCCATGACTGAGTCAAGAGCAGGGATGCTTCCTCCTCTGTTGAGGTGGCGACGGTGGGCTCCACGTGGCCCCCGAGCCTGGGCAGCAAGCCCTCGCCGGAGCCCAAGGGCTGCCCCAATGCCTAGCAGGGTGGCATGCGCCAGTCCGGCAAGCGACCGTGCTTTCGCATGACCCCCTAATATGCCTGTATGCCCCCGGGCTGTGCTGTCTATGCAGTATTAGTACCCTGGGCATTAGAGGCTGTTACCACAGGCGCCTTTTCTTTCTGTCTTTATGGGGGCAGGAGGCAGCCCCATGGCTGGGTAGCGGCACAGCAACACAGCCTCCCTCTCCTTCGTTCCAGCCCAGGACGGGTGCTCTGGATCCCAGGATCTGCCGGAGAGTCGGCTCAGCCGCTCTCAGGGCTGGCGTGCAAGGCCGAGTACTGGAGTGATGTACACTCCAGCAGGGCATTTGTATGATCACAGTTGCAAGTCGGCCAGCACTCTGCCTGCCCGGACGCTGGGGATTTTGCTGAGCATGTCTGGCTGGGGCCCTTGCCTCTCTGGGTGCAAGTGCGCCCGTGTCCGTACTGGGCAAGCTCCCACAGGGGCACACGGTAACTGGTGAACGGCGAGTGTAAACCTCTTGGCTCTTACTCCAGTTTAAGCGTGATTTATTGCGGCTGAGCCTGTTCCCCACGGACTAAAGTTAATCCGAGGAAAGCGGCTTTTAAGCCCAACTCAGTGTCCCCGGAGAGCTGTTGCGCTCAAATGGGTTTAATTTCTGAGCGGAAGTGAAACCAGATGCAACGGTTCACTATGGCCAATCCCATGCATTGTGCACCCGCCGGTCCCTCTGGGTCTATTGGGCCGTGTACCGGCGAGAAACGTTCACAGCCTATGTGCTTGTGTTTGCATCTGCAAAGCTCAGGTCCAGTTAGAGATGTCCCACCCGCCTGTGGAGGCTGGGAAGAGGAGGTCTTTGTGACATCCTGTTAACAGCTCCTGCGGATGGGGCATGTGGCTCTGGAACCTTCCCATTAGACGGGCAACTGTGATTCTGTGGTGACCGGTGACTTTTAAAGGTATAGTTACGTATATAAGGCGTGCCAATATACCTGTCTTAATGCCATAAACATGCCTTACAGATTTCCAGGACAAGGTGCCGGCTTAGAAGTGAGAAACCCGGCGAGGTTTAGGCTAGGAAGTCAGCCCAGGTCGTTCGGGTACGTTGGCGTGGCTTGTACGTGGCACTCCAAGGCAGGCCACAGAGAGAACAAGCCAGACTTTCCCACCATGTGACAGGAGACTGAGGAATGTGGTGTTTAAAATCCAAAAGGAGGCCAGCGAGGGCTCTGTCGCATGGACTTGCTGGGCCAGATCTTTCTCGCTACTGCGGGCAGGGCTGGAGGGTAATCTGGCTCTATCTGAAGTCAATGGGCGGTTTGCCAGCACCATCCGCGGGTGTACGACAGAGCCCCGGTCCCACTGTGGTGGTGGCGTGTGCCTGACTCTTTGAAACTCTGGCCCACGATGTCTCCAGTGTGGTTTTTACGACATATTCACGCCGTGCTTTGTCATGTGGTATGGCTCACATCACAGTGGGAGGATTCCGGCTTACCCTGTTCTCCTGTGCGTGTGTGAGTGACATAGATAGCTATGGCTTGCACTCACGGCTATCTGGCCTCGATATAAGTAGACGCTTCCTTCTATTTCTGTGCCTATCTATGAATCCACATCGTGAAACCAGCATGCTTATTTCTGCAGATGCAATGTGTCAGACAGGGCTCGAGAGCAGCCGTTTATGCGACTGAGTTTTCCCGCCAGCTAGCGTGAGTGGGCCCACCAAAGTCAAACAGGACTGTTTACACTCTCATACTTAAAGTGAAGCAAGGTCTTTGGTAGATCAGGGCTGGAGAGCCCCCTCCCCCTCCCCCACACACATACACTTTGCAGGGCTGAGCTAGTATAATTGCAGCCTCTGGTTTGTTGCTCAAGCATGTGCAGCATTGAGCGTGGATAAAAGAGCAGACTTTGGAGGTTTCCTTATCACATATTTACCGGCATAGCAGTGGTCAAAAGCACCACAGTAGCCCTCCTGTCACTCATAGGCATTGGGGTTGCTGCTGCACTGGATTTCCTTCCAAAAGGGTTCCCTGGATTTCGGAATTCACCGGCACAAAAACTCCGGTGTATTTAGGAAGAGATCACCCATCCCTTCCCTGACACGCTTTCAAAAAGGCTCTTTTAATTTCTTACCTATGTAGAGCCTTGAGTTATACCCAGGCTGGTACATAGATAGGCTCACTTTGCTTAGGGGTTTTTTTTATAGTCTAATTGAAGGGAGCTTTTTCAGAATTGGGGGTCATACGTAGTTAAGCAGCATACTTAAAAATGCATTATTTGAAACATTTGAGAAGAAACCTTTTTTCTTTCGCATGGCTGATCATGCTTCATGAAAGCCCCCCCATGTTGCCCCCCCAATAGGCCCCAGTAACTCATTAGAAGAATGCAGCATGGCAGCCTGTCTAGACTTAATTCCTTAATTTGGTTGACCCGTAAGCTTCCTAACTCCTCTTTGGAACCAAATGCTCCTCTCCACTAACCCCATGCGAATCCCCAACCACATGTCTGATTTCAGTGGAGTTACTCAGGATTCATACCAACATACATGAAAGCCAAACGCGGCTCTCTGGGGTGAGGAGAACTGTGACATTGTCAGCTGCTTATCTCGATGGCTGCCCCTACTTTTTATTTCAAATCGGTGATCAGCCGTTTTTTAAGCACCTGCACCACTATCAACGGAGGGAGCTCCCATGCCCTGGTTTGCGAAGGGAAAAATGGCACATCAGTTCGACTGGGTCCTGTGCCTTTCTCTCCCATAGCTTCTGCAGCAGCGCTTTGAGGCGTTCCTGTCTTTCTAAAGCATGGATGAGACACTCACGCATCCCTAACTGCCTTCCAGCTCAGCAATACATATGGTTTGACATTTAAATACATTGTAAGACTTCAAAGGATACCTAGAAATTACCCCTGCAAAGGGGGTGGGGAGGATAGAAAATGCAGAGCAGCAGTTGTCTTACCTGTGAAATTGTGGCTTCTTCTGCGAGGAGAGTTGATGGTGTCTAGTCTCTCTTCTTTGGCTTCCCTGGCCCCAGACTCAGTCCCCCGCCTCTCACAGTCACTCCTCCACAGCCTCACCCACTCCTGCTTTTATGGCCCCACCTCGGCACTAGGCTGCCTTGAGCCAGCTAGTAGCAAATTGCCACACATTCACCGGGCTTCCTGTTTGTTCACTGCGTACGTCTGTGGTAAAATTTCCATTACACCACTGGACAGATGAGGCGGCAAAAGAGCTAGTAGAAGAAGAAGAAGAAGAAGAAGAAAAAAAGGCTTCCAATGAAGAGGCTCTTTAAATGTACTATGAAATAAGGAAATGACTATTTTCAAGCCACTCTGCTTTTCAACTAGACTTAAAAGAGGGTTTCTTTAGTGACAAGGTCATAGGTTGAGTCCCCGGGGAAACAGGGCAAAACCGAGTTTGCCTCATGGGTTCATTGCAGCATGGCGTGGTGTCCCTGGGACGCGCGTTCGAATGGAAACTTCCGCCCTTAGAAGAGACTCTGAAAACGGCACGAGGCGCTTCGCGGTACCTCACCACTCAAAGAGCCCGGGTAAAGTTGGCTCGGTTTCAAAAAGCATTTTTCTACCCGCCAGCTCTGCACACTGAGTCTGAAAGTCAAGGTTGCTCCGGCATTTGCCCCTGGGACCTCCCGCCCCGCTGGGATTTGGTTCCAACTCGCTTGCAAGGGCCCAAGACTTGGCACATGGGACTTAGCTAATTATCCGCCTGACAATGTGCGAGCCCGATGAGACCCTCGTGCCCTCTGCCAGGGCTGTCTGGCCTCTGCGGGGCAGAGAAGAACCCCAGGGTTGCACGTGCTTAGCTTTGTGACTAAGGGCACTCACTCTGACCTGGCCATGGCCCAAGGGCAGGCTGTGCGAGGATTTGTACACCACTGCTAACCCTAGACGAGCCTCTGCCGGGTGGAAGAAGCAAATACATTTGGGCAGCGGAAAGGCAGGCCTTTAAAAGCAAAAGCACTTTACAACAGCAGGCGTGAACGCTTGCTACCAAGTTGCCTATCGTTATCCCCAGAGAAAAGACGGGGACGCTGTGGTCCGGAGAAGATCCATGGCTTGCCCGTGGACTGAGAGATGGCTTGATGGTGCCCTGCACACGTTAGATGACGTTACTTCCTGGAGCACATTGGCTCCCAGACCATCCCTCTGGTTGCCCCTTGGCTAACGTGTGTTTTCGTGCCTGGGCCGTGCTCCAGTGGGTGGGGTGCATAGCTGTGTGCGGGCAAACATGGGTGGGGGGAGGGGAGGTTCCGGCGCCTGTGAAACTTGATGGAAATGCTGCTTTGCAAATTCTCTGTGGTAGACGCTGGAGAAGGACACAGGGTGGTCCAGGAGTAGGGCTGTGAGGGACACATGTAAATGGGGAAGAGAAGTGACCTTGTGAGTCAAGGGAACTGGTGTGCTCTTCCTGAGTCTACCCCAGACACCCTGGAGAAGGCACCTCTCCCTGCCTCAACTTCCCTGTCTTTAGAATGGGGATAATACCCACCAGGCAGGGAGAAAGCGGCTAGAGCCTTAGCCCTTGTCTACACTGGTGCCAGGAGTGGCCCTAGACCAGCTGCCGGTAACTGGTGCCCTAGGTGAAACGCGCGATCGGCGCACACTCAGCGCCCCTGCCTCCAAAGCCCTCAACGGCCGTTTGTCTTGGCACCCTAGGGCGACCACCTAGGTCGCCTGTATTGACGGGCTGCCACTGACTGGTGCTCTTACTACAAGCTGAACCTCTCCACTCCAGAACTCTCTGGACCGGAAACATCAGCCTAGCTCTCAGGGGTCTGTGCTGTTATTTAGCTCTAATTTATCACTACATATCCTCTAACAGCCCAGGAAGCAGTGGAAGTGTTGGTCATGCTGCTAGACAATATTGACCTCCCATGGTCCAGAAAATTCTCTGGTTCGGAACCGGTCAGGTCCTGAGGATTTGGGACTAGAGAGGCAGGCCTCAAGCTTTTTCTTTCTGAGCCCCTTCCCCTCCCCCCCGCTTATAAAAACATCCACAGCCCACCTGCATCACAACCCCTGCTTATAAAAGCCAGAGCCAGTGTGAGGGGGTTGCAAGCCGGGCAATTACCTGGGGTCCCATGTCACACGTGGCCCTCCCAAATCTAAGTTGCTCAGAAATCAGCATCAGCTCCAGGTGGCAGGACTTGGGGATCCCAGTCTTCAGCACCACACGTGGCTTTAGACTTTCTGCCCTGGACCCTCTGAAACCTGCTTGTGTCCCCTACCCCCTCCTCCCCCCGCTGGGGGCCCCGACCCTCTGATTGTGAGTCATTGCGCTAGAGAAGTGCACAGTGCTATCCGTGAGGAATGCGCATAGTGAGGGGTGGGGAAGGGGAGCTGCTTTGCACACCAGGCGATTTTTGCAACTCGTGGGGCCCTGCTGTTGCTGAGAGAGGGTGTGTGTGTGTGTGTGTGTGTGTGTCGGGGTGGGGGGCTCCTCGCAACAGGGACACGGGTGCACTGCGCCACTCATTTTGTAGTGTACATTCACACCGTTTCCCACTCCCAACATGTGCCAAAAGCTGGCCCAGAATATTCAGGATTTTGTCAATTTCTCACGTGCCTCCTGCCAGCTCTTTACCCACTTAGCGCATGCCGAAGAGGAGCACTTCCAAACCATCCTTTGGCTTGGGAGCGCACAAGATTGTGTAAGCATTCCAGGTGAAGTGCCTTGCAGACGTTAAATTAATAAGAAACCGCACTCCTTAAACCTGTATCCCCCCTGCCAGAGGCCTATCGCTGTCACCGCCAACGTTCCAGGTCTGCATAAGACGGCATGCCATTTTTCTTTCATGCCAGATCGCGTGCCACACACTCCAGGAGTATGTGTGGGGGCTGCAGAAATGAAGCATTAGCTATACTCAAGGCCAGCTTAGAGTGGGTTGTTTGTTTTTGCAAAAGCAGCTGTATGTATGTTCTTGTCTATTAGTGACACCGGCACGGCTGGCTTCACAGGGCTGTTGGTAAACTTAGGTGCTCAGTGTTTCTACCTTCCATTTCATGCTAAATTCACTGTTTGGAGCAGTAATTACAGAGGGAAGGAGCTGAAGAAAAGGCTGAGAAATAATATATTGGGTGCCTTTTTCCTTCAGAGACAGAAAAAATATAGTAATTTAGTAGTTAGTACTTGCAGATTTACCCGGAGTTGCCTGGTAGTGCCAACACAGAGCACACCTCCACATTTCTGTGTTTGTAAGGTGTATTGAGAAGCAATCCTATTGTAGGGTCATCCTATTCTTCTGGCTCATCTTGGTTCGGTCTCTTTCCATGTTTGCTCAGTTAGGTCAGTTGTGAGGACTGTACTTGCGTTGGTGATTCTGTCTCGTTTCTTTTTGGGTGTATGAGAAACAATACCATTCCAGGCACAACCCATATTCCAGGCACAACCAAACCTTTACACTGCTTTTTAAGTTATGATCGGAGGAAGCCGCATGCGAGATTTGGTGCTCTGAGCTCTTACTGTTTAGGAGGAGTTCTTCAACAGACAGGCAGGCAGACACACAAATAGTAGAGTTTAGCTTTCTCCTGCCAGTTTGAACTCACCTGATTTTGCCTCTGGATCCTTCTTTACATTACAGTATATAACATTCAAAGCACTATTATTCCTATCTCAAAGCCATCACAATCCCCACTCCTACAGCAGACAGATCATGGACACAATACGCCATAAAGACCCATATTGTTGTCACGGGCTAGCATGTACTAAGAGTATGTCTTACACTCCAGTGGGAGGTGTAATTGCAGCTGGGGAAGGCATTTACTAGCTTTTACTAGCATTTACTCTAGCTAGCTCACGGAGCGATAGTAAAGGTGCAACAGCCTCGGATGTTTCAATCTGCCTGAAACCCTGGATAATTATGCGGATGGGCCTATCTCATAACATCAGCCAACTTATTTGTGTGTGTGTGTGTGTGTGTGTGTTTCAATACACTGTATAGACTAAGACTCAGCAAAATGGGCCTATTAAAATAATTTTCTATTGTGAAGTTTTTTTAAAAAATCCTAACTTAGAATTTGGACCGGACAGTCTCTATGGGAAATAATTAATTGACACAAGTCAAATACCTGAAAAGGCAACACACAGAAACCTGTTGGAGAACACTTTAACCTGCCCGGGGAACTCATTAATGGATCTCCAAGTCACCGTGATGTTTCAGGCCAATTCTACAAGCCAAGTACATAGGGAAGGGTTGGAACTTAACTTTGTTTAAAAGTTTGATTCTTATAAGAGAGGAATGAAAAAAGATATCAGCTGGCTGTCACTTTACCTTCCACATCCTAATGACTTAACCAACCAACCTAACAATTGGTATTTATAGAGGTGCAAATTGTTCTTAACGGTCTCTTGTAACTTGAACAATCCAATTCACTATTTTTTCTCTTCTTTTTCTCTTTTTTTCTCTCTCTCCCCCCTCCCCCCCGCCTTCCCTTATTTATTCTTGGATCTGGACATCTAATATTCCAGTCATCTGAAGAAGTGGGTTGTACCCTCGAAAGCTCATGCTACCATCTACATGTTTTGTTAGTTTTTAAGGTGCTGCTAGACTATTCATTGTTTTTTAGAATTTGAAAACTGCTTTTATTTGCCAGGTATCTTTTTGTTGTTGTTATTGAAGCAAACAAAACCCAGCACTCGGAGGAGAGTGGAGGGGAGGGGAAAATGTGGTAAAATCTCAATATGCAACAACATGTCATGGGTTAATGAGCTTTACAAACCGCTAAACAATAAAGTCTAGCAAGGAACCTTCATGAGTGTGAGCTGGCTGTACGGTTAGCAAATATATTAAATGGGCATATACTAATATAGGTAATTGCATTAACTAAATTCCTGCACTTCCCATAATGTAAATGTCTCTCTCCCTTCATCCTGTGTGGACCAACAGGGGAGTGTTTTAATAGAATAATTCTAATACAGAATTGGAACTGTGCAGTTTGATGGTAAAAATGTGTGATCTGTACTGACACAAAAAATTCATTAACATTTAGACACTTTAAAGGGTTTTTTTCCCCATCCAGCCCAAGTATTGAGATGATTGCCTTATATCCTGAAAGATCCCAAAGCAACTGTCTTACAGAGTGACAGCCTGAAACAGGTCTTTGCTGACTGTAGCCCTCTCTGGGGTGATACATAACAACTGTTGGTTCTTTTATTGAATTCTTTGTCTCTAGCTTTAGTCTTCTAACTGTAAATGTCTTTCAGGTCTCCTGGGATAATAATGCCACTGCGAGAACAAACTTTTGCAACTTTCTTTGGCTTATGTAAACATCTCCCAGGTGAGCGATCCCGACCCAGGGAATATTCTAAGTGACAGACCGAATGGATTTCATTTTAGGTATCGGCCAATCGTAGTTTCCAGTAGTTCTGTATCTTGGGGCTTGTCTAACCTTGCTGTATATGTAAACATATCACACACAAATCGCTACACTAACCTCCCCCCACCTCCTGCCTAAGACAACATTTTAAAAATACCCCCGCATTTTCCACGACAAATTTATAGCAACGTCTAAAGACCCGTCACTGCTTGGTGACGGTTTTTACTGCAGATCAGTTCGGTGGCTGCTTCAGGCACATTTCACTGTGGATGGTAAGCGGGAGTGGGGGGTGGGGGGTCATTTTAATTGGCCAAGCTGGCAACCGGTGAAATGGTGGGCCAGCAGATTCCAGGGTCAGGTCACCTTTGCCATGTCACACTGGTTCAAATCCAGGCATCCAAGGGGCTCAAACCGAAGGATTTGGTCTGGTTCCGCAGAATCACCCTGTTTTGCAGAAAATTGTCTAAGTTCCCAGAGGAATGCATGATAGAATCGTCATGTTTTCGGCTAGACGTGCCTTTCTCTAGAACAGGGATGGGGAACTTCAGCCCTAGGGGCCGGATGCAGCATTGGGGAACCCACACTGGTGCTTCAGCCCCCCTCCCCGGCCGCCCCACAGCGAGGCTGGAGCACACAAAATCTACTAGGCTGGGCCCCTCTAGGCTCTGGTGTGCAAGGGGAATGTAGAGAGGGGCTTTCTCCTCAGGCAGAGGGCCACATTGGTGAGACTTTAGTTTTGGCCAAAAAGCTTCTTGCTTGTGTGTGGCCCCCACCCGAAAAAGGCTCCCCGCTCCTGCTCTGGAAGGAAACACACAGTTTGCATAAAGAATGGATTGCTCTGAGCTTATTAAAAAAATCCCTGTGCCCTGTGGACCACAAGCAGAGCCTGGCAGATGCATGGCTCCAACCGTACGCGCTGAAAGGAGCACTGCCCATGGGTAAGCAGGTCCTGTCTCCGGCTCTGCAGCCTGAGACAGGAGCAGCTGAAAGTCCTGCTCTCCAACGTGTGTGGCTCGAAATGAGTGAGCCGCTTTGTCTTTCAGATGCAAGCAGATATTGTTCTCAGATTTAATGAACTGCTCTCGTCTATTTTTAGGTGCGAGGGGCCCAGGTTCTCAGCTCCCTGTGTTGCTGGTCAGGCTACTTGTGGTTTGGTTGGGTCCTGGTGTCAGGCAGGAAGCCAGACAAAAAGTTCCCGGCTAAGTTTGCAGAAGCTACTAAGGAGAGTTTCATGCTCAGGACCATTCGGCACAGAGCAGAAGCATTATTCTGAACCCTGCTGGATGGGTTTTTTTATAGTAGATATTGGGAATATATCAAGGATTTTGAAGGTGCCTTGGATTAATTTAATTAATGCGTGGAAGATTTAAAAAAAGGGTTGGGGGAGAACTAAAAGCAATAGTGTAAGATTTCCTCAGTGCTTAAGACGAGTGATAGCTGGAGTTTGGCAAATTCTTTTCTCATTACCTGGAACATCCCAGTTTTTTATTGGGATTATTTTTGCAGCCCCTTTATTTAATATAATAAATGGCGGAATGGGAGTGATGGCGTGGCCTACAGTAAGCACAGACCAAGCAGTTGCTGGGCCGTTGGAGACTACTGCCTGACAATCTTTTTCATTGTCGTATTTTATTTACTTGTAGCGTGTGTGTCAGCCACTAGATGTCTCTGTGTGCTTTTTCAGTCCCGAATGGGTGTGGTCCCTGGTAAACAAGGAAAACAAAGCTGGAACAGGAGCCGTGTGGAAGCCTGTTTGACACCTCAACTGTTTTCTTAAATAATGACTTTTCAGATTTAGGTGGAATGCTGATTCAATGTATCTTGATATCTTTCATCACCAGTTCAGGCAATGCCCAACTACTCCAAAAAAGGGCCAGCCCCAGCTTTTCAAATTCCATCCCTCCATCTCAAGATGGCAGCTTTCATCCTGCAGCCGTGGGGCAGGGCAGCCTTCCCCTCCCAAATAAGGACAGATTGCACTGTAAAGTCTTAGGTGCAGGGGCTTTGTCTTTCAGGTTGGCTGCAGCTTGCCCAGCACACTTTGCAGCACTGTCGTTCTAGTTATTTCCAATTATTTATGCCCAATTGTGCCATAGCCAATGCTGACCATCAAGGGGTAGGGAAAGACAATGCAGAGCTTCTTCCTTGGCAGAGTACATCATGCATTAAATGGGATCCCCAGCCTCAACCTACCATGAGAAGAGGGAGGGGGATATTTACGCTCTTCAGACTATTGGCTTTAAATATATTTGCCCAGGGCGTGGTTTTGCACGGCCCAAGACAGGGGCAGCAAGCGTTATACTCAATTATCACCAGCGTTTTCTAGGGGCCCAATGGGATGTGGGCAAATTGACCTAGGCGACTAGGTTTCAGGTCAGAAAAGGGCCATTTCTCCCCACGCTCTCAAGGCTGTTGGAGAAATCTTCCTCAGCCTTCTGGGGCTGGCAGGCAAAAGTCAGAGGGACCATTCAAATCTTCAGCGCCTAAAAGACTGGCCTGGCACCCGCCCCAACTGTCTTGCAACATGCTCCCCCGCTGTTAAACTACGTTCATTTGACACAGCGCTTTCTCAAAGGCTATTTCAGGAAGCACCGGGTCCGTGGGGCGCTATCAGATCGGTATCTCAGCACAGCCGTGTTGCTGGTGGGTGTTGGTTTTTGCTGCCTTAGCCTGACAGTGTCTCAGCCTTTCTGGTCACTGCTCTGTGTGTGTGTGTGTGTGTGTGTGTGTGTGTGTGTGTGCACGCGCCTTGCCGTCTGGCCAGCACACAGAGAGAGAGGGTTAAAGCAGCCTCCCACGCAGTTTTTCCGATGTGGTGGCTTTGCCGCCCAAAGTTTGCTGTAAACAATAGAAAGTTGCTGGCGACACGCTGAAGAAAGGAAGGGTGGGGAGGTGCACAATGAAAAGGCTCCTGGCAGCAACATGTGGAGGGAGGTCTGGCCGCCCTGCCAGCGCCGGGCCTGCACGTGAACCGAACCGCGTGGCCGGCCCTTTACGTGGAGACACTGGGCTGGCGTCTGGCTGGCCAGTGAAAGGGAAACAGGCCAGCGTGCCCTGAAGGTCTCTGCCTAGCTGAGGGCCCATAGGACGGCCGTGGGCTGCTGGACGGAAGGGGGCAGGTCCTCACTGGCTGACGGAGGAGGGCCCCACCTCAGTGGCCATGGCCAATGAAGTAACCCAAACTCCTCATGCCAATCGCCTCAGGCTGGGGGTGGGGAGGCGCCGTGGGACGGGAGGGGCTTATTGGCAGACGCTCCCCTTGAGCTCAGTTTCCTGCGGGTGACAGGCCACTTTGGGTTGGGACGGCGCAGTGCGTTCTGCACGAGGGAGCGGCTACAGGCGGGGGAAGGGTGTCGCTGCGGGGAACTCTGGTGCTCTGCCGCTGCAAGGGGGGGCTCTTCGCCAGGCTGGGTGAAGATCGTGTCCCTGGCCTCTGTTGGTCACAGCCTGGGAATGGACGACAGGGGAGGGATCACTTGAAGATTCCCTGTTCTGGTCGCTCCCTCCGGGGCACCTGGCACTGACCTCTGTGGGCAGACAGGACCCTGGGCTGGACAGCCCGTGGGTCTGACCCAGCCTGACCGTTCCTATGTGCGTGTGCTAGGTAGCTCAGTATCCTTTGCTGCCTCAGCCCCACTCCTCGCCCCGGGTTGGACGCTTACGTTTGCGTTGCTGCGAGGAAGTCGGCCATAGGGGAACCAGTTTAACTGTACCACACACCACCTAGGGAGGAGCCTGGGGAAAAGGGTTTCCATGGAGCTTAAGGGAGGTAGGTGCCTCTACCCGATAGGCGATGGGCATCTGCCTCCCTGCATCGCCTTTGGAAATGCCAGTCTAAAACTCAGCAAGGCACCTCCTCGTGAAACACCCCCAGCCCTGCCTTCCATCACTGGCGCCCTACCACCATTGGTCCGGGAGCCATCCCACTTGGAGAGGCCATGAGGAAGGGACGGTCCGTCTACATTGCAAGGCCAGGGTTAGTGGATGCAAGTCAGCTGACCTATGTTAGGCACATAAGAACGGCCAGACTGGATCAGATCAACGGTCCCTCCAGCCCAGGGTTCTGTCTGCCAACAGTGGCCAAGGCCAGATGCCCCAGAGGGAGGGACCACAACAGGGAATCCTCATGTGATCCTGCCCCGTCACCCATCTCCAGACAAACAGAGGCTAGGGACACCATTCCTCACCTCCATGAATCTAGCTCTTTTTTGAACCCTGTTAAAGTCTTAGCATTCCCCACATCCTCTGGAAAGGAGTTCCACAGGTTGGTTGTGCGCTGAATGAAGAAAAACTTCACATTCACATTTGGTGACCCCCCCCCCCAGTTCTTATATTATAGGAACAAGTAAATAACTTATTCACTTTTTCCACACCACTCATGATTTTATAGACCTCTATCGTATCCCCCTCTTACTCTCCTCATTTCTAAGCACCCTGGGCTTGAGCGGCTACACAGTTCAGACTTTTCTAACCTGTGCTCAGACCCAGGACGCTGGTGTCCACACTGCGGTGCCAGATCAGAGTTAAATTAACCAGATTCTGGAGTCCCTGGTGGCCCTCATTGGAAATGTGGCCAGTGTAGACCTATCCCTGTGGTGCACCATGGGCTAATGGTGCTGCCTTCCCTGCATGTTACCAGGAAGCAGCTGGCTTTGGAACAAAGGCTGGATGGGTTGCAAACCCAGGATGCTCTCTGACGGCCATCAGAAGAGAATGGGTTTATGCTGACTTGAGCAGCTGCTGTTGGGAAAAGGGCTGGCTGGCTTCCTTTTCCAGCAGCATGGCTTGCAGCTAGCTGGGACAGAGGACTAAGGAATTGTCCCCATGAAATCGTGGGATGCTTCTGGCTAAAGCCCCGCCCCCCAAGTCAAGCAGGGCCGCGTCTACACTGCAAAGCAACAGGGCTTGGACACCAGCTTCTAGTTTAACTGCCAGTGAGATCCTCCAAACCTTGAGGGTCCTGAGACCCTAGCGTCAAGCACTGCACAGTTGCAGTGTAGACACAAGAAGGGGTTAGGCTTGAGCCAGACTCAAGCCTGGGGTTACGTCGCAGTGTAGACTTACCGAGCCAGCCACACACAGCTGCAGAAGCAAGAATCAGAGAATCCTAGAACTAGAAGGGCCCTCGCGAGGTCAGCAAGGCCAGTCCCCTGCCCTCATGGCAGGACCAAGCACCATCTAGATCATCCCTGATAGCTGGCTGTCTAAACTGCTCTTAAATATCTCCAGTGATGGAGATTCCACAACCTCCCTGGGCAATTTATTCCAGTGTTTAACCAGCCTAACAGGTTGGACGTTTTTCCTCATGTCCAACCTAAACCTCCCTTGCTGCAGTTTAAGCCCATTGCTTCTTGTCCTGTCCTGAGGCCAAGGAGAATCATTTTTTGCCCTCCTCCTTGTAACACCCTTTTAGATACTTGAAAACTGTCATCATGTCCCATCTCAGTCTTCGCTTCTCCAAACCCAATTCGTTCAGTCTTCTCTCTTAGCTCATGTTTTCTAGACCTTTCATCATTGTTGGTCTTCTCCACTTTCTCCACAACGTGTCTGAAATGTGGTGCCCAGAATTGGACACAATACTCCAAGGCTATGTCTACAATGGCGGGTTCTTGAACAAGAACATCTTGCGCAAGGGTTTTTGTGCAAGAACATGTCCACACTGCCATGTGCTTTTGCGCAAGCGCATCCATGGCAGTGTGGATGCTCTCGTGCGCAAGAAAGCTCTGTTGGCCATTTTAGTCCTAGGGCTTTCTTGCACAAGAAACCCCTGCCGTGCAGCCAGACTGCCCTCGTGTGCAAGAGCTCTTGTGCAAGAGGGCTTACACGTGCTAGAAAAGAGTGTCGCTCTTGCACAAGAAGCCCTCTCTTCCCACACCGTACTGTGAATCTTCTTGCACAAGAACGGGCGGGCCGTGTGGACGCTCTGCGGGGTCTTGCACAAGAACGGCCTTTTTGCACAAGAATCTGACAGTGTAAACATAGCCCAATTGAGGCCCAATCAGAGCAGAGCAGAGCAGAGCAGAGCAGAGCGGACGAATGACTTCTTGTGTCTTGCTCACAACTCTCCAGTTAATGCTGCCCAGACTCGTGTTTGGTTTGTTTGCACCAGTGTCACGCTGTTGACTCAGATTTAGCTTGTGGTCCACGCTGACGCCTCGATCCCTGGTCACAAAAGAAAAGTCCTGGTTCCAGCACTGAGGGGCCACCTCACGTAACGGATAAAGGAAGCCAACGTAGCTCCCACTTTGGCGCTGTGTCGTCTGGAGCCTGGTGTGTTCACGCTCGTGCGCACCCTCCTCAGGTGTGTGGCCCTGCTTTCGGCTGGCCTCGCGGGATTGCCGTTATATTGGGCTCAAGGCACTTGACGCCAGAGCACGGCCTCTGCCGCCACACAGCAGCATAAAGCCCTTGTGCCCAGCTCCAGCTATGGGCACACAAGGGGCGGTACCAGGGCACCCGTTTGGCCTGTGAAACATTTTGAGAGAAGAGCAGGCTGGTGTCAGCCCTTTGATACGTGCAGCGCGCCACACGCAGGCCACGTGACTGGCTCCTCTGGTAACTAAATGTGCGATTCCCCTATAAACGTGGGAAGAAGGGGGAGGGGTAAACCGATCAACAGAGCAAAGGCTGTCACAAAACCTGCAGCCGGCCCCACCGCACCAGCTCCTTAATGGCAGGCAGGTGCCAAGTTCCCATAGCTTTCACTGAGTGTTAGGAGCCCTGAATATCTTTGAGAGGCTGGGCGCTGACGCGCTGGAGAAGGGTGTCCCACCTCGCCCGGGGAAATCGGAACAGCTCCTGGGCCCAACGCCTGCAAAGGAGACAATGCCAAAAGGCTGCCTAGAAGACGAACGTTTCTGGTCCTTTCCCACCATGGCAGCTCTGGTTAACATGTCACGATGCAGGAGTGTTTCCATGGGCCGTGCCCTGCCTGGGCTCAGCTGGCCTGGCGGCTGTTCCCACGGAACAAATTCCTTTTGCCTGTCTCTGCTGTGGCAGGGTGTCCGAGACCTGCTCAGCGATGCAGTCAAGGGTTCTGCTAGGGCAGGTCGCTCTGTACCGGAGAGTCAGCAACAATCTGGGGCTAGGAATATGGTGATTAAAAATGACCTTCCCCTTGAATTTGGGAAGTTGCAGTGGGGAAGGTCTAGGTTGGATATTAGGAAAAACTATTTGCCAAGGAGCAGGGTGAAGCCCTGGGATGGGTTCTCTAGGGAGGGGGTGGAATCTCCATCCCTAGAGGTTTTTTTTAAGTCCTGGCTTGATGACACCCTGGCTGGGATGATTTAGTTGGGGTTGGTCCTGCTTTTGGTAGGGGGCTGGACTCAATAACGCCTGAGGTCTCTTGCAGCCCAAGGATTCTATGATTCTGTGGCTAGGCCGTTAGGAACCTGTAATGCTTGGCCTTCCTGGATCTCCACACCATTTCAAAGTGCAATTCCAGCTACCTCCCTGAGTAGCTCTGGCAAACACATGCCAAACTCTTACGTCATAAAAGCCTGCTCCAGCTGTACTTCTGGTTACCCTCCCTGCCTTTGGTGGGTCCCTCATCCTGCCTTCCTAATGTGGGAGCCAGCTCCATCCCCGGGGTGTGTGTGTTGGCTGTCTGGCCGCTCCCAGGGTGGCAGGACTTGAACCCACCAACCTGTTCTCCCCAAAAGCACCATCATGTGATTTGTCTGACCAATCATATCTATCTGACCCAGCTGAGTTCAGGTCCTGCCCGTGTGATCGCGGGCAGGTTGGATAAATGCACGGTACCATTTGCCACGTCCAGCAACTTTGTCGCCTGTATGCTGAACTTACAGGCAACACGGTGGAGTCTGATGTGCCAGCAGAGGGTGGTCTGTGCGGTGATATTCCAGCGACAAAACCTTACAGCGCACTTGCGTGACTGGCAGCAGGTGGAGATCCAGCCGTGAGAGCCCACACTGTGTTTAGCCCCATGCAGCATGGGCTATGCAAGCACGTGGCTGCATTGCAGCTGGGGGTCGCTAGACATCCTACCTGCCCGTTTGCAGCAGCTGCCACCAAGCCTTTCAGCTGCAGACTCAGCTTGCTGCTCCTTTTATTTTAACAGGGAACAGCTGCCAGCTGGAGCCCTGGGGGTAGGTCCGCCTAAGCCAGAAAGCTCCAAACTGGGAGACCCCCTCGGGCTGAGGCTGACATCTCTTACTAAGGAAGGGCAAGGCTGCCAAGCACCTGTGAGCTGCCTCCATCCCGGTCCCTAAAGCACCCCAGGGTACGTCTACACAGCAAGGAAAACCTCCACGTCTCAACGCCTGGCGCCATTGACTCAGGCTCCCAGTGCAGGGCTAAAAAGTAGCAACGTTCCTGCGTGGGTGAGACACGGGGCTCCCAGCTCCACGCTGGTGTCCAGAGCCCCGGTGGAAACATCTGTGTGGCGATCTTTTAAGCCCGAGTCAACTGAGAGGCAGGGCTGTGGGAGTCTTTTTGCAGTGCAGGCCTATCCTTTAAGGCCTCCGTCTCGCAGAAAGGTCAATGCTTCTTTGGCACGCCTGGTGCTTGCCCCAGGCCGCTGTGGCTAAGTAGCTGTAAAGTGGGGAAACTGAGGCACAACGGCGTCCCGTGGGTTGCGAAGTACCTGCTAGAGCAGGGCATGGAACCCAACTTGCCGTGCTCCCGAGTGCAGTTCATCATCCAGTGGCCCACCCCTTAACTGTCATTAGCTTCATTCACCCTCCTCGGCGGAGCCCTCTGCGCTCCTCATTGGAATAACGCCACGGCTGCTCCCACCTCGGGGCTGGAGGCCCTGGCGGATGTGCCAGGGAACAGGATGGAGTTTTGTAAAACGTGCCCCGAGCCGCTGCTGGCTGCTGCGTCCCCCAGGAGAGCCGCGGTCGTCTTCCTGCGGCAACCCAGGCCTGCCCGCCGCGGCCCCCCACGCTGCACTTGGCTGCCAGGCAACCTGGGAGTAACGAGGCAGGAGATGAGCTGCTTTCCAGCTTCCTAATCTGGGGAAGGTGCAGCTGGTGGGCTCCTAGGGCGGGTTGGTTGGGGTGACTGTCAGTGACCCCCCAGCTTACCCACTCGTGTCCTCCTCCACCACCGCCACTGCTGGCCTTGTAGGCTATGGGCCGCCATCGTGTTCGACTGTCACTGGTTCAGGGGTGGGGTGGGGCCAGTGCTCACGAGCCAGCCCTTTGTCAGGGACTCCAGGCACACAGGGACGTGCTGCACGAGGCTGGGCCGGGCACCACAGCAGCTGCACGTCCCCCCCCCCCCCTTGTGGGGCTTTCAAAATGGAGCCTGCGGC
>JANRFK010002932.1:28413772-28424146 GCA_030068395.1 Apalone spinifera | reverse complement strand
CCCCCCCCCCCCCCCCCCAGCACCATGGGGAGGGAGGAAAGTGCATGGCCCCCAGCCCCTGGAGTGTGGGCAGGGCAGGCCCTGGCGACAGTAACACTCCACCCCCAGTATGCCTACAGCAGGCATTCTGGGGCAGAGTCTGGATGGGGCCAGGCTGGCAGTTCGGGAAGGCAACACCTTCCCCCGCCTAGGACACCCACTGCCGCTGTGGAAAAGCCGTGTGAGATCTCAGACAACACCATGCAGCCGGGTGTTAAAACGCAGGCTCAGATCCATCCCTGGCACCAACTCCATTGATGCCTGGGTGGAAGGGTGGGGAGAAAAGAGAGAGGAGAGAGAGTTATGTCAGAGATTAAGTGGCCTGTTGTGCAAAAACCTGCTGCCTAAGAGCGGCTGCTTTTGTGCAAGATCGCGCCGGTGTAGACACAGCCCATCTACACTGGCCGCGTGTTCTTGCGCAAGTAAACTGATGTTCTAATGTATGAAATCAGGGCTTCTTGCGCCAGAACTCTGATGCTCCCGCTCAGGAATAAGCCCTTTTGCGCAACTGTTCTTGCGCAAGAGGCCAGCGTAGACAAGCAACATGAATTTCTTGTGCAAGAAAGCCCGATGGTTATAAAGGCCATCGGAGCTGTCTTGTGCAAGAGAGCATCTACACTGGCATGGATGCTCTTGTGCAAAAGCACATGGCAGTGTAGACGCTCTCTTCTGGAAGAGTTTTTGCACAAGAACTCTTCCACAAAAGAGTTCTTGCGCAAGAAGCTGCCAGTGTAGATGGAGCCTTAGTGACACGTCTTCTGCTAGGAAGCTAACACAGCTTCACTCACCCAGTTAGTCGGGAAGTCAGATGTCCAAGCTGAGCCCTTGCAACTTTCCAAGCAAGGTCACAGACAGTTCAGAGATGGCTGTCAAGGATGCACACGCAGATGCCAGCATAATGAATAGACCCCATCATGGGGCAGGACTCACCACCGCAATGCCTCCTGCTGGCAGCTCCAGGGAATTAGTTCTTTAGTCAGCAGGGCACCTCCTTCTGGCTGGCATCTTCCCCCTCCTCACTCCACGCTCCTGTTCCAGACCCGCATCGCTCCCTGACCACAGCATCCTCTTCAGGGCAGTGCCCACAAACATGGTCTCTCCTCCTCCATCCGGGGGTTCATCAGCAGTCCTGTGGCTCAGCTGCCACTGGGACTGACTGTGGCCTCCAAGCCCAGCCACAGTCTGTATGGGCTATGCCTTGGTGGCAAGGTGTGGTGTAATGGGCGAAGGGGAATCCAGGCCCACTTGCTACTCTGGGTCCCAACATAGGGACCCTCTGGTGGCAGCCTTGTCCTGCCTCCTCTGCTCCCCTTTACTGCCCCTTGTTCCCAGGCTACTTCCTTTGCACTCTCTTAACCCTTCTATCAAGGCCACAGCCTAGCAAGTGTCAGGCTGGAGCCTACCTTGCACTGCTCTCCCAAAGGTGCTGCTCCCACACTACAGAGAGCCCTTCCCTCTTGCTGGTCAGGACCTAACTGACTCACTCTGCTGGGCAGCGCCTTATATATAGGGCTGCCCCAGCAAACTGCCTTCTGATTGGCTCCTTAAAAATCAATCCCTCATTGGCCAGGGCTCTGCCCAGGCTCCTTCTGGCCTCCACAGGCCTTTAAAAGGCAGCATGATAATCTTTGATTTATTAATTTTCCGTTCTTTTTTTGGTCAGGACCACTGGAGAGGGGCCATGGAGCATCCCGAGCACGTTCAGAGACTTCTCCTCAGGACAAAGCTGCCAGCTGAGTACAGGTGCCTTCCTAAAAGTTCTCCTGCAGTATTCCCCATACCCCCTTCCTCACCGCACCCACCCGCTCGCAGAAACACACGCCCCCTGCACAGTACACTGGGATGCAGAGCAGGAGCCTGGAGGTCTGAGAGGAACAGAATGAGGTGCCATGAAATTTGCTCCCTGCCTTTTCTGTGCGGGAGCGAGGCGTGCAAGCTAGCCTGGCCACCCGGAACAGCATGCGTAGGCTCGGCTAGCAGCCAACAATAGGTTTGAGTGGGGGTAGCCAACTCTTAAATAGTAACTGGGGCGGGGGGGACGACGACTATTTTCAGGACCGGGGTGGGAGGGCAAGACATGAACTAGGAAAAAAAACCTCTGCCGGGAAGCTGTTTGCAGGCATAGAATTGTAACCATGTGCAATAGCTTGCAAGGAGGGGTGGCAGAGAGGAGGAAACCTGGGAGGGCCGATATGGAGCAGTTAGGCGGTGCCGATGGAACGCCAGAGGTCAGGAAGTGGGGACCGAGCCACTAGGAACTGCTGAACTTCCCCTTCTTGGATGCGGAAAAGCGATTGCTGGCGTCTAACCTACACATACGAAACAGAGCCACACAGCGTGGGGGATTGCGTGGAGGGAAATCGCCTTGCACAGCCCGGGGGAGGAGTGGGCACTTTGAAGCTTCCTCATTACGGATCAGCTGTGAGAGACACAACCCCGAGTCTGACCGATGGCATTGGTTGGAGGTGACGCCACGGACAGCACTGGTCCGATTAAGATCAGAGTCTCGCACAGCCTGTTCTTATTTACATTATGGCAGTGCCTAGGAGTACAGATTCAGAAGAAAAGAAGACAGCCACTCTGGCTCTAGTTTTACATCCAATTTGCATTTGTGTAAAACGGGGGTAATACGGGGGGACATCAGGCCAGTACCAGAGAAGGTTTGATTCTCCAGTGCCATGCACCTTTTGTCATGGGGGGTGTGAAATCCAGCAAGCTGAGGGGGTGTGAAATCCAGCCCATTTCAGAGAGTGGCGATTTGCACCCATGCAGAAGTAACTGACGACCCCGGGCGCAAAGCAGTGAGGATGAAGCATTCGGCACTGGCAAGGATGTAGACTCGATTGATTCGCACACCATGCGATGAGGAAAGCAGTGGCGTGGTCAGGATCAGACAAATATTTGCACAGAGGCCATCTTGCCGCGCTCTCGGGTTAAGCCTTTTAGTTTCTGCACATCCTTTTCCATCCTAAAATATACCTGCGGTTCCCTCTCGCTGTGGCTCTCCCACTTTGCCAGATGGGAACGAAGCATTGATGATCTTGAAGGGGGAAAACCAAGGGCGTTAGAGGGGGCAAAACAAACAGCCATGCCTCCAGAGGCAAAGGAAAATCAAAGTGATCTTAAAGATACTTTGCCGGCAGCTAGTAACCCTGCTGTTCCATAGACTCATCATTCATTAACTGTTGGCAAGGGAGGATTTTGCTCAGAACTAAAGCTATGTGACCTGAGAGGGCATCCTATGTGACACCTGCCTCTTCACACCCACGTCCCTGAATGCTTTCCTCATTCCTGGTTAGTCCCAGGGGAGGGATCTCCAAGGCTCAGAAGGACGGTCTCAGTCTAAAGTCTTGCATGGCGTTGAGCACTCTGTCGGAACTGAGGGTGCTCATTATCCCACCTCAATGCTCATCACCTCCCTGGTTCAAGTCCAACCTCTCTGCCAGCACTGGGGGCAACCTGTGGAACTCCTTGCCAGAGGATGTTGTGAAGACTAGGACTTTAACAGGGTTCAAAAAAGAGCTAGATAGATTCACAGAGGTTAGGTCCATCAATGGCTATTAGCCAAGATGGGTAGGAACGGTGTCCCTAGCCTCTGTCTGGAAATGGGCAACAGGCGAGGGATCACTTGATGATTCCCTGTTCTGTTTACTCCCTCTGGCGTTGGCCATTGTTGGCAGACAGGACACTGGGTTAGATGGACCTTTGGTCTGACCTAGTCTGGCTGGTCTTATGAGGTTCCTTTCTAGCCTTCAAGCATCAAGGAGCTTGTGGTCTCGGACCAGCGCTTTCTGGTCCCCTCATCCCAAAACCACCCTGCAAGACTTGGCAAGGGGCAGCCGGCCATGGCATTGACCACAAGCTGTTCCCACCTGGTGGCCTGTCCAGTATAGGTCTAGGAGTCTCGGCCCAGGACCACATCTCACCGCTGCCACCGGCTCTCCTTTGCCCCCTGCTTGGTTGTTGTAGGAAGGGCCAAGGACTGGACTGGACTCCCTGCTCCAGGTAGGGTCAGGAGTGAAGCGCAGCGGCAGAGCAGGGCGTGGAAGCTTGCCCTGCTGCTGCCTGGCTCTTCCCGGACACGCAGAGGACTCTAGGCTCCGGGGCTGCCACGCCGGAGCCTTTCGCCAACAGGAGAGTCAAGCTGTACAAATATGAGCCAAATCCTCCACTGCTTCCTAGCCACTTCTGAAAAACCACAGATCCGAGGGAGCACCACCGGCGGGCTTACACACCAACGCACCCCTGTTTTTTGCCACTCCATTGAGTCAGTGACGCTGATTTACACACACTGGGGACCTGGCCCTACTTTTGTTCATTTACAAGATTTACCCGGCATTGCTCGGGTCCTTGGCTCATTTTTTTGGTTTGGTGAGACGTGAAATGACACTGCCCAGGCGTCACTAAAATCGTGCCTCTGGGGCTGGGGAGGAGGGGTTCAGTACAGCGGCTGCCCCAGGCCTTTCTCGCCGCAGCAGCTTGGGGCAGGGGTGATGTGGAGGTGCATAGGGGGCCACATGCACTCTCCCCCAGGTGGGAGGGGTTCGGGCCAGCAGCAGAGGGGCGTGCCGTGCCGCGTTCCGCCCCTCCTCCCACGCACCAGCAGCGGTGGTGGGGCAGATGCAGGTTGGTAGGCTGCACTGCTCCGGGGAGCCAGGGAGCGCTGGGAAGAGGCAGTGCTGGGAGGGGTGGAGCACGAGGTTGGGGGAGGCAGGGCTAGGGCCCCTCTCCTTCCTCCATTGCCAGTCAGCGCTGGCTTAGGACCAGGTGAGAAGCGCCTCTCCATGCCCACTGCAGTGCCAGCAGGCACAGCTGGGTGAGAGGGGCATGTCCCCTAGCTGGGGCAGGACCAGGTTCCTCTGCCCCTGTGTCCCCCAGCCACAGCGAGGAACGCAGCAAACCGGGCACTTTCCCCTCACTCCCTGATGAAGGGGAACAGCCGGCAATGTTCTGGTACAAATCAGGGGCAAGGGGAAGTTCAGCCTCCCCCTCCCCCCAGCCTTCCTAAAGGGCATCTGAGGGGGAAGGCTCAGGGCTGAGGTAGTCCTGGATGGGGGTAGGGGTGCACCCCAAGCCAGCCCCTTGCACCTGTCTGGTGAGTCTGTCTGGTTTTCAGAGAAACAATCCCATTCCAGGCACATCCCATTGTCCTGGCCCAACCAAACCCCGACCTGGCTTTAAGTTATGACACGAGGATGCTGCCTATTGAATTTGGCGGTCCTAGCTCTTACCGTTTAGGAGGAATTCTTGAACACACAGAGGTTCAGACAGACAAACTCTCTCAACTACATAACAGATTTTGTAAAGAGTTTGCTGGTTGAAATAACAAGTAACTTTAGAGGCCGGACTCTAGATCCGCAGCTGGATTAAGCGGGTGCTGTAGCTAAGTGGACTTCAAGGGAGCACCTCTGGATTGCTGCTGCCAAGGATTTGCTCAACGGGTTGCAAACTCTGAATGCCGAATCCAGGAGTGCCTATGTCTGCCCAGGCAAACCGGAATCCTGCACCTGCCAACCGGGAAGTAGCTGAAGTCGCAAAAAGCCAGAAGCCCCCGATTTGCATGCGGCTTCAGCTTCGTCTCATGAATGGGGCGGTTTTGCACATGTGCCCTCAGAATTCCTGCTGGAGCTTTTGGGAAATGTTCCCAAAGCTCGGGGGGAAGGGGAGGGGGGGCTTTATGCATCTTGAAAATAATTTAAGTTTTTCATAGCAAAACTTATTTACAATGACTTTGGTTTGCCAGGTTTTGCGTTTTGAGCCTCTGTTCGAGGAGCCGCCAGAAACATTCAGAGCAGCAGCACAGAGGTAGCTAGGCCCCTGTGTTTGTGCGTACTTCCAAACCATGGTTATTTGGGACTTGGCTGTGGCCAGGGGGAGGCATGCATTATGCATATTGTTTTGTTGTTCAAACAGCAAGAGCTCTAACATCTACACCCTAAAGAAAAATTTCATTCATAGGGCACACTCCAGCCCAATGCTAAAGCTCCCAGCGCCTCACAACAATGGGCCCCCAACCTCATCTGAGACAACCCGGCACGACAGGGAGAAGGAAGAACAAAGTCCCCCCCTCCCTCCCGCCTTTAGTTGTAACTTCAGATTTCTCTAGTGCAGTGTTTCCCCAATTTTATTTGGCCACGGAACTGTTTTAAACTGGAAAGAATTTTGCAGAACCCCTAATAACAGTCTAACATATGGAGCTGAAAAAGTAGACAAATAAGTAAGGATAATAATAAACAAATGCTAAACAAGGTTATGAGATCAACATTTAGTTTAACTGCACATATCTAAAAACAAAGATCACATTTTATTATTTAAAAATAATAATATTGTGTTATTGTAATGGAATTTTCTCATGGACCCCTTATTTTCACTTCACGGAACCCCAGGGTTCCGTGGAACACCATTCGGGAAACACTGTCCTAGTGAGTTCAAGAATGGCTTAGCCAGTCGCCTGAGTGAGAGTGAAAAACCAACTAAAGCTCTTTCCTACCCAAGTCTGAGACGTGACCCAGTGGCGCAGAACTAGGATTTCCTAACAGGGAGCGATGGCTCTTTTAAAAGGCAAAGTCTCCTCACGCACAAGCTGGTCTTACGACAGTTTTGGAAGGTGTATTAGTTCTTTGTTAAACTGGAACGGTTTTCCTTTCCCCACCACAGGCCTCTCCTGTAAGTCGGTAGTTACCCAGTGAATCATTTTCCAACACGTTAATACCCAATGGGCTGTAACAGCTTCTTTCAGACCCATTACATCTGTGAGAATCAAATCGAATGTAGATTTATGGCACATCCTTCATACCCCAGCACTCCCAAGGAATTTTACAAAGTAACATTAACTCCTAGGGGAGCCGGAACTATACTGGCAAGAAGTGGCCGTGACGTGCACACGCACCATTGACGATTGCAAGTGGCCGTCTGTTCCCAGGAGCCCCATGGGGCAAGCTGTTGCCTCATTGCGTAGCAGAGAAGCAGCAAAAGGCCCCTTTGCGCTTTCTGAGGAGAACAGAGTCAGGTCCTATATGCTGGGTTAAAGCACGTTGCTGGAATGTCAGCTTTTGGGGCGGGGTGGGCAATAAGTTTCACGGGGAGGGGGGCCCCTGCATGAATTTTGGTACATAGTCATGGGCCAGCTCCACTTGCCTCAGAAGGGGCAGGGCCTGGGGTGGAAGGGGTGGGGGTGGGAACTAGCCTCCTCCCCACAGTTGCCAGGGGCCTGAGACTCTGAATTAAAAACACAGCAAAGGGCTTGCGGCTCCCAGCCCTGCTGCTGCTGCATTGCCTGGCAGCCGCTCCGGGTTGCTGTGGCTATTTAAAAGGCTCATGGCTCTGGCCCCGCTGGAGTAGTGGTGCAACCGTGAGCCATTTAAATAGGATTCTGCTGCCTTCGTCACCACCTGGACGTTTGTGGGCATGGACAGCAAGATCTACAGCCACTCCCCAACTTACGAACACACCGATTTATGACCAGCCGTACTTACGACCAACCTCCCATTAACCCCATAATAATATTTTCGAGTTGAGAACCATGTATATCAAGTTTTTCGAACAGCGCGTTTAAGGGTATTTCCGACTTACAACCAAATCGAGTTACAACCAGGTGTTCGGAACGTAACCCCTTCGTAAGTTGGGGACTGCCTGTAAATAGAAAGCAGCCAGATGCAGTCTGTGGAGCGGATCAAAGTGGTAGGCGGGCCAGATCCGGCCCCCGGCGCATCTTGCCCTGCCCTGGGAGCTGCAGTGGAGAGCAGTTAATGTCCACAGAGGTGACCTAGGTTAAATGGGTCGTTCAAGGAAGGGCACCGCTAGCAGCATAATGGATCCTGTGGGGTGCTGCGTGTTCCGACTGCTTCCCAGCCTCTCCTGCGTGCAGATCAAAGTGCCAGGGCTCATGGTAGCTGCCCATCCCAGGCCAGGACGTGGCCATGCAAGGACTCTCAGCTAGCGCAGACACGTCAGAATCTCACTTCGTTGCTGTAGGGCCGTGGTACTCAAAGCGTGGCCTGCAGACCCCTCCCCCCTTGCAAGGTTGGAATGCCAGTGCCAACATCCGGCTGCGGGGAAGCCCCAAGCCTCACAGGATGGATCCGGCTCACAGGGAGAAGCGACTCCATGCTCTATTGCTGCCGCTACTCCTGGCAGTGCAGGGAACTGCTCACCTAGAGGCTTTCACCTCTGCTCCCATTGGCTGGAATCCCAGCCAATGGGAGCAGCAGGGGCCGTAGAGCGAGGTAAGCACCCCCCATCCTGCTCACATACACCCCTCCCCCTGAAACCTTGCCCTCCCCCCACCATCCCTCCATCCACTCCTGCACTCAATGTCCCACCAAACCCCCCCACCCATAGCCCAACCTCCTGGCCAGATCCCCACCCCAGCTGGCTCCTACCCCCTCCCTCCTGCCCACCCCCACCTCCTCCTTCACCCATTTTGTCATCATGGATGGTTGGCTGGTGCTTCCCCGAAAGGTTTGCATTAAGTGGGGTGGGCCGGGGGCCAAAAAGTTTGAGAACCACTGCTGTAAGGAGTTTGCTGTTTCCTGCACACCACAGCCCAGTTCGCAGGAATTGTAGAGACTGGTAGCAAGTGATCAAATAGAGTGACTCTGCAATCACTCTTAAATAAAAATAATAAAAAAAAAATCTTAAAAAAGCCACATGGTGCAGCTTGGCAGGTTCATAGCAGCAGCTCTGAAGCGTTTTAGGCTGCTGGCTGTTGGGGGGGGGGGGAGGCAATCCACTAACAGAACAAAGAGAGACTCGTTAATGGTTTGTGAAACAGCACTGAGCTCCCTTCGGCCCTCCTTATGAAATGCACTTCTTGCGCAGCGTGGGCCTTTGATTGCAAACCGACACCCAGACGATTGCGTGGTATGAATTATGCTGATGTTCTCCTGTGCTTGTAAGCCAAAAAAAAAAAAAAAATCCCAACCAGATTTAATTTTAGATAGAGTAAGGAAGCAAAATGGCCGTGGTGCAAGCAGAGAAATGAAGAGGGGGAAGGTTAATGGAGAATGTGCCTCCCTGTAGAGAGAAATGAGCCTCCCAAAACCACCAGACTGATATTTATTATTTCTGTGGCATTATCAGGGCATTGTATGATAAGTGAATAGGCCATTCATAGAAACCCTTGCCCCCAAGACACCACTGTCTAAAAGCTTGGGGACGTCTACATTGCACAGTTATTTCAAAATAAGTTGACCATTTGTTGTTTTATTCTGGAATAGTTATTCCGAAATAGCTTATTTCAAAATAGCATGTCTACACTGCAGAGAAGTCTCAAACTTAGTCCAAGGCAGGCTTCCCTAACGTAGGCCTGCTATCTCGATTTAGAGCCCCAGGAGGAACAACTTAGCCTCTCAACAGGGCCATTCTATTTCGAAATAGCAGCAGTGGAGCGTCTAAACATGCCTTATTTCGAAATAGCTATTTCGGAATAAGCATTATTCTTCGTAGAATGAGATTTACATAAGTCGGAATAAGCTGTCTTATTTCGAAAGTTTCAAAATAACGGAATTGCTGTGTAGATCCTCGTATAGTTATTATGGAATAACGGCCGTTATTCCGAAATAACTTTGCTGTTTAGACACACCCGTAGTGTGCTAAAGTGCCCTGCAGACTAAACACAAGGGAAAAGACAGCATTGAAGTTGGAATGCTTTGCGGGACAAGGTGCCCTCAGGGGCAATTTTACAAAACTAGGACTTGTTTTGCATTTGAAATAGGACAGAGGGACAGAATTTCAAATGATAGAGGTATGCAATAGTACACCAGTTTGACACACACAATTGCTGGGTGTGCATACATAGCTACCGGATTTGCAGGTTGTTACTGGGTTTGTGCTCACAGCTACCCACCTGACGTGCCCCCGTGCTGGGCTGATGTGCTGTTACCCAGTTTGCACACACAATCCAAGTACTGTACGTGCACCTCACAATTTGCTGAAAATATCTACTGCCAGCAGCAAAAGAGGAACAGATCTAGAAAGCAGAGATCTGAAAAAAACAATGTTCCCTCTAATCTCTTCCATGCATGGATTTTTTCCATCCACATGTGGAATAAATTTCATGTGCATGTGTGAACGTGCACCACCAATAGAAACACAACACTCAACTGTGGGTGCCCTGCTAAGCAGCTGGGCAGCATTAGAATCTGAGCGCCCACACAAATGCACAGATTACGGGGAACCCTGCTGGAAACCCGTATAGGGAGCACGCAAGGGCCTTCCCATCCAATGAAGCAGATGCTCTAGGTTTTACTTTTCCACATTCAGGTATGAAACACCATGCCAGCAGGGAACCCTGACGATGACACTTATTCCTCAGCTTGCTCTCACCCCCCCCCC
>JANRFK010002932.1:28282040-28293232 GCA_030068395.1 Apalone spinifera | reverse complement strand
AGGTTGCCCCGCCCCCAGGCCCTGCACCCTCATAGGGACAGCCCTGTGTAAAGGTGTTGGTGGAGCAGAGCTTTCCCTGTGACAAGCTGATTTTCCATTTCTGTTCGCTTTTCAACAGGCCGTCATTCTGCAGACACCTCTGCGCCTGTGGGAAAAGAAAACTGAAAATTAAAGCTGATTGCACCTGTCGACAAGCTGCTGCTGCTTCTGGGGATGGGGGTGGGACAGACAATTGCTTTGGGGGGTTCATAGTCTCTGTTCTGAACGTGCTGCACTAGAAGATGTTTCTGTACTAAAGCTCAGATGTGGTAAAGGAGATCAAGGCCACGGGGGGGTGGTTATTAATACGGCTCCCAGGAGACTATTATTTTTAAACCTTTTAAATAGCCCATAAACAAACACACCTGCACAGAGGAACTCGGCATTTGGCATTATTCTAGCTATAATCTACTATATATTTTGAAGAGTTTGTTTGTGCAAAATAGTCGTACTTCGCGATTGCCTACAGATACCAAATTTTGCATAAACAAGCCTGCCACTTAAATTAGCGGAAAGCACTACTTATTAGGGGTGTTAGCAGTCATATAATTGAATAGTCGTGTAACTGCATGAAATCTTAGCAGTTATACAACTGTTCAATAGTCCCCAGGGGTGGGGTCGGCAGCCAGTGTGCTCTCGGCCCCACTCCCGGGGAGCCCTCTGCCACGCAGGTGGCAGGCGGAGCCAGTCAAGCCAAGGCTTATCGGTTAATCGTACAGTCGACTACATATCGACATCCCTACTACTTTTTACACTGGAATATGCTGAGTGAAAAGTTTAAATTATTTTTTGTTTTTCATTGGAAAAAAGTCATGACTGTTATGATTAGAGTTCATACAAAATACCGAATAACAATTAAAATCTAGTTACCTTTTCAACTGTCATGTTAGTGCAAAAAAATGTTTACTGTTACAAATCACAAAATAATTCCAATTAGGTACAGAAAGAGTCATGGAAGCTTTATGAGTTTCTGAATCAAATGTATGATGTATGGTAATTATTCAATAAAACGAATAACTTTTTGAAGTTGAAATCCTACCAATTCAAAGCTGTTCTTTTACTTCCCTTTTGCAAGCACATTAGTAACAAATTCTATGGCATATATTTGATTTCTTGAGCTTTCCTATAAGTGTAATCTGCACAAAATGACTTTGCCCGGTCAATGACGGGTCTCACCTGCGAGTGTCGCATAAAGGAAGCGTCTTTTCATGTGTTTGTATACGAATGCTAGAAGTCTAAATAATAAGATGGGTGAAGTAGAGTGCCCTGTATTGAATGGAGATATTGATATAACAGGCATCACAGAAACCCGGTGGAATGAAGATAACCAAGGGAGCCAATAATACCAGAGTATAAAATCTATCGAAAGGACAAAACAGGTCAGAGCTGGTGGGGGAGAGGCACTAAATGTGAAAGAAAGCATAGAGTCAAAATGAAACAAAAATCTTAAATGAACCAAACTGTTCCATGGATAGCGTTCTGATAATGTGATTATAGCAGTAGGAATATATTACCGACCACAGGCACTGACATTATTCCGAAATAACATAGTCCGCGTTCACACTACAAGCAGGTATTTCAATAAAATGTCAAAATAATGGCGAGCTGGAAGACTTTTTACTCCGACTCCTGTCACCCTCATTTCACAAGGAATAAGGGAAGTCAGAGGAAAGGTGTTCTCCCTTCGACTTCCTGCTGTGTAGACAGTGCCAAAAGCCAAACAAAGCTATTTCGACTTAAACCACGCAAGTGACATAGCTCAAGTTGCGTAGCTTATTTCGGCATTAGCCCAGCTGTGTAGATATGCCCCACCTGACCAGGACGGTGATAGTGACTGCGAAATACTGAGGAGGATGAGAGAGGCAACGAAAACTTAAAAACTCAATAATAATGGGGGATTTCAACTATCTCCATACCGACTGGTCTGACTGTTCTAATGTTTGCATATTTCAGACTTTTCTCTGGCTACTCCTCTCTGACAAGACTGACCAAGTTGCCCACCAAAGAAAGCTTGTTCTTGCTCACTGTTCCACAGTTGCCCTTTCACTTTTGGACGTGGAAGGACTGTAACCCAGCCCAATAGCTTCCTTGGGGTGAAGCCTTTTGATCCTCACACACTGCAGTTCTGTTCTGAGTTCTTTTCAGTAGCTGGACTCCCTTCAGCCAAAGGGAGAAGCATGCTTTTTTGTTTGTTTTTAATGGCAGAGGCCACAGCATACAATGCATTTCCTTTCCCCATACGTCCCTTTAATCACTAGATTCCTAGCAGTGCAGAACATGCCACATGCAGAGGGAATCATCCACTCAAGCTCCCCTCCTTCCTGTTCCTGACAATTGTATATCTTCCCCGTACTGGGTTAAACACCTCCCTGTCCAAAGATTATGGCCACAACCTCCACCATAACAGTTTAGCTGCTTCCAGTTAAGTTTGTGATCTTCTCTGTTACCTAGTTACCTACAGGGAGGGGTGCGACTGTTAGCAGCGTAATCTCGCAAGCAGATTGATTAAAGAACACTAGGATCAATTGCACTTCCAGTTTGTGCAAGGAGTTGGCACAACCGTGTCCGCGCATTGGGGAACTGCCCGTGCAAACAACAATTAAGCACATTTACATGTTCAGTTACCCAGTTTGCACACTCCTCTGTGGTATCTGCATCCATGAATATGACATGCGATCGCACACCCATTTTGCAAGCCTATTTTTTTTTTTAATTTCTGGATGTTGCTCTTTTAAAAGCAGCGTAGGTGTGGGAAGCAAGGGTGCGGAGGTGGGGTGATGCATCCTCACTTCTACATTTCTCATCAAAGAGTTGATTTAGTTGGGACTGGTCCTGCCTAGAGCAGGGGGCTGGACTTGATGACCTTCTGAGGTCTCTTCCAGTTCTATGGTTCTAGAAGGGTGCGTCTGATTCAGATTCGCAGCCCTCCAAAACTGCAGGAAGGGACGGGATGGAGCAGGTAAGTGCGGGGCTCCAGTGCCCTAGTGTGCAAGAGGCTTGTGGGGGGCGGGGGACAGACAGGGCGTCTGTGGGCCATAGGTCTGTGAGCCACTGAGGGTGCGTCTACACTGTCATGTCTTGCTCAAAATAAGCGACTCAATTTGAGCTACGCAAATTGCGTAGCTTATTTCAAGAGAGCCTATTTCTAACTTTGGCGCTGCCTACAGAGTGCCAAATTATGAAATAGAGTGCTATTCCAAGGAGTCCTCATGCAACGAGGTTTACAGGACGTCGGAATAACAAACCCATTATTTTGAATGTATTTCGAAATGATAGGCTTCCTGTTAAGACGTGGAGAAAGCTATTGCGGGATAACAGACATTATCCCGAAATAGCGCCGCTGTGTAGATGTACCCCTAGAGTCCTGATTCTTTTCAAAGCCTCTTGATGTAGCCAAAATGCCAGCTCAGGGAAATTTTGATTATTTCTAGGGACATATGTTTAATTTAAGCCTTCACCATCTGTTCCAACTCTTAATTGCAAATGTAAAACAGGAAGAACCCAGTTTGTAATTAATCAGCAAAAAAGATCCAAGATATTTAAATGCATGCACACATCTTTTGTTCAGCAGGGCATGAATCTGTTAAGAGTTTCTCATTATTAGACACAAATGAGAAGGAAAAGCGCTATTGCTCTTTCTGATGGGCCTGATCCTCTACTGTTGTAAACTGATACAGCTCCATTTTCTTGAGTGGAAATATGCTGATTTGCACCTGGTAAAGATCTAGTCCTACATACGTATTTTCAGCTACTGTGCCGTTTATGTAGCAAAGCACTGGGAGGGGTTTTTTTTAGGCAACCCAGACTCCCCTTCTTTTATATTTATTAAAGCTCCTGAAAACTTTGAAAGATGCCTGAGTGTGAATATTTGGGGATGAAATGGAGAAGAGCTATCATTTAGGCTGGGATGGCCTAACTCATAGTTAGCAGAAAAGAAGTTCATTCACCAGGGAGTCTTCATTACATGGCTGGGGAAGCTAAAATTTGTCCTCTCTACGCTCCCAGCAGAACTCTTTGGAAATGCTCCAATAGCTATTATCTAGGAGCAGTTTCCACTGGGTGTCTTGTGTCACCCATCTTGCAGCGGTCTCGGTTGCATGGCTTGCATCATCCGTGAAGCAGTCCCAATTGGGCAGTGTGCACCATCCATGACAGTATTGATGGGGAGAGAGGACTTACACCAGCAATGGGCAACCCTGAATAGTGAGCGGCCCTCCATTTCAGTGGCTCACAGACCTATGGCCCACAGACGCCCTGTCTGCCCCCCGCCCCCCACAAGCCTCTTGCACACTAGGGCACTGGAGCCCTGCACTTACCTGCTCCACCCCGTCCCTTCCTGCAGTTTTGGAGCGCTGCGAATCTGATGAGTCATGCTCAGTCTCTGCTCCTCTCCCCCTCTCCCAGAGATGGAACATTCCTGATCTGGGAGGGTGGGGGAGAAGCGGGACAGAGTGTGACTCAGCAGATTCACTAGTGCTCTGAAAGTGGTGGGAAAAGGGGGAGGAGTCAGAAGTGTAGGGCTCCCGTGTGCAAGAGGCAGGTGGGGGAGGGGAGTAAACAGGGGGTCCGCAGGCTACAGATGGAGCCCCAGTGGGCTGCATGCGGCCCACGGGTGGCAGGTTGCCCATCAGTGGCTTATACCTTTAGGGATTGTGCATGCAACCGTGTGACCAGCATTACAATCTCCTCCTACCTTCTGAGCAGAACGGTGGTGCCACAAAGCAATAATGCGGAAGCGTGATTAAAGTCCTTGTCAAAGGACTTATTTCGGGCGCGTTAGATTAAGTTCAACCAGGCTAGTCCCAGGCAGAGTTCACATGGGTTTATTTTTCGTTTTTACAATACCATGCGCACACGTTGTAAAAGTGAAATGACTACACAACAAAAATATTTTAAGAGGCATGTACAACATGAACTACAATCTTCAGAGGATACGTCCTTTCTCTTGTCCTGAGCCAAAACTGAAAATATTGCTCCGCACCAAGAGGAAGAAAGAAAGATATAAAAATAACCCCCCTCCCTCATAAAACCTTGTCCTGTCTCTGGATACTTGTCCTAATTTTGGCAAAGAAGAAAAACATCGAGTCGGTGTATGGAAGCCTGACAGAGGTACAGCACAGCCAGTCCACTGAACAACTAGTGGGCCATAGCAAAATGTACTATGGAGTCCCGTCAAAACAGCCTTGGAAACATTTTAGAAGGGTTCAGAGCCACAAAGGGCCTTCCGTGTTGCAATAATCATAGTCTTATACATATAAAACGATAGGGACTAAATTAGCTGTTGCCACTCAAGAGAACGATTTTGGAATCATAGAATCATAGAACACTAGAATTTGAAGAGCCCTCAAGAGGTCATCAAGTCCAGCCCCTTGCCCTCATGGCAGGACCAAGCACCATCAAGATTATCCCTAATAGATGTCTGTCTAACCTGCTCTTAAATATCACCATGATGGAGATTCCACAACCTCCCTAGGCAATTTATTCCAGGATTTAACCACTGCGATAGTGAGGAAGCTTTTCCTAATGTCCAACCTAAACCTCCCTTGCTGCAGTTTAAGCCCATTGCTTCTTGTCCTATCATCAGAGGCCAAGGAGAACAATTTTCCCTGCTCCTCCTTGTAACACCCTTTTAGATACTAGAAAACTGCTATCATGTCCCTTTTCAGTCTTCTCTTTTCCAATTTAAACAAATCCAATTCTTTCAGTCTTCCCTCATATGTCAAGTTTTTTAGACCTTTAATCATTTTTGTGGCTCTTCTCTAGACACTCTCCAATTTCTCCACATCTTTCCTGAAATGTAGTGCTCAGAACTGAACACGATACTCCATTTGAGATATAATCATCTGAGTGGAAGAATCACTTCTCGTATCTTGCTCACAACATTCCTGTCAATGCATCCCAGAATTATGTTTGCTTTTTTTTACAACAGTGTCACACTGTTGACTCATATTTAGAAGCTTCAGGGGGTAGCCGAGTTAGTCTGTACAAAAAAAACCAACAAATGGTCTGGTAGCACTTTATACACTAACAAAACATGTAGATGGTATTATGAGCTTTCGTGGGCATAGGCCACTTCTTCAGATGACTGGAGTTTTGAGTTTAGCACGTGCAAACCCAAAATAAATAGGAGAGAAGGGTGGGGAGAGGAAAAAAAGGAGGGAGTGGGAGACAGGGAGCTAGAGGGAATCAGTAAGTATCTGAAGACTGGGTAGTTAAAATGAAGCAGATAAGAATCAAAGTCAATTGATAGTATCCTTCCTGACACAGGAGTCTACTCAAAGAGCTGTTTGCACTTTCATATTTAGCTTGTGGTCCACTATGACCCCTAGATCTCTTTCTGCAATCCTTCCTCTTAGACAATCACTTCCCATTCTGTATGTGTGAAACTGATTGTTCCTTCCCAAAACCTGGTCTACACTAGGGAATTATTTCAAAATAATCCCCCTTATTTTGAAATTAGCTGGAGTTAACCGGCGATGCTCGGTACTGCTCCCCACCGACCAATTCACTCCCCCCTCCATCCTGCCAGCTCTGCTTCCTGCTGGCCGGTTCTCCTCCTCCGGATCTCCCCTGGCCAGCCCCGCTCCCGTTGGCTGCCCCCTCCACCCCAATCTCTCCCGACCAGCTCTGCTTCCGGCCAGTCGTCCCTCCCCCGATCTCCCCCGGCCAGCCCCACTGCCCCTGACCAGCCCTGATTCCCGGCCCCCCCCTTCCTCCCGGCAAGCCCGGCTTCCCTCTCAGCCGGTTCCTCCCCCCTGCATCAAGTGTGGCCGGGTTTTATTAGATTACCTGGTAACCATAGCTGCGGGGGGCAGGGCGGATGCCTGAGCTGTTGTGCGCATGGGGGTGGGGTGAGTCCTGGATGGCGCTTTGGGTCCGCAGGCAACAGGCACGTGACCTAGGGTGGGCGGGGCTGCCCCTGCAGCACAGTGGGGCGGGTTATTTTTTATTTTTACAGGTTGAGATTGGGCCTGATCAGGTTCAAAAGTATCTTAAAACCTTCTCCTGGAGGAAAGGTTATCCCACGGAAAGTTTGGTTGCAGTAGGTCTGATAGTGTCCAAGTTATTAGAGCACAAACATACAAACATTCTCCTTTATATATTAGATAATAAACAGATCTTATTCCTCAGGGAATAGATTATTTTGAAATAGATATTTTGGGAGACATTATTTCAATTTTAGTTTTTTTGAAATAATTTTCTAGTGTACACATGCCCTAAATGGAGTACTTTGTATTTTTCCTTATTTAACTTCATCCTATTTACCTCAGGCCATTTCTCCAGTTTGTTCAGATTATTTTAAATTTTGACCCTATCCTCCAAAGCACTTGCAACCCCTCCCAGTTTGATGTTATCTGCAAACTTTATTAGCGTACTCTCACTGCCATTATCTAAATCACTGGTTAAGATATTCAACAGATCTGGCCCCAAAACTGAGCCTTGCATAACTCCACTTGTTATGGCTTTCCAGCATGACTGTGAACCATTAATAACTACTCTCTGAGAACAGTTATCCAGCCAGTTATGCACCCACCTTTTAATAGCATCATCTTAGTTGTATTTCCCTAATTTATTTATAAGAAGGTCATGTGAGAATGTATCAAGTGATTTACTAAAGACTAGGTATACTACATCTACTGCTTCCCTCTTACCCACAAGACTTGTTATCCTATCAAAGGATATCATTGTGGACAGTTCTCTGAAAACGTCCACTCAATGTGCAGTAGCAGTCAAAAAAGCAAACAGAATGTTTGGAATCATTTAAAAAGAGATACAGAATAAGACAGAGAATATTTTATTGCCTCTATAAATCCATGATATGTCCACATCTTGAATGCCGCATGCAGGTGTGGTTGACTCATCTCAAAAAGGATATCTCGGCATTGGAAAAAGTTCAGAAAATGGGAACAAAAATGAGTAGGGGTTTGGAACAGCTGCCATATGAGGAGAGATTAATAAGACTGGGATTTTTCTTTTTAGAAATGAGGAGACTAAGTGGGAATAGAATAGAGGTCTATAAAATCATGACTGTGTGTAGAAAGTAAATAAGGAAAGGTTATTTACTTGTTCCCATAACACAAGAACTAGGGGCCAACAAATGAAATTAACAGGAGCAGGTTAAAACCAAAAAGGAAGTATTTGTTCACACAATGCACAGTCAACCTGTGGAACTCCTTGCTAGAGGATGTTGTGAAAACCAGGACTTTAACAGGGTTCAAAGAAGAACTAGATACATTCATTGAGGCTAGGTCCATCAATGGCTATTAGCCAGGATAATTCAGGAATGGTGTCTCTTGTCTCTGTTTGTCAGAAGCTGGGAATGGGTGACAGGAGATGAATCACCTGATGTTTATCTTTTCTGTTCATTCCCTCTGAGGCACCTGGCATTGGCCACTCTTGGAAGACAGGATATTGGGCAACATGGAGCTTGGCCTGACCCAGTATGGCTGCTCTTATGACATTCTGACTAGATCTCCAGTGGGTTCAATCCTTTCTCCACACATGCCTTCCACACTTGATCAATAAAGACCCACTCATGATCAGCCATTTGGTTTCTGTCCTGCACTTCATCAGGGCTTAATGGAACCAGTTTTATGATTCTGGGGCTTTTTAGGCATGTTGGGGCCTTCAGAATTTCTTCCCGCCACATGCCCCATAAATCTCCTTAAGCAATCTTTCTTTGCTCCCCTCTCAGTCTCCTTTATCTTTTGCTCTGTAATCAATACACTGACACAGCAACACACCCCATGTAAAATACCTTACTGTTTTGCAATTTGGTGCTGTCTAGGAATGCAGAGGGACAGAGGGCTACATTTATTTTGAGGACCTTAAAATGCAGCAGTGATAGTTTATTCCCCTCACCTGTTCAGCTAAGATTTATGCCAGACATAAACATTGCTATAAAATCCTAAAAAGAGAGTAAAAACTACACACCAGTAGCAAACCCTTTCAAAATAGGAACAGATTCCCAAAAGTGCTGTCTGGTAGCATAATGGCAGTAATTGTCAAGGTACTGAACTATGTTTGCAATAAATGGCATTTGCAGTTGATTAAATGCCACAGCTCCACTTCAGCTTTTAATCTACAGCAAGCTTAATTTATTTGCTTTGCATATATCAGTGCAATGGATGTCCTTAAATAAGCAATATAGAAAAATATGTCCAGACAGATTAAATTTAACTTCATACAGAGAGCGAAAATACGGAATTAATTTTCTCAAAGGTCTGTTAAATGAGACACCAGTTCACTTCATAATACTAGGCTGTAATCATTAAGTTGAAGAGTGGATAGAAATTTACTCAAGCTTTGATGACCTTTTCCCCCTCGAGTTTTCAATGAATTCTGGTAAGAAGTACTGTACTGCAGGTTTCGTATGCTTTCATTCAGAAAGGTGGGATTGAATGCTAAGTGTGGACATGCAGAAAGCTTCTTTCTTTCCCTCTTTAGCTATTCATCAGAAAGACGATTATTTCTGATGGATAAATTCATGTGCAAAGTACTCCATCTTGTGGTAAATGCACAGTCAGAGGCCATTGAGAACAATCTCTGCTCCTCCATCAATTCTAAAAAGCTTCTCACAGTAGGAGAATGATCACTTGAGAGTTGTGTCAATGAAGTGGGAGTTTTGTGGAATTCTGGCAGTATTTTCAATGCAGCTTTGAAGTATTTCTACTTGGTTTGGTAACAAATCTGTCACTCTGGCCAGAATACAGCATGTAGAAAGTTCTGCCAATGAGATTTTTATGAAGCTCGGCTGAGATTCATTCCAGTGAATCTGAGTGGCTTTATCTGTGTCTTGGCCCAAAGACTCCTGCCTCCCAAATACCACCCCGCACACCCAGCACAGGTCTAAGTAACACAGCTCTGGTCTGCTCTACAGTTTTATTTCGGTTTAACAACATATAGAAGATGCAGTTGCGCTGATGCAAGTTTCCAGTGTAAACAAGCCTTTGAAACACTAGTGGTCATTTGGAGCTTTGTTAGCACTCATGCGCCCACTTGGTAGCCCAAAGAAGCAGTAGCAACAGTGGGAAATTTTAAGAAAAAATTCTTAGATTTAGAGTAGACAAGGTCCTGAGTTTTAAAAGCAGAGCAACATGGTGAGTACACATGCATATCGTTGTGCGCATGCATTGGTAATTACTACGTGCACACACACATAACTCTTTCTCTCTCACACACACACACACTGAGTGTGTATGTAACTCTCTCCGTATGTGTATGTGCACATGTAACACACTGTATATATATATCTCTGTATATAACAGTGTGTGTATGCAACATACTGTGTATGTCTATGTATGTAACAGTGTGTATGCCTGAGTGTATGTAAAACTGTGTATAGCACATTCTGTGGATAATATACTGTATGTCTATGTAACACTGTGGGTATGTAACACACAGTGTGCGTGTCTGTATAGATAACACAGTGTATATGTCTTTGTGTGTAGCATATTCTATAGTGTATGTCTATATATATGACATACACAGTGTATATCTATTGTAACACACAGCATAGTGTATGTGTAACATTGTGGGTATATGACTATGTGACATACTCCGTGTGTGTGTATGTTTATGTATGTGACACAAACTGTATGTGTATGTAACACTGTATATCTAACACACTGTGTGGGTGGAACCGGGAGTGTATATAACATATTTTATGTGTGTGAATGCATAAAACACACTGTGGGTGTATGTCCATGTAGCATTCTGTGTGGTAGATATGTATGTAACACACAGTGTGTGTGCAGTATTCTGTGGGTGTAAGTCTATGTGTGTGTGTAACATTGTATTGAACACACTGTGTGGGCAACATCTGCTGTGGGTATATGTCTTCGTATATGACACACTGTATGCATATACTATTTTGTTGTGTAGGCAACAGACGGTGTGGGTTCATAGCTGTGTATGTAACACTACATGTGATACAATGTTTGGGTGCATAGCCAGATATATGATACAGTATGTGTGCTTGTGTGTCTGTGAAAGATAAAGAGAGAGAGATGTGTGTGTGAGAGACACAATGAGGGTGTATGTCTAGGTATGTGACACACAACAGTGTGTGTGTGTGAGACAGAGAGAGAGAGAGACACTGTGTGGGTGTATGTCTAGGTATGTGACACAGAAGAGTGTGTGTGTGTGTGTGT
>JANRFK010002932.1:28266855-28276977 GCA_030068395.1 Apalone spinifera | reverse complement strand
GGATTCTCTCTGAAGAACAGATCTTGTATGGCGGAGCTGATCTCTTGAACTTTGTGATGGATTCTTTTTTATTCAGAAAAGCTTTGTTTTTTTCTTCAAGAAGAGGCCTGAAAAATGTCAACACTTTCATCAATCCAGTCTTTGTTGGAAAATTTCTGTGTTCCAAAGGCAGATGTGGCACATTCATATATTGCAACACTCAGCATGGACCATGTCTCGTCAACAGACTGCTGGACAGGTTTGTCTTCCATTTTGCGAGTGAATTCTTCCGCAAAGACAGAGCATTTCAGTGCATCTCTAGTATTGAGGGTGTTAACCTTTGGTTTTCTGCAATCCTTGGATGTATGGAGTTTCTTTGGAGCAATTTTCACTCTACTGATGATCAATGAGTGATCAGTGTCACAATCTGCACTGTGATATGCACGTGTACATTTAATGGAGTGGAGATGTTTTCTGTGGACCAGTACAAGGTCGACTTGATGCCAGTGACTGGATCTGGGGTGGTGCCATGAGACCTTGTCACAGTCTTTTAAGTTGAAAAAAGTATTAGTGATGGAGAGAGAATTCTGAGAACTGCATTCAAGAAACCTTTGACCGTTTTCATTCATTTTCCCAATGCTGTGATGACTTAGGCAAGTGGGCCAGGACTGGTTATCGCATCCCACTCTTTCATTAAAATCACCAAGGATGTACAGTTGTTCATCGGACAAACAAGAAATGACAACTTTCTGAAGATTACCATAGAAGCAGTCCTTGTCTTCAGTGCACGATGTTAGTGTGGGTGCATAAGACTTGGTGCTGAGCTGTAGGGATATAACGCGTTCTGATTCAGCTATAGGTGTATTGATAAAATTCATCAGATTGTTTTGAACAGCAAAGCCAACTCCGTAAAGATGGCGTTTCTCTGAACTCAAATTCTTCCAGAAGAAGATGTAGTTGGTTTCTTTTACTAATCCAGCATCTGCCAGTCTGGTCTCCTGGAGAGCATCAATGTCAACATTCAATTTATGTAACTTGGTCTGCTGTTTTACGTATTGAATCTGTGTTTGTAAGATCATGATCGGTTCAAGTCTAGGTCACATTGTCTGCACATTCCAGCTACCAAGCCGGAGGCAAGTTGGCTCTTTGTATCGACTGTAGTAGCTATGTATAGCTGTGTATGGGTAAATGTCTCTCCTGTGTGCTGCATTGCCTGGACTAGTGTTTGAGGAAAGTGCATTGCCCAAGCGGCACTATCCCCCCTCCCCCTCGGTTGACCCAGTTAGATCCAAAGGAAAGACAAAAGCCAATACTTTAGGAACTGAGGTGACTGCAGGAGATGCCAGAAAAACAGATTGGATGAAACCTCACTGTTAACGGCCTTAGGGTCTCCACTCCAGATTATCTGTCTGGGTTTACTCCCATAGCTTTTGGATCTCCCGAACTTACCCACAAGGCAGTGGGGAATTTCCTGTCAGGGTTCTCTTCCCTGGGGTGATATAAGAAGTCACAATCCCTTGGATGCCGGTGACCAATCATGGTTCATACGCCAATCGGATTATCCAAAGTAAACCAGGGACCCAAGTATCCAACAGAGTGAGGGGGTGGGGTAGCACTCGCCATGTCACAACATTGTCATTGTGCACTTGTGACTTTTAGTCAGAGCATCGGATACCACCCAATGTCCCATCACACCCTAGTAATGTTGCCGCTGCTGGTCCGCGGCTGCATATTTGCATGACAAAATGCACTTATTTTGCAGCAAACCTCTGAAAAGAGGCCCCCTCCTAGCCGCCACCTGGAGACGTGCTGGGTAGCATGCAGCTCTGCCAACCGGTATTAATAAATGTTGCTAAAACCAGAGTATTTTATCAGATCTCAAGGGAGCTGGGATTAAGATGAAAACTGGATGCAAAGGTCAATTTTTTTCTATTGTATTATTGCTTGAGACCCCTGAAATATGCTTTCTTTGACTAGGTATTTAATATTCATCTGTAAATAGAGATATAACTTCAACTTGATGTAGACTTATGCCTTAAGAGCTCTGACTAAACAGATTTCCTCAGTTCCTCTATAATAGTGGTACTTGGTTTACATCCTGCTTGATGCTTCTGTGAGCATGGCTTCAGTATTTTTTATTTTTTAGAGAACAACGGGAGAAAGAGGAGATTGAAAAGTACCGAATGGAACGTCCCAAAATTCAGCAGCAATTTTCAGATTTAAAAGTAAGGAGATAACTGTCTTACATTTTGATATGAAGAAAATAGTCCATTTTAAAGGCGAACAGATTGATGTGATTTTGAGCATTTGTTTGTACAGTTCCTATTCTATAGAATTATCTATCTGGGAATGTGTCAATTTAAACCAAATTCCTGGCGGAATATGCCAGAATACTAAATAAATCTGTATTATCGGTAGTTTGTGTGCGTGCTCTTGTAGGATTAAATACTTATCAGCCTTTTAGTTGCAGGTGTATGTGGTGATTGCCATTCCTTCCTCTCCCCCAGGTGGACATATTAGGGTATTAAACTATACACAAAACTTGGTATCTGATCTTTTTGGGTTCCCAAGTGTTAAGCCTGGTACTCTGAGTGGATCGGTCTGATCACCCAGCTGAGAAGCTGTGTTGCAATTCTGCTTTTAAAAAAATGTACCGTGATTGGCATGTACTGATGTGGAAGGAAAAAGATGGCAGTCCTGACTTTCAGCTTTTCTATAATCTGTCCTAAGTATCTCAGTGGGGGTATAGTGTTTAATTTCCTTGTGGGTCCTGTCTCTCTTTTTAACATGCAAAATGGACAGTAGTTAATTAAATGAAAGCACATATTTACAATACCTTCTTAACATTAAAAACAATTGCCTTGTTAATTGGTGTAAGTATAAAAATATCAGGTCAAGATACCAGTCTGACCAGAAAGGGCTCCTATTAAAAGTATACAAGTTCTTTAGCGTTGACCTTTTATTTCAAAATGGGACCTATCTGACCCTGAATTCTCTGAAACCCACAGATTGATAGACCACTAAACAATAGAAAAATTGTAAATTTTAAAAACAAAATCTTCAGTAATGACACCTTTTGTTTATGCAGAGGAAGCTAGCGGAAGTCACAGAGGAAGAGTGGCTGAGTATTCCAGAAGTTGGTGATGCCAGGAACAAACGTCAGAGGAATCCACGTTATGAAAAACTGACTCCTGTTCCTGATAGTTTCTTTGCTAAACACTTGCAGACTGGGGAGAATCATACATCTGTGGACCCCCGACAAACGGTAAGCATGAAAACAACATAGAGAAGTTACCACTTCACGTATGGTAAATTGGAGAAAATGATCAACAATAGCTAGAGTCAAGTATTTGCTGTACACCTTATTCTTAGCCTAGAACACATCCTGCAATTCCATTTAAAATAAAGTCAAATTAAAATAAAGTCAAAGGCACTAGGCATATAACACTTTCTTAAATGAATAGCAAATGGAAAGACCTCTAGAACAAGAGCCTTTAGAAGAGGTTGCTGTGTGTTACAGTCTCAGGCTTATTGGAAACTTCTGTTTCATTCAGTGAACTCTGGAGCTGAGAGCAGAATCTGAGCAAAAATAATCGGATAGCCTTTTGTATTAGCAATGGAAGATTCTAAAATTCCTTTTGTTTTAGCTCAGTTTGGGGAAGGGATGGCCATAATTCATTTTGGTCAATGAACCAACATTGATTTCTTAATGGCTGAAGCTTTTCTAAATTTGTAATGTGAAGTGGAATCTAACTTCCCCTAGTGGCTGATCTTTCTTCTAGAATTAAGACATTTCACTTTGGGTATGTCTAGGCTGTTATTTTCTAAATAATGGACGCACTATTTTGGCATCCCTATAAATCACATTCCATGAGGAATAAGGGATGCATTGAAATAGTGCTTTATTTCGAAATTTAGTGCCGTGTAGATGCGTCAAATTTCAAAATAGTCTTTCAAAATAAAATTGAAATAAGATATGCAATTTGCTTAGCGCAAATTGTGTATCTTATTTCGATTTTAGAGTGCAATCTAGACGTACCCTTTCAGTTCACAGTAAGGATGTAAAAAGGCTCTTAAATGCAATCATGTAACCGGTAAAAATTCTAGCAGTTATACGCGTTGTGGGTTCTGCAGTATAAAGCTTAAATAGGCTGCTGGCCCCAGCAAATAGGCTGATTGTGCAACCAGAGCAGCCCATACCTGTGGTGGACCCCATGGGGCTGGAGCAGCCCTCTGCCTGGGGCAGGTGGGGATCTGGACCAGTCCCTACTGGTTACTAAGGGTGAGGTTTACCAGTTAACCATTTACATTTTTAGTTGACAGTGAGGTCATTGGTTGACAGTTTTGGATCATAATTATTTAAATGGATGCAGAGCACTGTGATTGGCTGATAGGAGAGAGGCTTATTGGACTTAAATTGACACCACATGATTACATAATTTATATGTAATATTTTTCAGTTAATATTGTCATGATAATTGTTTGACACTTCTTAATGAAACAAAGTGAACATACTATTTATTGAATAGTACCATTTGAATAATTTCCTATAGACCATCTACTCCCAATAGAAGAACCACTTTTCATACTCAGGAAGCAGTGCAACTTGTACTTGCCGTGTTGTCATATTTTCAAAGCCCTAGATGGGAGTTAAATATCTAGCCCCTATTGACACTCCTAGGAGCTGAGCTCCTAGCTCCGTTCAGTTCTATTAAAAATCGCAGTATAAAATGTGTCATTTTTTTGGCAGCAATTTGGTGGTCTGAACACTCCATATCCAGGAGGTTTGAACACTCCTTATCCAGGAGGAATGACACCTGGGCTAATGACACCTGGGACAGGTGAACTAGATATGAGGAAGATTGGGCAAGCGAGGAATACTTTGATGGATATGAGACTGAGCCAGGTAAGGACACAGGAGCATAATAACCCTGAAAGGTGTACTTAGGTATACCTGTTCTGTAAAGTTTTGGAAAACTATTGTTATGTTCTCTTTGGGATCTTAAATAATGAAAAACAAATGAAAAGCAGGGCAATAATAATTAAAAGAATGTGCTGGAGCCTTCAGTTCTAGATCTGTTCTAGAGGAATTCTCTTGGAGATGAGTCAGTGCATGCTGGACCATCACAGAGAAGTTGAGCTTGCAAGTCATGGCAGACGTGGATGTCAGGCCTACAGAGTCAGTTTGTAGTTTGATGTGGTGGTTGTTGCTCATATCTTGATTAGTGAGCCATTAAATACACCACACTTTTTCTGAAATGGTATTCTAGAGTTCTATATTTGTTTCAAAATAACAAGTAGTCCTATGGCACCTAGAGACTAACAAATATATTAGATAATGATGAAAGTTCATGAGGTGCCACAGGACTGCTCGTTTTTAAAGTTATAGATCAACACGTCTCTCTTTCTTGAGACTTTTTGTATTTGTTTCAGTGATTTCAAGAGCAAATTTGCTCTGGGGTTAGATATGAAAAGATGACTTTTCTAAGCCATGGCATTACACTTTTCCCTTGGGATCTGAAAGTCAAGTTGTATGGCTTTTGACTGTTGTATATTTGCAAATAGTAAAGATTTATTAGACTAAATTGCACCCTCTGTTCTGCTTGTCCAACCTGTTATCTGAGAGGGATTGCACAATATAACTAGAAGCAAAACTTGGCCATATGTTTGGAACTTCACTAACAGTTCTGTTGATGCAAGTGACAGAACAGAATGTGACTTCCTTTTCTAGATGTTAGATACATAGTGCTGTCACAGATGTAAAATGCACCGTGTCATTAACATCATATATGATTAAATACATAGAGCGCATTGAATAACTTGGTATTTTTACATGGTCATAGAATGTTGAATGAATAGCTAAAATAAAAGCTAATGCCCATTAGTGACATACTCAGGGATGTTTCTATAGACAATATTACAAAAACTTTTTTCTCTTTAGTTGTCCCTTCTGCCTAGTAAAATGAAATATTGTTATTTTACTCATCAGCTACATTCCTGAGCTTATCCTTTCAGGGCTTTCCTTAAGCAAGCCAGCCTCATGTTATCTTTAATTGCACGCTGGTACCAGTGCCATATTTTGCAAAGTCAACAGTTCTTAGCTATTTGTCAACTTTTTAAAATATAAAACTAAACAGTGCATGTAATATTAACAGAAGTTCATGGCTAGGGTGACTATCAGTATTGGTGCCTGCAGCAATTTCTTGTGCCTCCGACAATTCTCTTGGCTGAAATCCATCCAGGAGGACAGGTGATGTTAGATGCCCTTAACGTCTTGAAACTGGAGGTTGTAGCCTGGGAAGGAGCTATAGAGGAATTTAGATGGGTAAAGCTCGTCAGTCTGATCAGAGAGTCTGTTTGTCCTCTCTATCCCAGGTTACAAATGGGTAGAACCATAAGATTCCCCCTTGTAAGGGTCCGCAGACGATTGACAGTTACACTTTAAATCAGGAAATGCAATGAAAATCAGTTTTATTGCCATGGGAATAACAATTACCCAAAACACACAGAATATGGCAGAAGGACACAGATTAACTGGATTTCTTCCCCAGATGGCAGTAATAAAATCAAACTAAAACTTACCTAAGTACACAGATACTAATTATCTAACAGCATTTCATACCCACAGGATCTTATTTTCCCCAAGGCTGGGCGTGGAAGGACCAGTCTCCCTTCGCCTGAAAGGTCTTGGAGTAGGTGTAGTATGAAATTCCTGAAAGCAAGACTTAAGCAAAATATAAGAGACATGATAGAGAGATGAAAATAGAATAGAGTTAAGTATTTTGTTTCTGACCTTAAGAGAAAACAAGTAAGACTCTGGAGCAAGCTCTGTCAGCAACGGCTACAGCAGCCCCCACTTCCCCAATTCCTGGGCTGATATTGCTCTTATGGCACCAAAATGTCCTGGATGTTCAACCCCTTGCCCAAAGTTGGGCTTGGTACCCTAAGATTTCTGTGGGTGCCTATACCTGATTGGAAGAAATATGGGGGTAGCCCATACATATGTATGAGAGAAGTGACATTTTCTTGGGCCCAATCCTAGAACAGCCAGAAAGAGCGGGAACCTGCGGTTAGGTTCAGGAAATATGGTGCATCAGCCTTTGCAGAAGTAAGAAAAATCAGTTGGTGGATTCGGCTTACTGGTTCCGATCAGAATTAAATAATGGCCTGTCAAGCCAACTGCAAAAGCTCTTACCTAATAAATATCTTGAAACATAACAAGAAATAAATCTTAACTTATCATTAACTACCGTATTTTTGCTGAAGCAATCATACAGAAAATGTAATTCTGTAGACTCCTTGCATTACTAGCATGCTATCAAAATATATTAAGAAAAAAAAAGGAAAGGATAGGACAGAAAGCTTGGCAGGCTACAAGGTCTAATACAACCCGTGGGATTGATACAGCCCACCAAGCCACTGGATATGGCCCACGGATACAGCAGGGAGCCCCAGGCAGACTCCCCTCCTTGCCCCTCAGTCCTGCACGCTACCCAGAAAAGCGTCTGTGGGACTATTTCTCTCTTGAAAACCGTGAGCCCAGAGGTGAGTGGGGGAAGGCTTCAGGCACTGCTTCTGCCCCCAGCATAATCCCATTAGCCAGCTTCTGGCCAGAAACTGGCCAATGGGAGCTGCCTGTTTGAATAACAGGAAGCACCACTCCTACTTCCCCTCTGGTTCAGTTATTCACACAAGCACAGGGCTGTGCAGGCATGGGGCAGGCTGGCTAGCTAAGAAACTTTGTAAGTTCTGCAAGCATTTCGCTCTGCAGGCAGGCAGGTTGGTTGGGCTGCTAGCTGGTAAGTCTCCTGGCCAGAACCTGCCTCTGATACCCCAGCCCCTCTCTTTGCCAACCCTCTGCCCCTCCTCCCCACACACACACTCAACATACCCAAACCCTCTGCCCCCCCTCCTGCACCCATACCCCCTCCCATATCTAGCACCTCAGTCCCCTGACCCAGATCACAACCCCCTCCTGCCCTAGGTCACGTTCCAGAACCCTGCTCCTCAGTCCCCCTCCTTCACCTAAACTCCCCCCCAGACTCCACTTTCCCTTCTGCACCCAACCTTCATCTTATACCCCACACCACCTCCAGTAATATCATGGAAGAGTGCGACTCTTGACCACTTTTCAAAATCTTAGAGTGACCAGATAAAAAATTATTGCCCACCCCTGTCTTAATACCTAATGTGATCAGCTGACTGAAGAAATTAATGTGTGGGTGGGTTGTTTTTTTTGTAAACCTATAACAGTTACACATGTGTGACTGTTTCTTCTTGCTTTCTCACATGTAGAGCGGTTTGCTTGCATCACTTTTGTTTCAGTTCCTATTTTCTGATTGTAATAGAGTCAAGCTAAAAAGCATCCGCAATGGACAAACTCCATCCTGCATCACAGATTTTTTTTTCCCCTCTATTCAGTCCTCCCTTCTCTGTTCCTTTACATAGTTACTAGTATTGTTACAAAAGCTGTCTCCTCTGCAGCTGCCATTTAGAATACCCTTTCTGGATCTTTGCCTCAGTTAATTTCCCTTTAATTTCTAATCTCCTGTGCAAACATTTTTCTCTTTTTATTAAACCTTTTAATCCCTCTCTCTGTTTGCTTTAACTCTGATGATATGGCTTAATTGTGCAAATTGTTTTGCGATGTATTATGTAGGAATAATTTTCTGCAAAATAAAGCTGTATTGTCATTTGTTATAGAACAACAGAAAAACCATGAGTATAAGCAAAGTTTTCCAGTTTACTCCATGGTTTTTATGCCAGATGATCATGTAAATTGAGAGAGAACAGTTTTTGTGTGTTTTCACTATTAATGTATTTTTCATTGGGCCAAAACTGTCATTCTCTGGCCTACAATTTCATCAGCTTTGGATTTACATTCCTAGGTGTCCGATTCTGTGAGTGGCCAAACTGTGGTGGACCCAAAGGGATATCTGACTGACCTGAATTCTATGATACCTACACATGGAGGAGATATCAAGTAAGTCTAGTTTGGGGTGAATTGGTTTGGCATTTAGAAGCGGTTGACCCTTCTGCATATAAATGGATGTTTATTTCTAATGTATTTGGCCAAAATGACTTCTAGTTGACCTTTGTACATGTCTGAAGGACTTTACTCTTCTTTACTCTTCATTAATATGTTGTGTTTGTAAAAGCTGCTGGATTGATAGCATTGGGGACTTATGTACCACAGGCCAGGTATTGCAATTTCTCCTCACCAACATACCTAGATTCTGGCCAGGGTGAGCTGCCTCTATGCCCAAGGGAGTACAGTCTAAACACACAGCTGGTTCTTGTGTAGACCACCAATAAGCAGGTCAGATGCTGTGGTAGCTTTGTGGTGCAGTTACCTATCTCCTAGGGAAGTGGTCTCCAACCTTTTTACACCCAAGATCACTTTTTAAATGACAGAAGAAGCCGAGATCTACTGCCCTGCCCCTTCCTTGAAGCCCCACCCTCTCTATTCTCCTCCTCTCCATCACTTGCTATCCCCAACCCTTATACTGCTGCTTTTTTTCCCCAATTCTTCTGTAGGAAGAGGTTTTTCCAACATTTGGCCTGTCTAGACTGGACCAAATGTCAGAAAAACCCCTTCTTTTGGAAGCCTTCTGATTCCTCGTGGAAAGAGGAATATAGGGGTGACTGAAAGATCATGTTTGCTCTTCCACTAAAAGAAGCGGAAGAACAAATGCATTCCTGGATGCAGAAGTGTTTTTCTGGGATATCTCCGGAATCCTGAAAAACTCCTGCAGTCTAGCCATAATCTCGCTGGGTTGAGACAGGATGTGTAGGCTCTGGGGTGAGAGTGAGGGATTTGGGTGTGGGAAGGGGTGAGAGGTACAAGCTCTGGGAGGAAATCTGGATGCAGGAGAAGGTGGATAAGGGGACATTGGCTCGGGGAGAGAGTGTCAGGCTGGGCAGTGTTGGGGTCAGATGCAGGGTTAGGGTACTAAGCAAGCCACAGACTTCTGGATGTGAGGGTTCAGGAATTTGGGTTGGGGTATGTGAGGGGCTCAGGGCAGGGGGTTTCAGTGTATGATAGGCTCAGATGTAGGCTCTGGGGTAAAGGGGAGTGCAGGAGTGTTACGATGCTGTGGCCAGATGGGGGCTTGGCCCCAATTTGGGGTTTGTTGGCCAGGC
>JANRFK010002932.1:28240099-28266755 GCA_030068395.1 Apalone spinifera | reverse complement strand
GCGCAGGGAAACCCCCTGTGTGCCTGCCCCGGGGCCGACTCACCCCTCCTGTGTAGCCAAAAATGCTTACGCACCTGTCAAGTCCACAACAAGCTTTTGCTTCCAGCATGCAACAAAATTTAGTGCACATGTGCATTCCTCAAAACCTTACTTAAAATCTATGGCTGTCAATTAATCATGATTAACTCAAAACATTCATCATATTGGGAAATATTAATCATGATTAATCAGTTTTACTCCCACTGTTGAACAATAGAATACCAATCGAAACATATTAAATATTTTGGGTGTTTTTCTACATTTTCAAATACATTGATTTCAGTTACCACAAAGAGTACAATGCTCATTTTATATTTTTTATCACAAATATTTGCACTCTGAAAATGAAACAAACTATTTTTCAGCTCACACCATACAAGTATTGTAGTGCTATCTCTTTATCATGAAAGTGCAATTTACTAATGTAGATTTTTTTTTTTTGTAACAAACCTCATCAGCATGGAAATGTCCTCTAGAATGGTGGCTGAAGCATGGAGGGGCAGATCAATTTGTGATGTAAATCCCTTGCAATGCCAGCTACAAAAATGCTACGTGAATGCCTGTTCTCACTGTCAGTTGACACTGTAAATAAATGGGCAGCATTATTTCTCGTAAATGTAAACAAACTTGTTTATCAGAGTGATCGGCTAAACAAGAAGTAAGACTGAGTGGATTTGTAGGCACTAGAGTTTTATATTTGAATGCAGCTATTTTTGCATATAATTCTACACTTTTAAGTTCAACTTTCATGATAGAGATTGCATTACAGTACTTGTATAAGATGAACTGAAAAATATTTTTGTAGTGCAACTATATATGATCAACTTTAATTATAAACTGAGCACTGTTCACTTTGTATTCTGTGTTGTAATTGAAATCAATATATTTGAAAAAGTAGAAAATGTGGAAAATATTTAATTGGTGTTCTGTTGTTTAACAGTGCAATTAATCGTGATTAATAGCAATTATTTTTAATAGCTTGATAGCCTTATTAAATATGCAACCTTCACTTTGACCTCAGTTACACTGAAATATATTCTCCACAGAGGTTTGTGATAGTATATAATGTGTTATCTGTGTGTAAAAATGTGTGAGGTCCAAGTTAATGTGCATCTGAGTTTGATTGTGAAGAACTGAGTGTGGGGAGCTTACTAGTGAAGGAGAGTTGTTCCTCATCTTATTAAAAGCTTTGGCTGTTTTTTCTTCTTTACCAGTGACATCAAGAAAGCTCGTTTACTTTTGAAGTCTGTGCGGGAGACCAATCCTCATCATCCACCAGCTTGGATAGCTTCAGCCCGACTGGAAGAGGTCACAGGCAAACTGCAAGTAGCTCGAAACCTCATCATGAAGGGAACAGAAATGTGCCCCAAGGTGAGAGGAGTTTTGCACCTCTGCTGCTTATTGCAAAAAATATGAAGAATGTGTGATGAGTTCTTGTACTAAAAGCACATTTTCCTCCATTAAGCTTCTCAGTATAGGTTAATATCTCTCCTGTAACTTATTAGAGGGGCTGGAAGAGTGTTTACCCAAAAGCTCTAGTTTAAACTTGTTATGGGACTTTTGCCAGTGTTTGCTCTGATGGAAAGGGTATAAATTTCTCTATTTGCTAACCCACAGAGTGAAGATGTTTGGTTAGAAGCTGCCCGTCTGCAGCCTGGGGATACTGCAAAAGCTGTGGTGGCCCAGGCAGTCCGCCACCTCCCACAGTCTGTCCGGATTTATATCAGAGCAGCAGAACTGGAGACTGATATACGAGCAAAGAAACGTGTCCTTAGGAAAGGTGAGACCTTCTACGGCAAGGGTGGGGAAACTTTTTTGGTTGGGGGCCACTGAGCCACAGAAAAATCAGGCAGGGGCCACACATAAGGACGAAGCAAAGCAAAAAACAAAACCCTCACAGATGTGGCCCCTGACTGAGAAAGAGAAAGACACTCCCCACATTCCCCTCACACACCAGAGCTTAGGGGGTCCAAGGCTAGTAGATTTTGTGTGCTCCACCCCCATGGGGGGATGTCAAGGAGGCTAGAATGCCAGTGCAAGCTCCCCAGTGTTGGGGGGAAGCCCTGTGTCTCAGGGTGCCAGATCCAGGCAAGCGAGGGGCCACATACGGCCCCTGGGCCTTAGGTTCTCCACTTCTATTCTATGGGAATAGGAGAACTAATCCTTCAATTTCCTGTAAGTGACCTAAAAAATAATAAAACATAAACTCTTTAGGGCATGGCCTGGGGATTTAAATGTGATTCTTGACATCACCAAGAACATATTCTTTCATGCAATGTGTTATTAAACTGTGGAACTCATTGCTATAGGAAATTGAGGCTACAAACTTAACAGGATTCAACATGGGATCGAGTATACAGATATAATTTTGACAACAAAAATTGTGGAAGTGGTATTAAATCTTGAGATTCAGGACTTAAGTCAGTCTCTAACTATTAGAGACTTACAGGGGGTGAGATCTTGTACTTTTCTCTGAAGCATCTGGTCAGAGGGTCCAGAGATTGGATTGAGTCTCTCTAGTATAGAAATTCCTGTTTCTGTGACACACTTTTTTTTCTACATTATTTATTCGAATGCTTGCATTTTTTATGCTGTTGCCATCGCAGCTCTTTCAAACTCATATAATACCTGTTCATTAACTAGCACACACTATCAGCGTGGTTGGCACTTCTCTCTCATGACTGATTTATCCTGATGTGCTGGAATTAGAGGTCTTGTCCATGGCACCACAGCATCAATTTTTTGACTGCTTGAAGTCGATGTTCCAGTCTCATTTCAGTTGAGACTAAAACTACCTCCTTGTCAAGCTGCAGAATTCTAGCATTTAAAGTCTTTACTGCAGTTTTCTAGGTGTCCAAGGAGAAAAAGCTTTTAAAGTCTTTGCTAGATCTTTTTTATGCAGCAGTATTACATGACTGCATACCATCTAGAATGATTACATCAGCAATTAGGACCAAGAGGAGTAAATTGTCTATTCCAACATTTTAATACAAGATTTGCATTTCAGGGTTGCAGTTGTGGTTCTGGGAACTTGCAAGAGTTCAGATAGTAACTATTTTATGTGTGGCTTTTTAGTTATGGATTAAATACTGCAAAGGAATTCACAGCTGCTGCTATTAAACTTTGTATGTGCCTGTAAAAGTTGCAATTAGTATCAAATAGAAAAACAGATGTTAGTCATATGGGAAAATGATAGATTTCTGGATCTGACTTGTGAGCTGGATTACAACAATGATTTAGAACAGATTAAGTATTCAAGTTCTTTTTCTCCTCTGTTTAAATTATTAGAGATATTGTATGTTCTGTAAGAAGCATTTTATTTTCAGTTCAGAGTATTATCTGGGGGGGGAAAATTGGTTATAGCTATTTATATTGGTGGAAAAAAATGAGTTTACCGTGCTGCTTCTAATTTCCACATTTTACTATCCACTTCATGGTGTTCGTTAGGCTACTGCTTCCTATGGAGCATCACAAAACTGACAGCTGGAGGTATTTGGATCAGGTATCATGTGAGAACTGGCAATTTTAACTAGTATTTACCAGAAAATAATCAGGGCTAAATGCCAAGTAGCAGCACTTAAATATGATCCCATAATGTGTTTCTCTTTTATTTCTGTGGGTTGTATGATCCTGTCATCCAGCAAGCACTTAGAGCTTTTAATGCTTTTATCCTCCCCATTGAGGCAGGGAGCCGAGTGCCTGAATTAATTTTGAGGTGTAGAAATTAATGCTCTATGAAGACATGCTCTTTCCTGCCGAGTAGCACTTAAAGCTGTCAAAGGCTGACATTACTCATTTAAAATGCTTTAAAAAAAATCTCCCACCACCTAAACTTAAAAGAGAATAATTAACATCCAGCTAGTCAGGAATTAAGGATGTAAAATCCCATTTAATTGGTTAACTGGTTAAACATACTGTTTTAATTGGTTAAGGGAGGAGGGTAAGGGGGCCACTCCAGTTCAGCTGAGCTGTAGGGAGCAGTCCCCTACCCCTCTCCACTGCAGACAGTGGCTACTCCTGACACTGGAGCAACCTCTTCCTGCGGGGGCAGCCCTTACCTGTTAAACATTCACATCCCAATCAGGAATACTTTTCTATATGTATTTCCTTCTGGTTTTGAATCTGAAAGAAGTTCAGAATGACAATCTTTGTCTTCCCTCAGTCTTTGTTGGAAAAATTAAAGGGACATGATTAATTTGAGACCTCAACTTCAAAAACTAAGTTTAAAAGTAATTTCAGATTATATTCTTGCCTTGGAATTACCTTTCAATTTTTTGGTGATTTTTACATCACCTGTTTTTAAAAACGTTTCTCTTTCCTATTGCTCTGACAGATTGCCATATAAGCGTGGGAAAAACTAACCTAACAAAACAGTGGAACTTAATGTGCACAAAGTGCAGCTGATAAACATTTGAAAAGTAGACAGATATTCTGTGTTAGTAATTTTTTGGTGTTGCTTATAGTAATTAGACTTAAAAGAAAGTTTGTTTGTTTTTCTCAAGTTCCAGTAACACTTTAAATTGCGAAGGTAGGCTGAGAGAAGTTTTTTGTTTGAAGTTTAATGTTTCACACAGCAGATCCAGGAAATTCTGGAATAAGTTTCTATCAAGGATAAAAAATGTTTGGACAAGTTTAAAACAAGTTCTTGGTTAAATGGAATCATTCTGTTACTGAAAATGCGCTTGGAATTCAGTGCCTTGTATCTGTTTAGTGTTGGTCTGAAACATTTTTTTCAAAGCTCTTCCAAAACCACCATGTTGATAGCTTTGGGGAAAGCTAAACTGTGTCAATTAAGCTGTCAGCAAGTGCTTAAAAGAGAGTGTAATTGTTGAGGGATGTTTTTGACAATTACAATGGTATCCAATGCATGATGTACTAGTGAACCGATTTGCTATTGAATAAAATCTAAACTGGTGTCTGAGGCACTTGACTCTTGCATAGGAATTTTCAATATCAGGGTGTACTGCATATACTTGCACACTGAGATGTCTGTGTGGCAGAGACAGAGGGTTTACGATGCTCTGGGTTACATGCTGGAGCAGACAAGATTTGTTTGGATGGATGAGAGCAATATATGTCTCGTGTATTAATCCAACTTCAGCAGAGCCGAAGATTGTAAATGTATAGAACATCCTCTCCTTTGCCTTTGTCAGGATAAATCCCTATATGTAATAACAAAATGACTGTCCTAAGGAGATAAAACATTTGTCATAATGTTCTAAAACTGATCTGAACCCTACTTAGACCTGTAATATCTAACAGATATAAAATCTCAAACTGGGCACAGTTAAGATTAAGTGGAAAAGCCTTTAACTTGTTCAAAGGTTGTCTGAAAATCATTTTTGTTTAGCTTGAATTGGGGGAAACAGTGCTTTATAGCTTCCTTGCTTTCCTGATTTTTGTGTTCTGACAACCATTAAAGCAGTTTCTGAAAGAATTAATACAGATGTTACCAGTTAAAACTTTTGCAGCTGTGGAATTTCAGGCTAGATTTTCTACCACTTCATCTTGTACTGGTTGAAGAGAACAACACACTAGTCGACTAGTCGCTGCCCCTCCTACCCCCCCGCTACCTCTATCAGAAAGAGGCAGCAAAGGGGGAGAAGAGGAGGGGGAGCTTCAAAGCAGCAGCACCACGTGGAATCTGGGATCTGCTGCTTTGAAATGCCATGTGCAGCTCAGAGTCCCCAGCTGACCCTGGGCTCCATGCGGTGCTGCCACTTTGAAATCTCACAGGGAGCATGGGGCCCCGTGCTTCTTGAAGTGCTTTCATCTTTGAATCGTAGCAACAGCTGTTGCTGTACTTCAAAGATGGAGGTGCCTTTATCAACTAATCGAATAGTTGATGCAAATTGCATCGACTATTCGATTAGCCAGTTAATCGAAATTTTACATCCCATGGTACTTCATTATGAAAGAATAAGGATAGCTATGTTTGCAGTAGTGATTATTGCCAGTATAACATTCTCTTTCTTTTAAAAGCCTTCTATATCAAGTTTAATAATACTGTTTTACCTTTCTAGCCCTTGAGCATGTTCCAAATTCAGTACGCTTGTGGAAGGCAGCAGTGGAGTTAGAAGAACCCGAAGATGCTAGGATAATGCTGAGCCGAGCAGTGGAATGCTGCCCAACCAGCGTGGAAGTAAGTCAAGAGATCTCTCTCTGTTGGGTTAAGGATGTTCCTATAGAAAGAGGCTGATGTTTACTGTCAGTTTTACTTTTCAGTACTTGTATAGTGCAGTGTGAGGGTTTGCCAGGTATTTTAACTGACAAGCAAGACAGGTCTGGTAGTATTTTTCTGGGTTAACTTGCACTCCTCAGATGGTGATTTTCAGCATGCGTTTACACCTCATTTTGTCTTGTACTTATTATTGTAATTGTGTGTGTAAATTATTATTGTACCTGTAAATGGCCAGTTAGGTGTATTTGCTTTAAGAGTTACCTAATTTGCACATTCATTTATAATTGTGTACATGCACACACGTTACTTTGATATCTTAGGCTGCTGTTTTATTAATTTAAAAACATTGAACCATATGTTGAGCTATAAATCCAGCTGACAACAGAAAATTTTATTGCTGAAGTCCTACAGAGACAACATATTCACATACTTGGAAAAAGAGGTATTGAATTTTGAAGGCCAGTGGTAAATTCTGATTATTTTACTACTTGTATATTGACATCTTGCAGCCTGTCTATAGTGTGGGAAGGGGAGAAGTCTACCAGAGTATCTGCATGGTGCAAAACCTTGTGTCTCCTATGTTGACTGTTTGAAGTGTTGCTATGCCCTTGTTTTAATATATACCTTGTTGTTGCTGTCCAGCTGTGGCTTGCTCTGGCAAGGCTGGAGACATACGAGAATGCTCGTAAAGTCTTAAATAAAGCCCGTGAGAACATCCCAACAGATCGTCACATTTGGATAACTGCTGCCAAACTGGAGGAAGCCAATGGAAACACTCAGATGGTGGAGAAAATCATTGACAGAGCTATCACGTCTCTCAGGGCAAATGGGGTAGAAATCAACAGGGAGCAGTGGATCCAGGTACTTGTGTGTGTTCCCTTTTTAAACAAAAACCTTGTGTGCATGCTAGTATTGGACTACAGTAATACACCTCAGATTATTCATTATTCCTGTTGTGAAACCTCCTGCAGATAAATAATATGGAGCTTTTTCTGGTGTAGCTTATCCGTGTCCATGTATCTACTTTTGATCAATAACTATCTGGGTTGGAAGGAGCCACGCTAGTGCCATGATTAAGTGGTATGTCTGAGAATAACACAGTCTAGCTGGAAAATGTTGTATACTATAGTCAGATGTACACTTTTTAAAAATATTCTACTTCATGATCAATCTGGTGCTGTATGAAGGTGTTGAGGGATTGGGGGTGGGGGCACATGCCTCCAGCTATGCTTTCGAGTATTATCTACATCCGGATGAATTGCTTTAAAAGTCATCCATTCATCAGGAGGAGACCTTTTCTGACAACACATTACAAGAAATGGTTGCAATTGTTTGCCTGTGGACAGTAAAAAGTAGTGGAGCAATGGACCTAAAAGGCAGAAAATTATTTAAAAATAAATTATAAAATATTTTATTGGCCTAATACACTTCTTTGCAGCACCATGTTTTCATACAACATGCTCTAGTTTTGAATGAAAACTAAAATTCAGGTAAAGCAGTGTCTGAGCCTACCTCTGTTCATTTCGATCTCATATATGCACTGAGACAAGGAGAGTGAGAGGGATCTTCTTTTGGATCAACTTCTGTTGGTTAAAGAGACAGGCTTTTGGGCTACACAGAGCTTTTTCACTTCTGCATTGCACAATTGGCACACCACTCAGAAGAATTTCACTAAGGAAAATCATTGGTAATTTATAAAACTACCGTTCCCATTATTTAAACGAGGGATGTTAAAATGTGTGTTTCAGTAAATACATAGCCACTGAAGTTTTCAGCAGTTATACGTTTACATGGGAAGAGGCATCTGCCCACCCCCACCCTGCTGTCTCTGATACCCTATGTAGCTGCTGAAATTGTCAGCAATTACGTGTTTACCTTAATAAATTAATTTTAATTTTAATTTAAAAGCCAGCTGCTCGTGTGTACCAGTTCCCACCTGTCCTCCCGCACTGCTACCTCTGTGCAGAGGCAGCGAGGGGGAGGTCGCTTCCTGGGAGCTGGTGCTCGTGGTGAGCTGGCTTAAAAGCTGGCTTCTTGTGAGCACTGGCTCTGCCTTCCCCCTCTACCCTGCTGCTGTCTCAGCACAGGGCAGGGGAGCCTGCATGTAATTGTGGGTTAACCGATGAGCCCAGACTCATTGGTTAACCGTTTACATTTTTTCACTATCATATATCTAATTGAAAACAGATACCATTTTATTTATAGAGGTAGGAACCAATCTAATTAAGGTTGAAAATAAACTTCCATTATAAGCCTTGCTGTTTTTCTTTCTCAAACTAACATAATGCTGAATGTTTTGTCAAAAGCAGAATTTTGGCAAATCTGCACAAACTTTGTTTAATTTTTTTCTGAGCTGTGTATATTAAAACAAAGCTCTCCCGCCCCTCCCCTCCCCCCGTGTGTTCTGATAATTGTACAAAATGTTTCTTAATTTAGTGGTGACCAGCAGGGTTTTATTTAAATACTGAAATCTAAGGATCAAGCCAAACCAAAAGGAAGTTTGGTAATTTTGAGGTTCTGAGCATTCATGCCACCACCCTCTATTTGTGTATTTGTTTTCATGCATATGATTTTTGTTAATTTCTTGGCTCAGTCTATGTTGGAGCATTTCTTACCTTGTGCTCTCTCTCATCCCATCTCACTCTCCCTCCCCACTTCCCTACATAGTTTCAGCATTTTATTTTGGCAAAATCCACAGTTGGCTTAGTCCAAAGAGAGTTGATGAAATGGAGAGAGGGCTCTTCCAGGCTGGGGAGGTCATGTTTTTTCAGTACTTCTCCTGGGCAAAGGATGCTATAGAAGAGGGGTGGGCAATTAAATGGAGACAGTTCACCAGGGTTAGTCCCTAGCAGGCCTCTGCTGTTATATTTACCTGCACCTCCGCAGATTAATATGATGGCAACTCTTGGCTGCAGATCACCGTTCCTGGCCAATGGAAGCTTTGGGAAACGGTTCCATTGGCTGGGAACAACGATCCACAGCCAACAGGAGCTGTAATCTCCCGTACCTAGAATCCTAGAACTGGAAGGGACCTCGAGAGGTCATCGAGTCCAGTCCCCTGCCCTCATGGCAGGACCAAGCACCGTCTAGATCATACTTGACAGGTGTCTGTCTAACCTGCTCTTAAATATCTCCAGTGACGGAGATTCTACAACCTCCCTAGGCAACTTATTCCAGTGTTTAACCACCCTGACAGTGAGAGAGCTTTTCCTAATGTCCAACCTTAAAACTCCCTTGCTGCAGTTTAAGCCCATTGCTTTTTGTCCTATCAGCAGAGGCCAAGGAGAACAATTTTCCCTGCTCCTCCCTGAGACACTCTTAGATATCCCAAACCCACTATCGTGTCCCCTCTGTCGTCTTTTTTCCAAACTAAAGAGCCTAGTTCCTTCAGGCTTCCCTCATAGCTCATTTTTGTTGCTCTTCTCTGGATCTTCTCCAGTTTCTCCACATCTTTCTTGAAATGTGGTGCACAGAACAGGACATGATATTCCATTTGAGGCCTAATCAGTGCAGAGTAGAATGAAAGAATGACTTCTCGAGTCTGGCTCATAACACTCCTGTTAATGCATCCCAGAATTATGGTTGCTTTTTTTGCGACAGTCACTCTGTTAACTCATATTTAGCTTGTGGTCCATTATGGCCCCATGATCTCTTTTTGCAATATTCCTTCCTAAACAGTCACTTCCCAGTCTGTGTGAGAGAAACGGCTTGTTCCTTTGTAAGTGGAGTACTTTGCATTTGTCCGTATCAAACTGCATCTTATTTACCTCAGACTATTTCTCCAGTTTGTCCAGATCATTTTGAATTATGACCCTATCCTCCAAAGCAATTGCAACCCCTCCCAGCTTGGTATCATCTACAAACTTAATGAGCATACTCTCTATGCCAACATCTAAATCGTTGATGAAGATATTGAACAGAACCAGTTCCAAAACAGACTCCTGTAGAACCCTTCTTGATATGCCCTTCCGGAATGACCGTGAATCGTTATAACTACTCTCTGAGAACAGTTATCCACCCAATTATGCACCCACCTTATTGTATCCCCATCTAAGTTGCATTTCCCTAGTTTATTGGTAAGAGAGCCATGCAAGACTGCAACAAATGCTTTACTAAAGTCTGTATATACACCACATCTACTGCTTCTCCCTTATCCACAAGACTTGTTATCCTATCTAAGAAAGCTATCAGATTGGTTTGACATGATTTGTTCTTTACAAATCCATGCTGGCTGTGTACCTATCACATTATTTTCTTCCAGATGTTTGCAGATGAATTCCTTAATTACCTGCTCCATTATCTTTCCTTGCACAGAAGTTAAACTGACTGGCCTGTAGTTTCCTGGCACTATATTTGCCTTTTTTTCAGTCTTTTGGAATCTCTCCCAACTTACATGATTTTTCAAAGATGATAGCTAAAGGCTCAGATACCTCCTTCATCAGCTCCTCGAGTTTTCTAGGATGTATTTCTTCAGGCTCTGGTGACTTGAAGACATCTAACTTTTCTAAGTAATTTTTACAGAGGTGCAGGTAAATATAGCAGTGGCGTCCTGCCAGAGGCTAACCCTGTTGTATCGGATTTGGCCCACAGGGCAATATTTTCCCATGCCTGCTATAGAATGTACTGTCTCCTTTACTGGCTTTTCAGACTGAAATAAGACTTAGTGTTGCTCTCATTTTTTCTAGGATGCTGAGGAGTGTGATAAAGCTGGGAGTGTAGCCACATGTCAGGCTATTATGCGAGCTGTGATTGGAATTGGGATCGAAGAAGAAGATCGGAAACATACTTGGATGGAAGATGCAGATAGCGTATGTCTGTTTATGGCCCTTCTGTCTTCTTTAAAGTGCAGTTGGTAAAAGGGACTGGCTATTGGAAAGTTAGATCTATTTTTGTGAAAATGAAGAGATGCTGCTGCTGGCCAGATGCAGATAAGCACTGTGCAAGTTTGTCTGAATTCTGTTAGCACATCTCAATTTTGAATTGCTGCAACCTTGCTATTCTAGATCTGGCCTCCCCGAGGTGAGACTGCTAGCTTCATTTTCAATATGTTGACCTGCAGTTGAGCCTATAAACCATTTGTGCACATGTAAGCATGCTCACCAGGGTGTTCTGTAGGTAAGCAGTGCATATACAAGCATATAGGGCCAATTTTAAAAATAATGGATTTTAAAAGTCAGAATAATTAAAGAGCACAAGCCCAATTGGAAATCAGTAGCATACATGTTCCTGAGACACGCATGTGCTGATGAGAATCCCACCATTGCACCTTACTTAGAATTATTCCAAATCAGTATATAATTAATATCTACTAAGTGATTCCTGTTGCTAATATATGGATTTGGTAAATACCACTCAATAGAATTCTTGTAAAACCTTGAGCTCTGCTACCATTGATATGTACATCATTGTATCCTGCACTAGGAATATTAGCAAGTAGTCGACTACCCAATAAGCACAGGGTAGTTGACTGGCACATCAACTACTTGCTCCCTCCCCTCCCCTCCCTTGCTGCCTCTGTATGAAAGGCAGGAAGGTGTGGGGGGGAAACAGGAGCCAGTGCTGGGGGGAGCCGGCCTAAAAGCCAGTTCCTCCCAGCACTATCTCTGTGGTGCTGCCTCCCACCCCCCGCTGCCTCTATCAGAGGCAGCGGGGGGAGAGGAGGATTGAGGAAGCTGCTCTGGTTGCTGGATTCTGTGAACAGGGGCAGCAGGACTCGGCGCAAGGCAGGACCGAGCAGTCTCGGCTTGCGTTGGTCTGGGTCACTGCGCCTCTGCATTTTAAATGTAGCAAGAGCCCAGTGGCTTTACTACATTTAAAATGCAGAGCTGCAGTGCAGGAGGCTCCAGGAGCTTACCCGCCCCCGCGACTCTGCAGAGTGGTGCTTATCAACTAATCGTGTAGCCAATACAAATTGTATCGACTACATGATTAGCCAGATAAAAGCAATTTAACATCCTTATCCTGCACTTTACATAGCTAGACCCTCTACTAACTCCATTTTGATTTTCCCCCTCCCTTTGTTTTTCTCTAGTGTGTTGCTCACAATGCCCTAGAGTGTGCTCGGGCAATTTATGCTTATGCCTTACAAGTTTTCCCAAGCAAAAAAAGTGTGTGGTTGCGAGCAGCCTACTTTGAAAAGAACCATGGAACCAGGTATGTCTACTGAAAAAATTCTGATGCTACCAAAAGGGTGTTCTTAGATTTCTGAAGTGTGTGGGCTAGGATTGGTGTGGAGTCATTAAAAAGAGGCGGGTGTGATATAGAGGTATGGGCTAAGCCTCTTGGGAATGAGGCATCTTACAAATGGTGGGAATGTAGGATGGTAAGTTACATGGGATATGTCTACACTACGGAGAAGATTGAAGCTGCTGCAGTCGATCTTCCAGGGTTCAAATTAGCGGGTCTAGTGAAGACATGCTAATTTGAACTGAGAGGGGCGCTTCAGTTGATGCTGGTACTCCTACTTCCATGAGGAGTAAGGGGAGTTGAAGGGGCAGTGTGCTCCCTTTGACGTCCTGCCGTATGGATAGCGCCAAAATTCAAGTTAAGGTACTTTGAATTCAGCTCCGCAATTAATGTACCTGGAGTTGCGTATTTTAATTCGACCTTGTCCCCTAGTGTAGACATACCCCTAGAAATGTAGTATCTGTTTCATTTAAATTTCTCTAGGCACACCAGGTGGTCGGTGTGTACAAGGAGATCCTCAGTCATTTTTTAATTAAAAGTTTTGCTCATTTATATCAGATAAATGTTCTGATTAAGATTTCTCTTGAACTTAAACTTAGAAAAAGAAACCTCTGTGGCTTGGCTCATCTTAAAGCGTGTGCTGTGTCACAAGCATCTAATATTTTCTCCTCTGAAAGGTAGAAGAAGGGCTAAACATATACATGTCCATGGCTCTAATCCTACAAACATAAACACACACATGTAATCCCATTAAAACCAATGGGACTATTTGTATGTAACTGGTTGTGGGCTCTGAGACTAAGCTTGAAATGTTCAAGCATTTTCTCAACAGGTTTTTTTTTTCCCACCCTCCACCAGAGTCAATAGCCTTTGAGTTTCCTGGTGGTCACTGACTTTTAGCCCCTTCATTTCACTTGTAAAATACACTTTTACTCTACTGAAAGCATAAGCTCTTATCAGCGTGATCCAGGCTACTTCAGCTGATAATGTTGGAAAAGACCTGCTTTATCAAAGTTTACAACATTGGACTTTGCAACTATAACTATTGATAACATCAAGTAATAATGGAAGTAGGGTCTGGCAGTTCAGCTTTATTCATGTGCCTTCGAGTTAGCATAGCTCACTTTTTCTTCTTTCAGGGAGTCGCTGGAAGCTCTCTTGCAGAGAGCTGTGGCTCACTGTCCTAAAGCAGAAGTGCTGTGGCTCATGGGAGCCAAATCAAAGTGGCTGGCTGGAGATGTGCCTGCAGCCAGAAGCATTTTGGCCCTGGCTTTCCAGGTGGGTGTAACCTTCATTCGGCAGACTTGAGCATGTGGCCACTGCATAATTTAATTACTGCCAGGATGGGACCGAGGAAAGCAAGTGGGTAGGTCCTTTCTCTAGAGGGCTCTGAGCTCCCACAGCAGAAAGTCAGCCGTTCAAAATGGCAGCTCTCCCATTCCTTTTTGGGTCTGCATTTCCCTGGTAGAATAAAGAAGCAGGCTGGAAGCAACCCTGTAAATGGCAATCCTTTCAAAGTTGCCATTCCCCAGCCCAGCTTCTTGAATTAGCAGTCTCCCTATGATAAGCAGGCTCCTCTGGATCAGGAGTGGGGAACCTCAGGCCTCTGGGGCTGGATGTGGCCTTTGGCTTATCTAGATCCGGCCTCTAAGGCTCAAGGATTCCCCTGCATTGGAAAGCCCACACTGGTGCTCCAGCCCCCCTGCCATCCACCCACAGGGCTGGAGCGCACAGTCTGCTAGCTTGGGCCCTCTTAGGATCTGGTGTGCGAGGGGAATATGAGGAGTGTCTCTTTCCTTCTCCGTCAGGAGCGTCTCACTTGTGTGTGGCCCCTGACTGATTTTTCTTTGGGTCAGTGGCCCCCAACTCAAAAAAGGTTCCCCGCCCCGTCTGGATGAATGAGTCGACTCCCCCCCCACACACACACTCTGCAGATCATCTGCGTCCCTCGCTTATACAGAGCCACTCGACTGCCTTGCATGCATGCATTGGACTTTGGGCAGGCCGGCTGGAAACCTTTGGTTCCCCTCCGCGTGCACATAATCCCCGTTAAAACAGGACAACGATATGCACCAGCCTTACATGCCTGCTGCATGTGCTTGACTCAGTATGTATGGGTTATAATAATAATAACCCGCTGCACCTCTTGACCTCCCCTTTGGACACAGATGAGTGAAGATTTTATCCAAATCCATAAAAGGTTTGGATTCCAGAACCGGGGCTGCACCCCCGGATAGTGCCGTGCCCTCATGCTTGCTCCCTGTAATAGTCTGTAGCTGAGACTAGTATAATCAGCCCACTGCATGATGAAGGGAGTTCCCCTCTAGACACTGGAAGGAGAGGGGTGTTCCATAGTGCTGAAGCTGTAGAGAATGGACTCTCCAAAGCAGAGACTCTTTCTTATTGCTGGTGGTGACTGATTTTTGATTTCACAGCGAGGTTCTGGGGATTTTTAATTGTTTATAGAGCTCTGAACCTTTCCCAGCGTTGATGCCCTGAAGTTATTTGTACTGCAGGAGCCCTTGCAGACCCTGATCAGGGATCAAGGGTTCACTTTGACAGGCACTGCATACAGGGGTAATAAAAGATTCCCTGTATCAGCCTTATAATCTTTTCACCACTTTAACTGACAGTTCAGAAGAAGGTTCAAGAGCCAACTCTTCTGAGCAGTTTAGAAATGAAAGGTCCAATTCCTACACTGGCATAGATCCTTGGATTGTGGGTCTGTTTGGGACCACTCTTTGTAACCTTAAAAGGCCATGATGATTGGGAAGAGTTTGAACTGAAAGGATGCCCATGTAGATGGATTACAATTTTAATCTGAATCAAACAAAGGATTAAATTGTCTGATGAATCAGAGTATGTATTTGACTGTTGCTCTGTTCTATAGGCCAACCCCAACAGTGAAGAGATCTGGCTGGCTGCTGTGAAGCTGGAGTCTGAAAACAATGAATACGAAAGAGCGAGGAGGTTACTGGCGAAAGCGCGTAGCAGTGCCCCCACAGCCAGAGTAAGAACACGTGATGGGCGGAAAGAGTCATCTTTTGGAGTGGGGGGAGAAGGGAGGGAAGAAGAGGGAGTTTTTACTTCCATGGCCAGATGGCATCCTGCTATTTGTTTTTTGCGGGACAAGGCTTGTCTGTTAAAGTGCTTCCCCAATTCATTGCAACATGCAGTAAATGTATTATGAGGAAAAGGCAAAGCTCCATTACAATTTTAATTGCTACACAGACGGCAAAAGTCAAGAAATTCCCGGTTACAGCTGACCGTTCAAGGAATAGTCATGTTGCATAAAGCATGTATTTCATGTAATTCCTCACTTTGAAAAATGAAACAATCCTATTTATAGGTAAGACTTTCTAATGCATATTTTTCAAGAGCTGTTGCTACACTTCAAAGGCAGAGGCTCCCTATCGACTAATCGAACTGTTGATGCAATGCATGGATTATTTGATTAGTCAATTACCCAATACTTAACATCTGTACTTCTAGATGGTAAAGGAAATAATTGCAAACAGTACTTGGTGGGCCTTAGCCTTGGAGATAGAGCTTTGGAGTATGAGTAAGGAAGGAAAGAGGCCCTGGGAGCCAGATTTACAACTATGGTAGAGACTTGGAAAAGGAAAGTGGATGTGATAGGAAAGCCATTGAGAAAACTCCTATTCATTTGCTCTACTGCTGCCTAAATATTTTTGCCTAGAACTCTTTTTTTAATATCACTATCTGCATTCTGCTTATAATTGGGACACGGGTTACATTTAATTGTATTGTTCCAAATCCTGGATAACTTTTGTGTTGCTCTCTAGCTGTTGCTGACTCCCAGCATTTTTTTAGCTTTAATTTTAATGTCTTCAGAAATCTGTTCGTAGTCTGCATTTAATAGCGGTATGCTTGTGGAACATGGAATCGATACTGGATCAATAATTGCTAATGATAAAGCACTTTCTTGTCTGGTCTTAGGTCTTTATGAAATCGGTGAAATTGGAATGGGTGCTCGGGAACATTGCTGCTGCCCAGGAGCTCTGTGAGGAAGCCCTGAAGCACTATGAAGACTTCCCCAAGCTGTGGATGATGAAAGGGCAGATAGAGGAGCAGGACGAGTTAATAGAAATGGCTCGGGAAGCCTATAATCAGGGGGTAAGGATGGACATGATTGACTCTGCTTCATGCCTCCCATATGGGGAAATGGTGTATTGTCTATTTTCCTCAAATCAAACGCTGTAACTTGTAGGAATCTGTCCCTGGCAGACTGGTGGGCCAAACGCTGACCTCTTGCTAAAAGTGTAGAATGATCACATAGGAATGGCTAAGTGATGAGAGAGATGTTCACCCTTTGCTCAAAGCTAAAGTCTCTGGATAGAATGTATCCTCTGCTAGAGTAACATGGGATCCAGTGGATATAGTGCACTTAGATTTCCAGAAAGCCTTTGACAAGGTCCCTCACCAAAGGCTCTTTAGCAAAAAAAAGCTGTCCTGGAATAAGAAGGAAAGTCCTCTCATGGACTGATAACTGGTTAAAAGATGGAAAGCAAAGCGTAGGAATAAATGGTTAAGTTTTCAGAATGAAGAGAGGTAACTAGTCGTGTCCCCAAAGGGTCCGTCCTGGGACCAATCCTATTACTGTATTCATAAATGATCTGGAGAGAGGGGTAAACAGTGAGGTGGCAAAATTTTCAGGTGAAATAAAATTGTATTCGAGAGAATTCTGTCCAAAGCAGATTGTGAAGAGTTTCAAAAGGATTTCACAAAACTAGGTGACTGGGCAACAAAATGGTAGATTAATTTTAAGGTTGATAAATGCAAAGTAATGCATATTGGAAAACATAATCCCAACCATACATATAAAATGGTGAGGACTAATTTAGCTGTTACCACTCAAGAGAGAGGTCTTGGAATCATTGCAGCTAGTTCTCTGAAAACATCCACTCAATGTGCAGCAGCAATCAAAAAAGCAAACAATGTTAGGAATCATTAAATAAAGGATAGCGAGTAAGTCAGAGACTCTCTTATTGTCTCTCTACAAATCCATGATACACTCGCATCTTGAATACTGCATGCAGGTGTGGTTGCCTCATCTCAAAAAAAGAGATCTTGGCATTAGGAAAAAGTTCAAAAAAGGGCAACAAAAATGACTAGAGGCAGAGAACGGCTGGAGAGATAAGACTGGGAATTTTTCAGCTTAGTGAAGAGGAGGCTAACGGGAGGTATGGTATAGGTCTATAAAATCATGACTGGTGTGGAGAAAGTGAATAAGGAAAAGTTATTTACTTGTTCCTATAACACAAGAATTAAGAAGATTCGGGGGTAGCTGAGTTAGTCTGTATAGGATAAACTTAAAAAATAACAAATGGTCTGGTAGCACTTTATAGATTAACAAAACATGTAGCTGGTATCATGAGCTTTCATGGGCACAGCACACTTCTTCAGATGACCCAAGAATTAAGAGTCACCAAATGAAATTAATAGGTAGCAGGTTTAAAACAAACAAAAGGGAGTATTTCTTCCCACAACATAGTCGACCTGTGGAACTCCTTGCCAGAGGATGTTGTGAAGACGAGGACTTTAACAAGGTTCTAAAAAGAACTAGCTAAATTCATGGAGGATAGGTCCATCAATGGCTATTAGCTAGGTAGGGTAGTTCAGAAATGGTGTCCTTTGCCTCTGTTGGAAGCTGGTTATGGGCGACAGGGGATGGATCACCTAATTACCTGTTTTGTTCATTCCCTTTGGGGCACCTGGCATTGGCCACAGTCTGAAGACACAATACTAGACACATACTGACCCAGTATGGCCATTTTTATATTCTTATTTCAGGTTACATATATCTGGTGCATTCAGATTTGTCTTATGTAAAATGAGAAACTCCTCTCATCTTTGCCACACATACATGCTCTGTAGTTTAAAACATCAAACCACACCTCCAAGTAGATTGACTGTTGTTATGCTATAACTGAGATAACTAGTCTTTTGGGTACATTGACAGTGTTAGGAGGAAGCTGGCCATATGTTTGTTTTGATTGGGGGAAGGGGAAATTGAATTTCCCCTTTAAAATGCATACTTTTGCTATTTAATAGTCTAATGGCTACCAAAAAGTGTCTGTTGGTAGGTAAGAGGAGCAAAGTGCAAGACGAGAGCTTATGTAGTTCAACAAAATGCATTTGCCTCCAAAAAGATGCATGCTGCCATATACTTCAGATATATTTGAGGCGTATCTTACGTGTGATGTGGAAAAGAAGTGAATGCTTTTAAATTTAGCTATGAAACTAATGTGGAGACGTGTTAGTTGTTGGAGACTGAAAGTGTCATAAAGTCTGTTCATGTCAAAGGAAACGTTCATCTGGGTACCACATTTCTCTGCTGGTGCGTCAATACATGTTCCATCTCAAGGCACAGCACAGATTGTAAATATACCTTTCAGTCAAGCTGTGTTTCCTCACAGCACTGAGGCGGCTCAGTAATATACAATGCATTGCTCTATTTTTTCTAGAACTTAGTGACAAACACTATTTCACAGGGATTCCTTTTCTAAAAACTCACGAAGAGGGTATGAAAAACATCAAATTACACCAGTGCCTCCCATTTCCTCCTCTATAGACACTCCAGAGATCGCATTTCATTGGGGAGTCACTTCTCTGGAAGTGGCTCTGCAGCTTGGGTGTCAAAAGCAGGCAATAATATGAACTCCCCATCATCATTTTCTCTCCCTGTTGCCCCTAACCCTTTTTGCTTTCTTTTAAATAGCTGAAGAAGTGCCCCCATTCCACACCTCTCTGGCTCTTGCTGTCCAGGCTGGAGGAAAAAGTTGGGCAGCTGACCAGAGCAAGAGCCATCTTGGAGAAGTCTCGTTTGAAGAATCCAAAGAATCCAGACCTGTGGTGAGTAGCATGCAGCTGAACTTGAGTACACATGTACAATGAAGACAATGTAGTCTTTATGCTAACCACCTCGCCCCCTTCCCTGACCACCTGCCCTCCCAGCATAGATTCTCTTTTATTGCATGCATCCTGAAGGAAATCCTGACTGTCTCACTATATTGCTTTGGGGACAGCGATTCCTCTCTGTGCACCTGCAGTCACCGAGGGGGCTCTTTTAGGGCACAGCTGCCATCATCTTACAAGTTTTGGGTGTGCAGTTGGTTGCCAACTGTTTTCTGTTAATGGGAACTGTGTTAAGTGAAGCTAGCTTTCTGAAACTAGGTCTTTCCATTTACATGTTAATTCAGTCTCCTCTAAATGCTTTTATTTAAGATGACTCTTACAGAAGTACATGCATCTGACGAAGTGGGTCTTTGCCCATGAAAGCTTATGCTCCAACACTTTGGTTAGTCTATAAGGTGCCACAGGACTCCTCGCTGCTCTTACAAAATGTGGATCACAATTATCGTTTAACCAATTAGATGGAAAATTATAATTGTCATTGGTTCTTCCTTGATTTCATGCTGAACACATTTAGCCCAATGAGCTTATTAGAGTGAGCAAAATTAGTCCCCTAGAACCTGCACAGAGCCATGGTAGATGTGTTCTTAACAAGTCCCATCTCCTTCTAATGAAATATCTCTCAGGTTGGCTCCTGCTTTCTTAGATACTGGATTGAGATTTTAACAATGGTGTCTTTTCCACGCCAGGTTAGAGTCTGTGCGATTAGAATACAGAGCCGGTCTGAAGAACATTGCTAATACACTGATGGCCAAGGCGTTGCAGGAATGTCCCAACTCGGGTAAGAAGCTGTTTTTTTCTGAAATGCAGTTATTTTTGTTTGATGGATAAGAGGGTTCCTCATTTCTCTAAAATGTTTCTACTAGTGATGTCCTCTTATGAACTGGTCAGATTATAAGTATTACACAACTGTTAGTGGTCCCAGATGCCTTTGACTTTTGCCTGAAGAGAAGGGCATGATTGTTCACAGGTGGTTCAGTTTTCTTGACATGGTGTTTGGGCTCTGTTACCAGGACGGTGCCCAATATGTCGTTCCTGGTTTCCTGAGAGCATCTGGGACACAGTGATTTTTGTGTCTGTGAGAATTAAACTGATGTCTCCTGTTTAAAAGAGGTGCTGGGCTAAGTTCCCTCTAAGTTGCGTGGTTGTGCAGCAGCCTGTCAAAGGCCACACAAGTGCTCAGGGACTTCTGTGAGGAGAGATGCCTCTCCCCTAGTCCTGGACTCGCGATGGTTGCGGAGAAGCACCTCTCCCTCAGGGGTTCTGAGAGAAGAGAAAGCTGGGGAGAGTCCCAGAGCTCTCACTCCCCCTGCATCCCAACCCTTTGCCTCATCCCTGAGTCCCCTCCCACATGCTGAACCTCTCGGTCCCAACTATGCTTGATGAATTTTGTTATGTGCACCAGTACGGAAGCGGTGTGTCACACATCACTTCCGTGTTGGCTGGCACACATGGGAAAAATTTAAGAGGGAACATTGGTGTTGGGTTCTAGGGTTTAATGCAAGCACTCTGGGTTAAGAGATCATTTGTGGAGTAAACTATTCAGCAGGGCAAGATTTAGTGAAAGAATGGTGAGATTTCTTTGCAACTTCTATGAGTAGGCGTGCAGAGAATTCCTTATGTTGGAGCTGGTTGGCACCTTGACAATGTCTGCATTGTGAGGCTGTTTTAGTAGTTTTTTTCTTTAGAAGAATATTACAGCAGCTGCTTTTTATCTAAGAACTAGGTTTTGTGCCTCTGAACTGATTTAAAGAGTTTGTATCCACAACAGATTTCCATCGCTCAGTAGATTGTCCTTAAAATGTTGTTTAAAAAAAAAAAAGTAACCACACCTACCACAAAATGTTAAGTCACATGGCTTAAATCAGTTGACATCAGCCAGTGATAACTTCCTGTGGTCTAGTTTATCCATCATATCCCACTGGAGCTTTGAAATGCTTAATTGTTATTAAAATGTGATGAAATCCTTGGGAAAAGTTACTATATAAAAACCTATACAGGTTGAGGGATTTTGCCAGACTAGGGCAGGTCATTTCTGGGCCCCCTGCTGCCGGCCCCCCAGCCAGTTCCCTTCTCTTGCTGGCCCTTGCTGCCCTGACAGCCCCTGCTGCGCCCGGCAACCCCGCTGCCTCCGCTTGCCAGGCTCTCGCCGTGCCCGGCAGCCCCACCACCTCTGTGCTCTGGGCTCTTCCTGCAGTGCTCGGCAGCCCTGCCACTTCTGCGTGCATTGAGCTTTCGCTGCAGCGCCCGGCTCCTGCTGTCGCACCAGGCTGCCCCGCAGCCTCTGCACTGCTGGTTCCTGCTACCCTACCAGCCTGCAGGGCTCCCAGGTGCTAGCTCTCCACTGGGACTCTTTGGTCCTGGAATATCCACGGTCCAGCAGAGAGTTCCGGTTAAGAGAGTTTCAACCTGTAATAGTGTTATTACAGTGGAAATTTGACTTCAGTATTTGCAAGACTCATTGCAACTACTGAATGGGGAAAATTAACGAGTAAATGATCAGTAAAGTAATAGAGCATCACAAACAACGCTTTGTTAACTTGTTTTTAAGGGTCCTTTGGATGTAGAAGCACACACAATACAGCTGCAAAATCTATCCACTGCTGTGGAAGGTGCTCCATAGTCTAAACTTTATCATTGAAACAGTCTTGTTTCAATTAACTCTGTTTGGTTTATAGTCTTTTAAGGCTAGAAAGAGCCATCTGGTCTCCCCTCCAACATAATACAGACCATAGAATTTCACCCAGTGATTCCTACATTAATCTCAGTAACTTGAGCATATCTTTCAGAAATACTTCCTTCCCTGCCATTCATGGAGTTCCCTTCGTAGTCACAGCTTTATAACAGCCCTGTAACAACTACATCACTAAATAATCTTGAGAGAGAACTTCTTGTGTGTGTGTGTGGGGGGGGGTCTCTTCCCCCCGCCACTCCCCCCCCGTTGTGGAACCCCACAATAGTTATAAAACATTTGCGCAGGGCAGGGCAAGGGCCCTTCTACATGGATACAAATACACCTTGCCAGTAAAAAGTAGCCATTCTCTACACTGAGAAATTGGAACAGAGTGAGAGTGAGTGTATGCATGTATGTGCGTGCACACACGCACACGCGGCCGGCCCGCCCTCCCAGCTACATGGGGACTCCAAAGCTCCCCACTGGTACATCCCTCACTGTTACCTAGTAAGGATGTAAGTGAGTAGTCGGCTAACCGATAAGCCTAGGCTTATTGGTTAGTTGAGTTGACTACCGTAAAATCTTGAGTATAATGCACACTTTTTCCCCGGGTTTTTTTTAGTGTTAAAGTCAGGGTGCGTGTTATCCATAGGAGGTTTTTTTTAAAGTTTTTCATTTGGCGGTTCCACGGCAGTTAATTAATCGCAGGACACCAGAGGTTAAGTTGATTTTTATTAGCATCAACAAGCAACTATGTACACAATTTCAAAAAGGTAAGTGAAACAAATGAAATCAACACTGCAATGCAAACAAGCAAATACCAGTATGTTAATTGATCAGCTACTCATCTTCGAAGCCCTCGAATTCGCTTTTGTTAGAATCTTTCTCAAACAGTTGAGCAGTATCTTCCGGGGTATAGTCCTCGACATCTTCATCCAGGTAATACAAATCATTGTCATTTTCACATATTGGTAATTTGCCCTCGGCCGATTCATCATCGCTTGGATCCATCCATAGGGCATCATCCTAGCTGCCATCCATAGCATTAGAGATGCTGCATTTCAGAAACCCCTTCCTTATCATAGCGGGATCAAGTTCAAGCCAGATATCCGCTATCCACTGGGTAACATCTTGCAGCGTTGGTGTTCGCATATGTCCATCTGCAGTAAATGTATGTTCACCTTCCAACAACCAGATGTTCCATTTCCTGCGTAGTGCGTCTTTCATTGGCTTGTTAACTGACATGTCAAGCGGCTGCAACATTTTGGTCATTCCACTAGGAATAATTGCCAAGTCTGTTTTGTCCTGCTGAAGACTTTTTGTGGCGGATGGCGTACGATGACACCGAAATGCATCCAAAACTATTAGAGACCGCTTTCTCATAAGTCCACCCGACTGCTTTGCCCAAACTGTCTGTAGCCAATCAAGCATTAAAGTTTCATCAATCCAGCCTTTAGGGTGAACACACATGTGAACGGTGTTTGGGAAGATTATATTCCTTGGCATTGTCTTGTGCTTGAACACAATATAAGGAGGCAGCTTCGTTCCGTCGGCCCTGCAAGCAAGCATTACGGTAAACTTAGACTTTTCACAGCCTGTGGTAGCAATGGAGACTGTCTTGGCACCTTTCAGTTCAAGCGTTCTGCTGTAGGGATAATTGAAATTTAATGGTGTCTGATCTATGTTACCAATTAATGAAAGGTCGTTGCAGTGCTGCTTCCGTAGCTTTATGATAAACTTTTGGAACTGCAGTAACTTGGTGTCTGAGTCCATGGGTAGCTTCTGTGCAATTGTTGTTCGGCATCAGACCGATAGGCCATGGCGATTCATGAACGATCGCCTCAGCAATACGAAGCTTTAAACCCGGCTGTGTTAGCGCACGTTTTGGCAATGGTCAAAGCCTTCATTCTAACCTCCGCAATGCTAACACCACCGCCTTGCAGTCTACGCTCAGCAGTCCATTCAACCAGCTTGGCCTCCAATTCAGGATATGCAGCGCTTTTACCTCGCTCAGACATCTTCATCCTAGGCAGCGCTTGCAGGCGCTCTTTCTGCCGTCTCCAAAGCCGAATGTTAAACTGCTGTGTCATCAGATTCATGGCTGGCAGCTCTGTTGCCATGAGTCTCAGCATAGCTAACAACTTTGAGTTTTTCAGCGGTCGTGTAAGATCGCCGACAACTCATGGCATCCCAAAGAGAGCATGGAACGCCGTGCACTATATACTCGTGCGCTCACGCGTGATTACCCGGCAGTACAAAAAGGCAAGACAAAATATGGCAAAGTCGGGGTGCGCGCTATAGATAAGAGTTCAGTTTATTCAGGGTTTCTGACGTTCAAAAAGTAGGTGCGCATTATACTCGAGATTTTACGGTACTTGCATCCCCCCCCTTTGCTGCTGCTGTATCAGTGGGGGGAAGCAGGAGCCGGTATTGTGGGGAGCTAGCTTAAAAGCCAGTTCCCCCCAGGACCATCTCCGCAGTGCCGCCTCCACCCCCCCACACCCAGCGTGCTGTTGGCTCTAACAGAGGCAGTAGCAGTGGGAGAGGGGCAGGGGAGGCTGCCATGAAGCAGCCTCAGAGGTTGCTGGACCCAGCATGAGCCAGGCCTAAACAAGTCCATCTCAGTCCCAGCTCGCGCTGGGTTTGGGAGCTACTCCTGCTGTGGCTTTTGGTGCCGCAGCAGGTTGGTGCCAGGCTTCCTGCCCGCCCGGCTCTTACTACATTTAAACTGCAGAGCCACAATGGGAGTAGGTCCCGGACCCAGTGCGAGCCAGGACTGAGCACCTGCCCTTATTGACTAATCGTGTAGTCGATAACAATGCTATTGAGTGCACAATTAGTGAAATACCCGCTTCTTAACATGCCTATTCCATAGATGCTGCTGCTGGCAGCCCCCTCCCAGCCCTGCAGGTAGGCAGGGGGACCTCATCCAGCTCCCAGACACTGTGCTGAGACGGGCCCTTCAGTTCCCTCAGCTGTTGCAAGAAAGAGGCAGAGTGCTGGACCCTTCTCCCCTGTTTTATCAGGAATGTTTCTACAGGTTGGACCTCCCTGGTCTGGCACCCTCGGGACCTGAGCTGTCCTTGACCAGGGAAGGTCAGGCCTGGGACTCTTGTGAGACTCTTCTCTTGGCCATCAGCCTGGCCAGTGTACTGCCCCTGGCTGGCTGGTGGGGCTCCAGTCTGGGTCCCCAGCCCCACTACGGCCGGCACGGCTCCCTGTCCCCAGCTGGCAGAGCTTCACTCCACACCAGTGGTGCTTTCTGCCCCAGCAGTCTGCCTGCTGTGGCCAGCAGAGCTCAGTTCCCAGCTGACGGGGCTCCCTTCCCTTGCAGCTAGCCTGCTGCGACTGGTGGAGCTTAACGCCTAGCTTGGCTAGTAGAGCTTAGATCCTGGCTGGAAGGTCTCCCTGTCCATAGCTGGTGGGGCCACAGCTGGTCTGCTGTGACTGGCGGAGCTCTGTGCTCCCAGTTGCCGGCCCCACTCTGGCTCCTGACCTGCTGGCTGGGCTTGCTGCCCTCAGGCCACTGGGCCTGCAGGCTGGCTGAGCTCCCAGCCACTGGCAATCTCTGTGGCTGGGGTTCTGCCAGACCACGGAGAGTCCTGGAAGATAGAAGTTCAACCTGTAGTAGAAGTCAGGGCCAGGTCACAGCATCTGTAAATTTTGATTCATTGCCCATGACCTTTCCGTGACTTGTACTAAAAATATTCATGACGAAATTGTAGCCTTACCTATGGTGCATAAGCGGCTGCCGCTTACAGGGAGCTATTGCTCTGAACCACCCGATGGAATCCTGGCAGATGTGAGACTTCTAAACGTTTGCCCAGATCTAGAACGTTCGACGGGTGTGGTTGGCTGACATGTGAAAGAGAAGATTTCATGCTCCTTTGAGCAGATTTCCTTTTCAGCTTTTGGCAAGGAAAGAAAAACTCTCTGGGATGTGTAACCTTAAACTTCCTTGGGCACTGAGAGCACTTTTTCTTGTCCTACTATGACTGGTCTGTTGGCTGCAGTGTATACAGTAAGTATCTTTGGGAGGACATCCGTTTTCTTGTCAAACTCTTCAGACTGCTTCCAGGTGGCATGTATCACAGCTCTTAATGTTTTTCCTTCAGAGAATAGTTGCCTGTTGTTTGCTTTGAAGAGATGAGCGTTGATAGTTCTTTAATAGATGTAGTGAGTCCCATACAAATTACATGCAATTTCACACCTGGCTATTCAAGAGATTTGGTAACCTTTTTGGTCTTGGCTGTTTACTATGGGCTTGGCTAGCTAAAGTGTAGCTGTGGGGGCTGGCAGAGCTTTGTAGTGTAGATGCAGCATAAGCACCTAACTCTTGACAGCATCGTTTCATCTATATGAGTGTTTTGCTGGCATAGCTTATCTTAGTTATGGGGTATGATTTTTGCCCTCCCCGGATTCCTGGCCAAAACTGTACAGGCGAAACTTTGTAGTGTAGACAGGCTCAGGTTTGGCTATGGCCAATCTGCCAGTAATGACTATGGGTGATCTATTGTTTTCACATTAAATGCCCCTTTGTAACAGACTCCTAGAAACTTATTTATTTTTAGGCATTTTAGCTTTGTTTCTAATTGTTGGCAGTGTTGTTGGGAACTGCACTGGATGCATGATTCTGGAAA
>JANRFK010002932.1:28227369-28239999 GCA_030068395.1 Apalone spinifera | reverse complement strand
GGCAGCAGCACACAGGGACAGGCAACTGGTCTGTGAGGGGAACTGGTTTTTAAACTGGCTCCCTTTGTGGGCCATCTCCTGCCTGTCACCCTGTGCTGCTGCCTCTGATACAGAGCCAGCAGCATGGAGTGGCCTGGGGCCGGAGTGCACTGGCTGCTGGCCCTCCGCCCCCAGCGGCTATAGAATAGTCGATTAACCAATAAGAATTCATAAGATTACTCGACTATTCAATTAACCGATATTTAACATCTCTAATGCTAACTACTGGAAGGTTGACAGGTGTGCTGCACCTTTGGTACTTGTGAATTAACTGAATTAGTATGCAGACAATGGATGTGATTTGTCTGTACAACTACAATGTTACTTGCACTTGTGGAATAGCTGTTCAAAAATCACTCTGAGGTGTATCTATAAATGACCAATGGTCACCACATAACACCAGTCTTCTGTGTTGCATGATACAAGGTCTCCAGAAGAGGCTTGAGGATAGTTCTGTTCTGGTTGTGTGGTGGACTCAGCTGAAAGCCTTCAAGCTGGCACCTACCTAGTGTTTTAATTACCAAAGCAGATGGAAAATTTGTGTGTGTGTATTAGAAGCACTTCATAGATGGAGACTTAATATACAGGAATAGCAGCTGATGCTGCAGAACACAAAACAAGCATTCAGTACAAAGTGAGTGAGTTTTGATGAAAGCTATTTGAGCATTAAGTTGGTCCGTTACAGAATGACTGTGAACCACCAATGTGATGCAGCCGTGAAAGAGGCTAATGTAATCCTAGGATCCATCAGATGAGGTATTTCCAGTAGAGGTAGGCAAGTGTTATTTCCATTATACAAGTCACTGGTGAGACCTCATTTGGAATACAGTGTGCAATTCTGAGCTCTTGTCTTTAAAAAGGATGAATTCAAACTGCAGTAGGTGCAGAGAAGGGCTACTAAAATGCTCAGTGAATAATCTACCTTACAAGATGGGACGTTAGCAGCTTGGCTTGTTTAGCCAAATAAAATGAACTAGTGGGGGAGCTATGAATGCTCTCTGTAAATACATCAGAGGGGTAAACAGCAGGAAGGGAGAGTGATTTAAGTTAAGAGCCAACGTTGGCATGAGAATAAATTAATATAAACTGGCCATCAGTAAGTGGTTAGGTTTGAAATTAGATGAAGGTTTCTAACCATCAGAAGAGGAAAGTTCTGGAGCAGCCTTCCAAAGGAAAAAGTGGGAACAATAAACTTAATTTGTTTTAAGACTGAGGTTGGTAAGTTTATGGAGGTGATGGTATGATTGCCTACAATGACATAAGGCCGATCCGTGACTTCTGTTAGCAAAATTTCATTGACTGTCCTATGTGAGGTCAGGAAAGAATTTTTTTCCCAAGTAAGATTGGCTGAGACCCAGAGTGGGTTGCTGCCTCCTGCAGCATGTGGTACAGCTCATGGGCTGTTTTGAACTAGGATCAGTGGTGGATTATCTGTAAGTAGAAGTACTAAGTCAAGATTTGAGGACTTCAGTAATTCAGCCAGAAGTTGTGGGCCTGCTACAGGAGTGCAGGGGTGAGGTTTTGTGGCTTCAGTATGCAGGAGGTCAGGCTAGATCATCACAATGCTCCTCTCTGGCCCGAAAGTCTGAGACAGTAGCATTTCTACTGTAATTACATGTTCCATTCTGGATGTAAACACCTACCATACTTGTTATGGACAACGTAGTGTTTAATCTTGGAATTTAAAAAAAATTGAATTATTTGTGTTTTGGTTTTTAGGAATCCTATGGTCAGAAGCAATTTTCCTTGAGGCAAGACCACAGCGAAAGACCAAAAGTGTGGACGCCCTGAAGAAGTGTGAGCACGACCCTCATGTCTTGTTGGCTGTAGCCAAGTGAGTAAGCTATTCCTATTTTAATGGACGAAAAATAGACATTTTGTCTCTGGACACAAGTTAAGGTCACATGCAGACGATCTAGTTTTGCTTCAATACAGCATTGATATGCCTCAAATCAAGGGATTGCTGCCTCTGAGCATTAGTTTAAATCAGCTTTCTTTCAGTTGAAAACAATCTCTCTGCCTTTTCTAAGAGTACTAATGTCATCTGGGAAGCTAGGAGTGCAGTGGGGAGTAAGGATGTTGAGGCAGGTAATTGACTAATTGTGTAGTCAATACAATTTGTATCAACTACATGATTAGTTGATAAGGGAAGGTGCTCTCTCCCAGTTTGTGCTGGTCCAGGAGCTACCTCTACTGCGGCTCTGCAGTTTAAATGTAGTAGGAACCAGGTGCGCAGGCAGTCCGCCTCCTACTACATTTAAACTGCAGAGCCGCAGTGGAGGTAGCTCATGGACCCAGTGCAAGCCAGGACTGAATAGTCCTGGCTTGAGCTGGGCCCAGGACCACTGTGGCTCTGCAATTTAAATGTAGTAAGATCTGGGCGCAGAGCCACGGTGGTCCTGGACCAGCACAAGCCGAGACTGCTCAGTCCTGGCTCGTGGCAGCCTGGTCTGGCCATGGACAGAGGTTGCTCCAGCAGCAGCCCCTGTCCATGGCCAGCCCAAGCTTAATTTGGATAGGTGCTATTTAAACTCCCTCTCTTCCTCTCCTGCCCTCTTAGTCCCCAAATTCTACCAAAGGCCCATCATCTTGACTTGCTGTACTCTGTTTTCCCAGTTCTGCTGCGTCCATCATCCCATGCTGTTTCATTTTGGGCCTTTCCTGAGTATAAGTTGCCAGTTGTGCTGAATTTGCTTTGTTCAAGCAGGCAAATGTCCACTTTGGAACTGAAATAAGACTAAAATGTCATTTTCTCTCATTGCCTAGACCAAGTTTTGAGTCTTCCAATGATGAAAGGCCAGTACTTGAATCCACTGTGCCTCGTGTTTTTTTTCTTGTTCTTTTATATTAAGGACCTCCATTCAAGTGCAGAGTTGACTTCAGTGCAATAGTGATTGGAACCAGCTGGTTTTTTCCCTTTGTAAATACCAAAAGACTTTAATTGAGGAAGTGTGTAAAACAGTGTCCAGCTCTTTCACAACTTTCCTTGTAAACCAAAGCAAATCTTACAGGATTCATTCCAGTTACTGTGGCATCAGGTTCTGCCAGACAATGACAGCTGACTTGTTCAGTTTTGTCAGCAAAAGAAGAATTTTAACTTTTGCTTTAGGGGAACTGGTTCCAGGCCCCTTCTGATGCTGCCTCAGACTATTTTGTAACTAAACAAAATCCAGCACAAGTTGCTTCCACCTCTTATTAATGAGTCTTATGTACGGTTTTCTGATACTAGGGCTGTAATGTGATTGAGAAGCGTTTTTGTTCAAAGTAAATAAGTTATGCAAAGTGTTACTTTGCAGGTGTTTTTGTCTGTTTCCTATCAGCGTTCATGCTCTTTAAATCACAGTTTATCTAACACTGAACAATCAAAAGTATCATAAGGCTTAAAAAACAATCATGTTATCAAGCCATAAAATTATACAGCATAACAGCTCGGCCAGTCACACAGCCTACTATTCATAAAGACTTGGCTAGTTTTAATTGAACTCTATTTGATGTGCAGAAACCAAACCCATAAAATGTTGTTGCCGTTAATTAGTTCTTGGGTGGGGGGAGTAGTTTTGAAATGCATGAACAAATTTTAGAAATGGCGACCGGCAACTTGAGTGCAAAAGTTGGGGGTTTAATCCACCTAAATCTCTCCTACCCTTTTGCATTGAAATTGATTTTCAGTATACTGATTTTCAGATATTGTCTGTTTCAGTAAAGTTTAGTATTTTACTGTGTATATCAGTGGTGGGCAGCCTGCCCCCCTTTGCACCGTTTCCCTACACAATTCTCATACACTGGGGCACCAGAGCCCCACACTTCCTTCTCTTCCCCCTCCCTCTCAGACCTTGGACAGCCATGAACAGCTGATTCCTGGCATCCCAGCTCTGGGAGGGAGGGGGAAGAAAGGGGAATGGAGTGCGAATTAGCAGATTTGCGGTGCTCTGAAAGTGCAGGGAGGAAGGGATGGAGTAGGAAGTGCAGGGCTCCAGTGCCCCAGTGTGATAGGGGTGTAGATGGGGGGTGGGGTGCTGTGGGGCCACGGATGGAACCCCAGTGGCCACGGGCTACTGCCAAGGTGAAGTAGGGCCACTTGTGACCCTCCCCCCCCCTTTCCTATTTTTGGTTATCCATCGCTCGTATACATGCACTTCTAGACATGGCTCTGCTGTACAGAGCTATAGGTTCTGCTTCAGATCCTGGCCTTTGTAAATCTGGACCCTTTTCTATAGGTGCAGTACATAGCTTGTTAGATAGCTACAAGATTATCTTAAAATATTAGGAACATGGGGGATGGGAGATCTGTTTGCCTGCATGATTCCCTCCTTGTATGAATTGGTACAGTGGTAGACTGACAGCAAGCCAGCAAGGGAGGAAGATTCTGGGTTTCAAAAGTAATCACATCTTTCTTCAGAACATCTGACTCTCTCACTGCACCCTTCCTTGGGTGGGGGCTAATTTACTCTTTTAGATTTAATCAGTTATCAACAACAAAACTCTGGGTGTTCCCTTTTACCTCCAAAGTCCCTCCGTCTTCCCAGGCAGAAGGATCTTTTTTTTTAAAAGCTGCCCCCTCAGCGTGGAGAGCAACAAGAGCTGAACTAGTCAAACAGTGTCAGGTGGCCGATTGTCTCTGCAAGTAGAGAGTGACCTGCTAATAGCCCTCTTGTGCTTTTTCTTCCTTTCTGTCCCACAACAGGTTGTTCTGGAGTGAACGTAAAATAACCAAGGCCCGAGAATGGTTCCATCGGACAGTGAAAATAGATTCAGACCTGGGGGATGCCTGGGCTTTCTTTTACAAATTTGAGCTCCAGCATGGCACTGAGGTAAGAGAGTATCTCTCTAGAGAGAGAAGCCGTGATCTCCTGGGGAATGGTGTGGTCTCTCTGCCCACCCTCTGCTGGCTAACAGGATTGGTTTTGAAGCCCATAGACACAGTTCATTAATCAGCAACAGGAATCCACGACGAGTCATTCAGAACGCCCTGTCCCGAGCAGAGAGTGCATTGTCTCCACATCACACTTAGCCTCAGGAGCCTGAGCCTGCATTTGCTAGATAATTATGAGCAGTGTGACTTAAAACATGATGGTTTTAAATAGCGGCATTGTTAGTAGATGGAATTACTTTTTAGATTTCACCTTGAGAAATTGGCAAGCAACTGCCTTTATTTACAAAAGGAAAATGTAAACCCACAAATTACTTAATCATTTTATGAATCCAGAACCTTTCAGTGCAGCTGTCTTAAGGCGCTAAACAAAAGTATGTATCTTAACAGACAGTTGTAGGTGGCTGGGAAACACTTGTGTACAAGTCTAGTGTTTGACTAGAGATCAGAGCAACCTTCAGTCAAGTGTACCCCCATCTGTTTTTCCTTTGTGGTTCTGCCACTAACTCTTCTATGTAGTCCTCCAAAGATGGTATTTCCACATCAGGAATCAGTGTCTCACAAACAACACAGTTGGCAGCCCGTCTTTGCCATTAACTGATATAAAAATGGTAGGAGACCAACCTTCATTCCTCCAGGCGTAAGCCATCCACTGACTGCTTGGGGTTAGTAAGAAGCTTCCCTATAGATGTTGGGATGGGGGCTTATACCCCTTCCTCTGAAATACCTATATGAGCTGTGATTGAAAACAGCAAACCAGATCTCACAGACCCTGGTTCCAATCCAGTATGGCAGTTCCTATGTAATGCTTACGAGAAGTCTGGTTCTGAGCTGATGTGAGACTGCTCAGTTTCAGGGAGATCAGTCTCCCTTAACATGCTTGATGTGTCAGTAACACGAAGAAAGAATCCACCACCCTTGCTTTGTTCTGCCGGAGCTGTGAGTAGGGAAACAGTTCCCTTGGCTGGCAGTCTAGAACGTACTAAGTCTAGGCAATAGAACAATGTATTAGATTCTCAGCTCGGCAAAGTGTCACTTTTTGTGGGTTCTCTCAAAACAGATCTTCGATTCACATTAAAGTGCAATTATGTGAAGTGTGGGAGCAAAGGTAGATGGTGGTGTGACATAGTGGGGGTGCTGTCTGCTCTGTAACCAGGGGGTTCCCCTGTGCTGTGATGCGTGATTCCCACTGACTCACCCACATGTGTATTGGCCCAGACACCTAATCCCAGTGTGAGCAGATAACACTACTCTTCCCGGGGGGGAGAGAAAGGAAGGGAGGCGGAGATGAGCACCTGACTGGGGGGCAGGATCTGGGAACGAGGCAGTTTCTGGCTAGAGAGCATGAAGGAAACAGACTAAGCTGGGTGCTGAGGATTTGGGGGGGGGCGATGGATCCCCTAACCTAAGGGGTCTGAGGCATCCTGGCCTTGACTCCTGTAACCACATCACGTCTATGTAGTTGTATCCTCGAGGAGCAATAAACCCCCTCTATTTTACTGGCTGGCGGAGTCTGTTCTTGCTGCTACGGGGCTGCAGGATCGGGGGGAACCCCAACGCGCCGTCACAGGTGGAAACCCAAAATTTGTGGTAGCCTATTGAGCCTCTTTGTGAAGCCGAACAGTGGCTGTTGCTGCCAGTCTATAACCTCCATTTATTCATAACCCTGATTCCCACTTTAAAAAATGGCTTGTTTAAGCTCTTGACTTTTTCAGCACTAGGATCAGCGGATCTTCTTGCTCAGTCCCAGCCTGTTCTTTTTGTTTCACTGTAGGAGCAGCAGGAGGAGGTGAAGAAGCGCTGTGAGAATGCTGAGCCCCGCCATGGAGAGCTGTGGTGTGAGGTGTCCAAGGATATCGAGAACTGGCAGAAAAAAATTGGAGAGATCCTTGTACTTGTGGCAGCCAAAATTAAAAATGCCTTCTAGAGTATGCTGTGAACAGCTGCAGAGTCACCCCCGGAGGACACGGTCCCTTTGTTGTACATAGTTTCAGCACCCTCAGCCTTGCCAGTGACACAACTGCTTGGAGCAAACAAAGGAAGTTGGTGGAACAAACGAAGACCTCTGGTTTTCCAAGAACAATATGACGACTAGAGACAAGCCCTTCCCCTCCTGTGGCAGCCCTTTACACTGCACATTGCAGTCTTTGCTATGGCATAATCAGATGCGTTTGTATCGTAATAACTTCTGTGAACATTGCTGGCAGGTGTCGGTGCTGTGTAGTTTTGCATAGGTTTGGTGGGCATTGTCATTTGGATGTCTGAACCCATTCTGTACATTTGAACCGTAATTCTTACTTGTTCAGTTTCTGAGTTGCAGCTCCTCTGGTCTTTTCCCTGGCATGAGTTCTCTTCCTGTCAACCAGCCCTTCAGTTTCTTGGTGTTTGGCCCATTTCATGATGGGTCTGTCAACAAAGCAGTCTCCTTGATATTTAAGTATAGTGAGGCTTAAAGTAAATAGCGCAGTTGTCACCAACATGCTTGGAATTTTGAGGTGGAAGGGTGTGACAGCGCTGCTTTAACTTTTGAGGTAGAATCCTGGTCATATGTGTGTGGAAAGTCTTTTTAATTAAGCATATTGTGAAATTCAGTAACCAGAGCCTATTTTAGTGATATTTTCTCTAAGTTTTAAATATATAATATAAGCATATTCTTGTAATAGAATAATTTCACTGGACACAGCAATAGTATTAAAACAGGGTATAAACAGCTCAAGGCCCTTTAAAGGAAAAACCCTTATTCTGAGAGCCATTAAGAAGCCATGTGCTTTAACAGCTGAAGTGGATTTCCAGGAAGGGTGGGTATGAAAAAGTCTCAAAGCTCAATTGGAAAAACTAGCTTGTTGCTCAGATGATCTGGGAGCACATGGACCATCTCTATTTCTGTAACCCCGTAAGTTGTCTTGGTTCATGAATAAGGTTTTCCTAACCCGGGAGGAGTGCCCTTCTTTGCTGTAAAGGGAGGACTTTCATTTTCTTGGTCCTCCTCGGAGTGAAAAGTCCTCTAGCAGAGAGAGCGTCTGTTTTATTCTTCACCAACTGAAAGATGCAAATGTCTTCCGCTTCCTTTAATAGGATTTGTATATTAGGAGTGACTTTTTTTTTTCAAGTCCATTTATCATCATAAAATTTTGTTTGAAGAAAGCCAGTCACTTTTCTGGAAAACTGTACAGATGTAATGAGATGCTATAAAATACAGCTCTGTCTTACATTTTGCTTTGAATTTTATTTGGCCGCCATCTCCTCCAGTGACTCCAGTCCTCCAGTGACTGTTATGGCAAAGAGTTAAGGCAGGCTGATTGGATCTGATTAGTGGGTAACCTATGAAAGACCAGCTACTCCTTAAGATGCCTGTGTGAAGAAAGTATCTGCTAAGCTTTCTCTCATCCTTTTGCTTGAAGCACTGCATTGTTTAAGAAGCGGCCACTTTTGAGAGAGTTTTCCTTCCAGATTTATACATGAGAAATGAAGCTCGTGTGGTCTCTCTCAGGTAGCTGGTGAGAACATGTGCAGTTGCACCTGCATTCAGAAAGGTATACGTCATTGATCTGCTGTAGGCTTATAAGCTTTCAAAGGCTCAGGCTCGTGGCTTTAGGGCAAACAGGATAATGGAGGATGCTCTTCTCCATGCTAAGAGATTCTCCACCAAAACAGTGACTTTCTTTGAATTGCAGGAGAATGGGGACAGGTGCAGGAGAGTGTAGCTTGCTTAAATGGGGGATGCAGCTGCTGAGTCTGGGTTAACCATCTTGAGAGGGGACATGGCTTTGGGTCGGTTGAGGTGGGTGGGAAGGGTACAGATAAAGAACTAGTTTAACTAGGATTTCCCAGAGTTGGGTCAAATTAATGGCTTTGCTGGGGGTCAGCTTGAAAAAAATATGTATTAACAAATTAGACAAGGTCGGTTAGGAAATCTCCTTTATTGGACCAGCTTGTGTTGGTGAAAGACACAAGCTTCAAGTTTGTCCAGCGGAAGTTGGTCCAGTAAAAGATGCTACCTCATTCACCATGTTTCATATCCTAGGACAAGTATGGCTACTGCACAAAAGGCATTTACATGTTGGCGTTTACATATGGGGCCTGTCCTGACCCCTGTGCCTGTGGGTGGCATCCCTTCCCCGGCCTGTCATCTGTCCGTTGTCTCTTTAGGTCATAAGATCTTTGGGCAGGGGACTGTTCTTGGCTGGAAAGTGTCCTGGTACTGGAATTGTGCTAGACAATCTATATACAACAGTAATCAGAACGGCAAGCTTGGGCTTCAAGGTCAGTCACCCAGGTGCAATGGGCCAGTAAAGCCTTACATGGCACTTCAGTCCTGCCATGAAGCTGGGACGGATGGAACACTCCACTTTGGAATGGGCTGGGGAAGGGCTGTTGGATCCAGTGGCTGGGAAACTCCCAAGTAAGGGAGAAGGGAGGTTGTAGGGCTGGGACTCTGACCCCTCCCCACCCCCCATTGCATCCCTACCCATTGGTTGAGGGCTGGTTTCCATCCTGCCCTGCACTAGCTTTGTTCCCCCCCAGAGTCCTTTTGTGTGGGATTGGAGTGCACTCTTCCTTAGAGAGTAAGAGGCAGCAATTAACATGCTAATTCAAATATTTACAGTCCAGGGTAAATGTTCTCTCTTTCCCAGGGCTGAGACACAGAATGGGATATTGAAAAGATCAGGACGTGAGGGCTATGTACCAGTACGTGCCACCCAGTGATTTTAACTTTCATCTTACCTTTCAAAATGCCCTTAATTGTTGATCCCCTTTTTAAGGGGACGCTTCCCTTTACCAGCTTCATGGTTTTAGATGTCTTAGAATTTTTAAAAAATGGGTTTTTGAACTTGTAAATTTTATTTAAGTGCACATAGAGCACAATAAAGAGGTCTGGATTCAGCCTTCCGTGGTGTGTTCTTGAGTGTGCATTGTTCCTCCTGCTTCAACCTTGGGTTTAGGAGACCAATCCCTCTGGAAGGCTCAGTTCTGCAAAGCCATAGATAAGAACTGAATGACCCAACTCCGTTATCTTACTAAAAAGCCACACGTTTTTGCTTCATGGTTCTAGGCCCTCTCCTTTGCTGAATAATTGTTAGTCCATTCCTCCTTAGTCGTTTCCTTAATCTGTTATATCATGTATGAATTTAGATTGTAAACTTGTTGGAGTAGAGACAATGTTTTATTAATACCATGGTGCCTAGCATGCTTTTGAATGCTGTCAAATCCTTAGATTAGTCATCTGCAATTTGTTCTGTAAAAATAGTGAAAAGCATTTAAATTAGATTTGCTGACTTTACACTTCAAATGGGATTCCAAGCTCCCTCGTTTGCGACTGACACACACCCTCTTTTTCACCCCTTTATTTGTGTGTATGCAGTGATCATGTGTCTTAACCGTTTCACACTGACTACTCAAATGACATTTTATAAATTGATAATATCGCGCAGCATGTTGTCTGGTACAAAGTGCAGTTATGAGCATTAATGTGTGTTAATTCCAGTTTAGATTCACATTCAGAAGTTGCTAATGATTAAAACGTGGCTAGTAGAAATTGAAAGGGAAATGTCTGCCTTGCCCTGATCCAGAGTCTTTGACAGCAGTTAGCTCCATGGCAATAATTCTCAGCCCTGAAAGATGGTTCTGAGACAAGGGTGGAGCAATGCCTCCTTTCCAAAGCAGAGCTAAGTGTTTCCTCTTGCTTTTGTGTCAGGATGTTCAAACCTCTCTGGCTGCTTAGCTGAAGCACGTCTGTCTTCAGAAGTAGTATTCCCATGAGTGGTGGTCTCATACACTTAGTCACTATTACCTAACCGTACCTCTAAATTTACACACCTAAATGTGGGTTGACGCTGGTTGTCTGTGTATCTTGTGACTTTCTAAACAAGGCCTTTAATTTTAGATACAGGCTGTCCTTGCTATAAGTCCAAGATACGTTTAAAAAAACTTGGACTTATAGCGAAAGCAACTTAAAGCAGGGAATTTTTTTCTTGCGGCTGGCTGACTTCCATTTGCGCAAATAGGGTTTGTTTGGGGTTTTTTTTCATGACTTAAGAGCAGGGAATGGGAGGAGTTGTAATGCATTAGTTCCTACAAGCGTCAACAACTTTAGTGTGGAATGGATGTACACCGGGGTGAGTTATAGCGGGGACGCCCTGTATTCCAAACATGAACCCAGATGTACAGAGTCTTTTCTAAACCTGTCTACCAGGTGAATTTTCATTTCAAAAAATGTAAAAAAAATTATTAAATGCATTTAATAATTTTTTACATCTGTAGTGTTTTGGAAGTGTCCTCTGGCCTGTGCACGGCTAAAGGAGCTTGCACCAAGCTCTTCAGGTTTTAAACAGCTTTTCAGGGGACTTTCTGCGGTGTTTTGTGCTGTCCGAAACATGTAGGAGGGAGATGGCTATTTATTTCCTGTACTAGGATAGCCCTATCCTGGACTCCAGGCCTTGGCAATGTGCAAAGACAAAACAGAGTCCCTGCCCCCAAAGAGTTCTGAATCTGTTTGACATTTCAGTTGAAACTCAAAAGTGACTTGCCCATGTGGCTCCAGGGACAGGTCAAAAAGTATCATCTTAAGGTCTCAGAGAGGTAGCTATGCTAGTCTGTGACTTGAAAAACGAATAGTCTCTTTAAGGTGCCGTAAGACTAACAAATGTATATACAGCCGCTCCCCGAGTTACGACCATCCGCATTTACGACCAAAGCAGTCATAAATGCGGATCCGAGTTACGAATGGCGATCCGCGCTTACGAACAGCGCGGTCGCCATGTAACTCTATGGGATCTGAGTTACGAACACTTCGAGTTACAGACCAAGCATTGGTCTGTGACTTGTTCATAATGTGGGGAGCGGCTGTAGTATGAACTGTCCAATTTGCATGAAGGTAAATTCTGCCCACTCTGTAGGTGGCTTGTGAAGTTCCTTTGTAGAAGAATGGCTACTTTTAAGAACATAAAACCGGCTATACTAGGTCAAACCAAAGCTCTATCTAGCCCAGTGTCCTGTCTTCTGCCAGTGGCCAATGCCAGATGCCCCAGCGGGAGTGAACAGGATGGGGATCACTTGATTCCCTGTTGTCATTCATTTCCAGCCTTTGACAAGCAGAAGCTAGGGACGCCATTCCTGCTCATCCTGGCCAATAGCTAGTGATGGATCTAACCTCCATGAATTTATCTAATTCTTTTTTGAACCCTGTTCAACTCCTGGTCTTCACAACATCCTCTGGCAAGGAGTTCCATAGATTGACTGTGTGTAGTCAACCTGCTACCTATTAATTTCATGTGGTGACCCCTAGTAGTTCTCATGGGAACAAGTCTAACCTTTCCTCCTTCACTTCTCCTACATTAGTCATGATTTTATAGCCCTCATGACTTTGGAAACCACCATGATTTTAAGTGCATTAATGAGTGCCCCGACCCTCCTTAAGGGCACCCCTGTAAGTGCCACTGTGAGAAAAATTGCACCCTCTGTGTTTTACCAAATGCCATGGGACATGATTCCCCAGAGTGGCTCTTTTCCCAGGAGTTTGCACTGGGAAACAACTGATGGCATCTTTTCCACCTCCAGATTCAAATAAGTTATGCCAGTGGTGGGCAACCTGCAGCCCCAGAGCCTCATGTGGCCCGTTGGGGTTCTATGTGTGGCTCAGTGCGGTTCTATTTGTGGCCCATGTGCAGAGTTGCCAGATTCCACTGGTTTCCAGCGTGTGTGTGTGTGTGTGTGTGTGTGTG
>JANRFK010002932.1:28190816-28204595 GCA_030068395.1 Apalone spinifera | reverse complement strand
CGCCTCATGCCCTGGGGCCCAAAGTCTCCTCGACGCGGAACGCTTAGTCCAGCACGGCATGTTATTCTGAGGGATTCAGTGTGGGAGTGCTGGCCGGGCACACCCCCAAGCTCTTTCTAGCCTAGTATCCTCTTCGGGAGAGCAGCAAATACGAGCAGTTCCAGAGGAAGGTGTAAAAGCCCTGCAGCAGACAGATGGGGGATAAGCTGCTCCCATGTGAGGGCTCTTCCCGAGGTCTAACAGCCACAGTAAGTCGGCCGTAGGAAGTGCACCAAACAATTCCCCCGGGAGGCAGGGAAGGTTTTTAATGATCCCCGCTTTACCACTGGGGAAACTGAGGCAGGCAAAGAGGCTAGCACGTCCCAGGCATGCCGGGGTTTGAGCTCAAGAGCTCCTGGTTCCTTGCCCTGTGGCCAGTCCAGCAAACACTGATGATGTCTCTCCTGAATATCTCTCCACCCCAACCCATCAGCGGGAATCGGTTCTAGCACAGACACGTAGCGCTGGAAAGAACCGACGAGCATGACGAGCACAGCCTGATTGCCAAAGGTTAAACCCCAGGGATCAGGGCCGCCTGCCCTCCTCCACTCTGCACGAAGCACCCGTGGCCTCAAGGGCGCGTCAGACACAAGGGCGGACCCGTCAGTAAGGAGAGGCGCCCCCCTGGGCGAGCCATTAACCAATATCTAAGCCATCGCTGGGGCGAAGTCCCTGCCCAATGGGGGAATGGGGACGGGGAAGGGGAACTCCTGATCAAATCCAAGACGCCTCTTTTAAGAGTAAAAAAATAACCTTGATTGTGCCTCTGAGAAGGTTCATTTCTAGGGGGCCCTGAGGATCAGGAGTACCAGCCAGCCAGCTACCACCAGCCAGCAGCAATGCTCCACTCACATCACTCCCCGCTGATGGAGCGGGGGTCCTGCCCCGGTAGGCCCAGGTTTGGAAGGGCGGGTGTAGGGGTTAATTGCGGAAGAACTTTGTACGTGCAAGTTTAGTGAGGCCTGTATTCTCCCCCCTTTCCCTACTACTGATGAGCCAGAAGCAAGCCTCTAGGAACATACGCCATCGTAGCAAGAACGAATTGTAGATAAGGGTGGAAACGTAACAATATTGTTTACCCTAACATACTGATCACATAAACAAGGCCAAAGAACAAGTAGAACTAGATCAGAACCAGATCGATAACTAACAGCTGAGCCCTACATCAGCATGCAATGAGTAACCCCTGGAAATTTCCAAACTGCAAAACAAGGCAAGAGAACTGTATTTAAGGCTGCACCAAAGCACAGCAATTTGGACCTCACTGATGGGCTTTGGGCACCGGCGTCTCGGAAGCTGAGACAAGCTCCCATTTCGTCCACAGCCTACCTGGGGTTCCAGGCTTGCAGGAAGGGACATAAGATATGCTGCTTCTTTGTTATATTGTTCTTCCAGTTATGGGGCACAGCTGTTAGCAGTCAGGAAATAAACTACTTAGGTTTGACAGATACCTGTGTAGCGTCCTTTGTACTTTGAGGGCCCAGTGTTGGACTTGAGACTTACTCTTGCCGACTACAGCAGAGTGCGCATCTCCCGCTCTCCCCCCCACCGCTGCCGTGGGTGAAGGGGTGAGAGCCGCGGGAGTCTTTCTCCCCTCAGTTCACTGTGGGAACCTTCTTTAGGGACTTCCTTAGGGTTTGTGGGGCCCTACACAGCACTAGGCCCCTGTGCCTGACGGTAGGCCTGGGTGGGGAATGGCAATTTTTTTAGAGATGTGAGTTTATAATCGTCAGCATCACACTCATGAAATATCGTTCACATTTTAAACTAAGCTCCTGTTGATTAAGTGCCATAGAAAGTGGCATCTGACGAAGAGGGTCTTTGCCCACGAAAGCTTATGCTCCAACACTTCTGTTAGTCTATAAGGTGCCACAGGACTCCTCACTGCTTTTGCAGATTTAGACTAACACGGCTACCCCTCTGATAATAGACAGGTTGGACTTCCTAAATCCGGGACTCTCTGGTCTGGAGGACCCCGGATGTTGCTGGACCAGAGAGCCCTGATGCCAGGGAGTGCGAGCCGGTCGGAAGTCCAGCAGCGGGGAGCCCCACCTTCGGGACCAGCAAGCCCCATTCTGGGGAGCCCCAGCTGGGTGAGGCACAGTGGGGCAGCCTCAGAGTCTCCTCCCTGGGAAGCCCCGGCCGGGTGGGACAGAAGTGGGGCAGCCATGGAGCCCTGTCCCTGGGAAGCCCGGGCCACACAGCTCAGAAGCAGGCCACAGTGGCTGGGGAGCCCCACCAGCTGGCAGCAGTGAGCCGGAGCCAAGCCCAAGCCCTATAGCAGCAGGGCTGGAGCGGACCCAGCCAGAAGGAGGGGCAGTGTCCTGGGAGACTGGTGGCAGGGGACCTCCCCTGATCTGGCAAATTTCCTCATTCAGGACAGTCAGGTCCTGAGGGTGCTGGACCCGGGAGGTCCAACCTGCACACCGGGGGCTGGCAAATCCCTGAGAAATGGCTTCATTACCTCTGGACTGGCTTGCACAGATTCAACGTTCCGCTGATAGCTCCGGCCAGCTTCTCACGTTGAAGTTCACTAGCTCCTCGCCGGAGGAAGCAGAGTCACAGGACAGGGAGAGGAAGTGACGGGCTGGTATGAGGCACACCGATGCGATTGATTTATGTATTGATTATGCTGAATTAATGAGGTAAGAATGGATACGCATAAATGGGGCTGTGGTATGAGTGTGGCGTGGACAGAAGAGGCCGAAGGCAAAGAGGCAAAATATCAGGAGACCTGATTGTGCAAAATGACTGTGGGAGAACCACATGAAAAAAGTCAGGCAAAGGAAAAGGCCTGTTTGTGTGATACCCAGCCTTATGCAGCAGTTTCGGAGGGAAGTTTTACACAGCAGTTTCTCAGTCCTAGGCGTGCTCAGCACATTTCATTAGGGTGTGCACCCAGGGAATTTTTTTTTAAGGCGAACATTTATTGAATACGCAGTCATAAAGAACATTATTTTTATTCATCACACAAACTAAAGAAACTAAAACTTAACTAAACTTTTTTTTTTAATTAACAACTAAACTTTACTTAAAAGAGCGTAGCATGCGATCAAATTAAAACACAAAGCCACTTTTTTTTGAGACATTAGGGTGTGCCTGGGCACACCCGGCACACCCCCTGTACACACCTATGTTCTCAGTGCATCATCAACAGAGCCACTGCTTAGATGTGTATAAGGATCCTTCGCGCCGGGACATCAGTGGAGACGAATCAACAGATGCTACGGCAGCATGGGTACCGCCAAATCTCCAGCCTCTTCCAGCTACTAGCAGGGTTGGCCACCTGATAAGTACGCTGATGTGAGTATGCTTGAAAGGGGAATAGAATATCTCACAATTACATACAAGTGATCTTAACATCTTTTCTGTTGATACAACTAATATAAAGCTACTACCCTCATTATGCCCTCAATCCGTCCGCTCTCCTCTATAAGATCCCTGGAGTGGTCTGCTCACCCACACCCAGAGGGACAGATTTGTAACAGGGTGGGTGGACATTAAGACCCAGTGGTGCCCCATATTTTCAGCTATGCTGTATGTGCTACGTATGACTAAGGACGTCCCTGCCCCTAGGCAGCTGTGGCTGGGGAGGTCCCAGTCAGATGAAGGAGGCATCTGGAGGAAGCTGAGGCTGGGCCAAAGGGGACAGGACTTTCCCCTGTCGCCTTTTACCTGCATGGGTAGTCACTTTATGATAGAAGCGCCGGGGAACCAGCTCAGCACCATCCACGTGGGGCCAGCAAAGGGCACATGGCCCAATTGCTTAGGCCCCATTTCCCCAGCCCCCTCAGCACTGAACCATGCCCAGTGGCTGGCAGACATTTCCTACCCCACCCTGCAGCGGGCGCAGCTACTGGATTTGCTCCATCGCTGCAGGTGTCTGCCAGGTCTGCCCCTCCCCTCCGCTGCCCATGGAGTCACCCCTCTGCTGGGCTGGGGAACAGGTCTCCCCACTGCCCCTGTAACCAATCAGATATGAAAGGCATGGGGCTGCCCCCCAGCCTGGCCAGTAGAGAAAATCCCTGTCAGCCGGGACAATAGGTTCCCCACTCCAGGATCCATGCCGGGAGTGGGGGATGTGAGCATTTCCAAACATTCTTCTGGCACGGGACTTGCGGCTACACAAGCTGCGTCTGGGGTAAGCACTGTTACCCCGGGTATGGCGCTTCCCGGGAGTCTGTAGAGTGCTTCAAAACACTTGTCTACATGGGAACACCTTGACACATCCCAGCGTGCCCCCTGGGCTTGCCTGCCGCCACCAGAGTCCTGAGGGTCCTTGGTGTGGCTCCGTTCCCTTTCTGTGCCCTGAAGAGGCTGGCTTGGGAGTAAGAATCTCATACCTAGTTTTGATTTGAAGACTTCAAGCGATGGAGAATCCACCGGGTCACTTGGGAAGCTCTGCCAGCGGTGCTGTGCCAGCACCATTCGAAATCGGCACCTTCTTTCTACTCTGAATTTGTCTGGCATCAGTGTCTAGCCATTGGATGTGAAGCTGCCTTGTCCTGCTAGATTAGCACCTCTCTGCTGTTAGAAATGCTGAGACACACTGGCCCAACCACATTTTAATGGAAGCTAAATAACCAGTTCTACAATTGACTTGTACTTTTTTTTTCTGTTATAAATATCTTGGCTTCTCTTATTCCTCTCCAGCTCATCATCTGATGAAGTGAGTTTTGCCCATTAAAGTTCATGTTTCTATATATTTTTGTGACTCTCTAAGCGTGTGTCTACACAGCAAGGCTGAACTCGAAATCAGCTACGCAAATTGAGCTACATCAATTAGCTACGTCAAATAACTTATTTCGAAATTGGAAGTGTCTACATGGAACTTATTTTGAAATAGAGCATTTTTCCTCTGACTTCCCTTACTCCTCATAGGGTATGTCTAGACTGCACTCTAAAATCAAAATATGATATGCAATTTGTGCTCCGCAAATTGCGTATCTTATTTTGAAATAGGCTATTTCGAAATTTGGCGCATCTACATGGTGCTAAATTTTGAAATAAAGCACTATTTCGAGACATCCCTTATTCTTCATGGAACGAGGCTTACCTGGATGCTGAAACAACACGTCCGTTATTTCGAAAATTGTTTTGAAATAGCGGCCACGTTCCTTGGACGTGGGATTGCTATTTTGGGATATCTCTAGTATCCTGAAACAGCCCTGCAGTCTAGATGTGCCCATACAATGAGGATTACAGGAGTCCTCTAGCTTGACAGTAAGAAGTCCTCCAGCTTGACAGTATTTTGACACTATTTCAAAATAACTGCTTGCTGTGTAGATGCGGACTAAGTTATTTCAAAATGAGGCTAGTTATTTCGAAATAATGTTGCTGTGTAGAGCTACCTTAAGAGTGCATCTATACAACATCCTTACCTTGAATAGCTTATTTCAAAATTTGGCGCTGTCTATACAGGGTCAAATTTAAAAATAAGGTGCTATTCCAAAACGTCCCTTAATCTTCATGCAATGAGATTTACAGGGACATCGGAATAGCGAGCCCATGATATTTTGCTACAACAGGCTTGCTCTTAAAATGTGGAATAGCTCTTTTGGGATACCAGAGGTATCCCAAAATAGCCCTGCAGTATACTATGCCCTGGTCTACACTAGGGCTTTATTTCGAAATAACCCCCCTTATATCAAATTTATGAGCGGAGCACTCAGACTACCAAGCCCATTATTTTGAAATAACTGGTTGCTTATTTCAAAATCTGTACCCCTGCTTTTCATCTGGAGCAACACTTATTCAGAAATAGTTATTTCGAAATAGCTTTAGCATGAACACTCCGGTGCCGTTATTTTGAAATAACTCCTCCTCAGAGTAATTCTTCCCCATAGTGCGGACACACTAGTTCAGTTTTGTTAAACTAGGAGTTCTTAAGACAAATTTACTAGTTTTGAAATGGTTTCCAAGTGTAGACATGGTTTAAGCAAGCATGAGTCTGGGATGCATTAACAGGTGTGTTGTGAGCAAGGCACGAGAAGTCATTCTTCCGCTCTACTCTGTGCTAGTTAGGCCTCAGCTGGAGTATTGTGTCCAGTTCTGGGCACTGAATTTCAAGAAGGATTTGGAGAAATTGGAGAGGGTCCAGAGAAGAGCAGCAAGAATGATTAAAGGTCTAGAGAACATGACCTTTGAAGGAAGGCTGAAAGAATTGGGTTTGTTTAGTTGGAAAAGAGAAGATTGAGGGGGGACATGATAGCAGTTTACAGATATCTAAAAGGGTGTCACAAGGAGGAGGGAGAAAACTTGTTCATCTTGGCCTCTGAGGATAGAACAAGAAGCAATGGGCTTAAACTGCAGCAAGGGAGGTTCAGGTTGGACATTAGGAAAAAGTTCCTAATTGTCAGGGTGGTCAAACACTGGAATAAATTGCCCAGGGAGGTTGTGGAATCTCCATCTGTGGAGATATTTAAGAGTAGGTTAGATAAATGTCTATCAAGGATGGTCTAGACAGTATTTGGCCCTGCCATGAGGGCAGAGGACTGGACTCGATGACCTCTCGAGGTCCCTTCCAGTCCTAGTATTCTGATTCTATGGTGCCACAGGGCTACTTGCAGGTTTTAAAGTTACAGACTAACACAGCTTCCCCCTGAAGATAAACAGAATGAACTTCCTTGCTCTCTCAGGCTATGCTTACACTACAAGCTTCTTGCGCAAGAGTGTGTCCACACTGAAAAAGCTCATCAAAAAAGCGATGCGCTTTTGTGCAAGAGAGCGTCCGCACTGCTCTCTCAAAAGGAAACTCTGATCGCTATTTACAGAATGGCCACCAGGGCACCTGGCCTTTTTTCAATTGCCTCTTTTTGCGCAAAAAAATTGCTCTTGTGCAAAAAGGAGTTATTCCTCATAGAAAGAGGAATACCTATTGCGCAAAACTCCCTCTGCTCTTCCGATTTTTTTGCGCAAAAATGCGCTTGAGGTGTGGCCGTGCCGCGACGTTTTGTGGAAAACCAGCTGTTTTTCCGCAAAAACTCTGTAGCTTCCATTAAAATGTAGTTGGGTCAGTGTGTCTCATTGTAAGGCAGGTTTTTCAGACTGAGGGCCAGTTTTCTAGCTGTATTCTAAATGCTTTCCAATTTGCCTTTACAAGCACAGCTCTCATGGCAGACCCAAGAAAATAAATGCAGCCTTCTCTGGAAACCTGTGACCTCCCTTGACCCTGTAGGTTCTACATAAATAATATCTGTTGTTGTCTTTTTAAAAATGCTTCATTGGTAATGTGGCCAATGGCAGCAGGATGAATATATATATTTAAATACAACTCGCTATTTCAGACCCAAATAACTTTGTCTCTCGGGTTATTAGTGCATTAAAACACTGACAAACCATGGGCAGGTGGCCAAACCTCCAATAAACCCCAGTAAAACCCGAGGAAAGCAAAAAGAAAGACATCACATTCTCATTCCCCAGTCCAAATGCCCTCGTCCATCTTGTTAGCACATTGTGTAACACAACATGTTGAGGCAGCAGGACCGCACACACACCCGCACTCACAAACAGCCGGGGAGAAGGCAGGGGAAAAAAGGAAGCCATTCAAGCTTTGAATCTTTCTCTTAAAATGTTCTCATGGCTTCATTGGAACGCACCGCCACAGATACTTTGAAGCTCGTGGTATAAGGAGTGAAACATCTGGAAAAATTAGGATTAATGAAAACATAATTCCCAGGGCTAAAGGAGAGATTAATCCTGTGTTACCACTTGTGTGTTCCAGTCATTCCCCAAGTCATAAAACTGAACTTATTAAATTGCCTTAAGCTGGGTTTTCCCCCCTCTCTTTCTCTCTCTCGCTCTTTCTCTCCCCGTTAATGCAAATGGAAGTTACTTACGCCAAAGGCTTGTAACTATAACCAACTGTACACCAGAGTGTGCATGTGGGTGGGTGTATAACCGAGCAAGGACAGCAATTGTAAGGGAATGATCATGTTCCTGCCAGGAGTACATACAGTGTAAGGATTGAGAGAGAAGAGAAACAACTTTTTGTTCTTCGTTTGCACAGTATTTAGCACAATATGGTCTAGTCCATGGCTAGGATTCTAACAAATAATAATAGTAATAATAATAATAAAAAATAATGAGAGAGGACAATAGCCCCCAGAGTATTACTGGCCTAATTCTGCTCTCCGTTACACCCAGAAACTCCAGGGCGGTCAATGGGAGTTTTATAAGCTACGAGTTCTGTGGCTAACAAAAATATGTAGACTAACAAAAATATATAGTATCATGAGCTTTTGAGGGTAAAACCTACTTCATCAGATGAGTTGGAGTGAAAAGAACAGACTCCAAAATATCTATAAGAAGCAAAAGAAGTACCTGGCAATTGTAGGACCTGTGTTAATGAAGCTAATTAAGTGGACTGACCGTGTCCCGTTCATAGCTTTTGATGTGGAAATGTGGATGTTAAAGGCAGAGGAAATTGGCTTTCTAATGCGTTAACCAGTAAATGTCTTTATTCAAGCCCAGGGTAACAGTCACATTTTTAGATGAATTCCAGTTCTGCAGCTGCTCTCTGTGATTGGGTGGTGAAATTCCTCTGTAGAAGAATGGCTACTTTTAAATTCATGACTGAGTGACCAGGAAGATTAAAATGTTCCCTTACAGGTTTCTGTGTGTTACCATTTCGGAAGTCTGATTTGCATCCATTTATCCTTTGTCACAGAGACTGTCCAGTTTGGCCAATATACCTGGCAGAGGGGCATTGCTGGCACTTGATAGCCTAGATCATATTAGGATGTGCAGTTATTTGAGCCCTTGATGTTGGGACTTCATTAACATGGGTTCTACAATTGACAGGTACTTCTTTTGCTATTACATATAACTTAGTTTCTCTTATTTCCACTCCAACTCATCTGATTAAGAGGATTTTACCCACAAAAGCTCATGATCTTTTATATTTTTGTTAGTATCTAAGGTGCCACAGGATGACCTGTTGTTTTTAAAGTTACAGATTAACACGGCTACCCCAATGGGAGTTTTGTGTGTTACCTGCGCAGCTGGCTTGCTCCTGCTCTTAGGAAGTCGATGGCAGGTTAGCCACTGACTTGGACATGAGTGGGATTAAACCCTCTATGTGTTCTCTTGAAATATAGGGAAATGCCAGCAGATTACAGACAAACTTTCCAATCCCTGCTTTGAAATTCTCTTGGGATGAAGTCTAAACCTCCTGAGGTGTTACTTGCTCCGGGTGGGTATTAAAGACTTCCCATTTCACTTTCCACTCGAGCAAAAATTACCCCTCCCTCTTCACCACTCAGAGGAGTGCACACAGGGTGGCTGCTGTCCTCTACCCCAGAGCTAGCTGCATTTCTGCTGTGACCAACACCTCGTGTCTGCAGAGCTGTGTGAAATCAGGCAGCTGTTGTATGCAGAGCGCTGGGTAAACATTCTCCTTGGTTATGATGCATGTGGGGTCTGCACTTCCTCCATTGTGCTTTGGGGGGTTGAAAAAACCTGGAAACTCAAAGAGAATATTAGTCCAGTGTGTGAGCTTTGCTTAATGCTAAAGTGAAGCCATAAATCATCACAGGCTTGTCCATATCGGGCCAAGGGTTGCTTGAGCGGTGCCTTAGCAAAACCTCCTAATTCGTCCGTACTGGGATTTCAGGTTACAATGAAACTTGAACCTAGCTGGATTTTGCATGCTTTGGTTTTTACACACAGCAGTAATAGCTTGTGAAGTTCTTTCTGCATAAAAGACCCTCTAGACATGTAAAATATTGTAACACATTCCTAGGCACTTCGTATTAACTGTTATCACCATGTGGCCTACAAACGAGAGCTTTGAAGGGCAACACAGCTAGAACTCAAACGTGATTGCTCTGAAAGAACAGGTCTTGAGGGGAAAAGAGAATCTTCGTATCTGCTGACACTCTAGGGCCTTTGACACACTGCAGAACAACTCAGAGTCCACACAGTGGAGGGCAGGGTTACACATACACTAGTCCAGCCAGGTCATTATAATGCTTTATAGCCTTGACTCAGAACCTCATTCACAGAGCAGAGCGACACCTGAGCAAACATAAATGCAAGAAAAAACGGTGCGTGACAGCAGGCTTAGTTTTAAAAAAAATACGCTTTACAATTCAGACTTTATTTAATTAAAATAATGTCAAAGGATGAATTCCCTTTCTCTTTGGATTCACAAAACTGCTGCTTCTTTAACCCCATTCGCAGTACGAGCAAAACAAGAACAGATCTGAGAACAGCTGCTCCACAGAAGTTCCACAGAAGATCAATTTCAGAGATTTTAAAGCCAGAGAAGAAGGTCCGTTATGATCATCTAAGTCTGATCTTCTGTCTAACACAGGCCATAATTTAACCTAGTGGCTATTCCATCGAGCCTTATGCCTTGTGGGTGAGCCAGAGCGTAGCTCTTGGAAAGACGTCTTATATCATCTAATCCAGCGTTTTTCAAATTTGGGTCGCGGGGCCGCCAGGGTAAGCCGCTAGCAGTCCTGTGCTGCTTTGTTTTCTTAACGTGTCTGTAGCCATGGGACTTCTCAGCTCTCTTTGGCTGCAATTCGCCGTTTCCAGCCAATGGGAGCTGTGAGGCTCCGTGGCTACGGACATGTTAAGTAAACAAAGCAACATGGGCCTGCCAGCGGTTTACCCTGGCGATCTCGCAACCCAAGTCTGAAAAAGGCCGATCTAATCAAGACAAGTCTTGATTTAGAGTCGAGGTGAGGGAAAGTTCACCCCAACCCGTGGGCAGATGAGACAATAGAGCAATTACCCTTCCTGTTAAGCGATACACCTTACTTAAACTGATCCGGGTTTTGAAAGGCTGGGTTTTCTCCCAACTGTTTCAGTCTGCTACAGCTGATCAGGGTTCTCTTTATCTCATGGGGTCAAGGCTGCCTTCTCTGTGAATGTTCTTTCCTGCATCTCAGCTGTCGAGGAATTGTGTAAGGGCGTAAAGGTGCATATGTGTGTGAGAGAAAGCACTTTGAACCTCTGAATTTCACACTGGAAGAGACGTATGTCATTTTGTATCGTATCCAAACCCATTTACTCATTGGAGGTTTTAACCCAGCCTCAGGTTTGCCTAGTACATTAAAAAGACAGAGCTGAAATTTTCGCGGTGCCTTTCAGGCCTCGTCTACACTGGCACATTTTGTTGTCAAAACCTACCCTTTGGCGACAAAACAGTGAGAGCGTTTACACGAGAATGCATCTTTTGTCAGGAAAAACAGCTAGTTCTGGCTACAAAACTCTTCCAGCTCTAGAGAGAGACTTTTGTCTTTTCCCCTCCTTTTATTGTCGACAAAGAGCCAGTGTGGACTCTGCTGTTTGTTTTGTCTAGAGAACTGGCTTCCACCAGTATCCTACAATGCTTGCCCTGAGGGCTGTCATCGGTGTTTTGTGATCTCTGCTGCCCTGCAGGCATGAGCCCCTCCCTTTTCAAAGCACCAGGAAGTATCTGACAGCTGAGTGAGCTGCTCCATATGGGGAACAAACAAAGAGCAAATCATTGGAATGTTCCTGTTCTGCCCTGCTAGGAACACGGCGGCAGGCAGGCTGCTCCTGCAGGGGGAGGGCTGGAGAGGCTGCTGTGCTGCTTTGACATTCCTCAGCACGGAGAGCTCCCAGACCTAAGAGGGAATCCCAAGAAGTGCAGGGATCAGTTCTGCCTTCCCCCCATACTGCCCTGTGGGATGCTTACCCACAATGCTTTGCTCTATCTGTCGACAAGGGAGCTATCAATGTGGCCAGGAAATGTCGACAATGGGAGGCAGAAAAACTGATTTGATCGGTTTTCACTTTTGCATGTCGACAGCACTTTTGTCGCCGAACCTTCCCAGGGTAGACAGAGCCTCAGACAGGCAGCACTGAACTCCCAGACGGGGAAGAGAGGCGCGCGGGTGACTTTAAGCCACCTTTGCATTTTGCCCAATCTTGAGCAGTTCTGGGGCCTCTGTGTCATGTGGACACCCCTGAAGCTTTGTGGACAATGGAGAAGAATAAAATAAGACAGACTAAATCCCGCCCTGCTTTCCCACAATGCCCCTGCCTCTCTCTGCTTTGGAGTTTGTTTTGGACAAAGGAAATCTGCCGCCCTGCTTTGTGTGTGTGTGTATGTGTGTGTGTGAGAAAGGATACAACGCAGCTGGGCATAAAAAGGGGGGGGGAGCGAACACACTCACACATCCGCCGCCTGCGACACTCACGACATGTGTGTGAAGGCACCAGGTGTTTGCACAGGCGCTTCAGGAGGGGCCGGTTTTTATTCTCTGTTGTAAATCATTATTGTGCCGGGGATTTTGTCGGATTTCAGAGGCGATGGATGGAGCTCGCATCCTGTCGCTCTTCCCATACCCGGGATCAGGAAAAAGCTGGGCTTTGTAAATACAAAAATAAACAACAAACTCTTCCCCCTATTTACCCCCCCCCGCCCCCAAACTCCTGCAGTTGCTCTGAGCCACCTGCTCGAGGAAATGATTTTTCATTTAGACAGGAAGTTGGGCTCTAATTCAATCTTGGGTCAATAATATCAAGGGAGAGAGAGGCATATTTATGCCCCCTAGGGTCAGACTCTGGGGAATGCTTTGGGAAGGGGGTGGATTGCCACTTGGGGAGACCCTCCCCCCCCCAAAAATGGGTGCGAGTAGGGTTGCCAGCCCTACAGGATTGGCCTGGAGTCTCCCAAATTCAGCATCAATTTCCCGGTGAGTATTGAAAGCCATCCTGGAGATTTATTAAAATTTATTTAATATAAATATACATATTTAATATAAATAACCTATTACGGACATCGTTTTAAAAAATGATATTACATCATGTTGGAAAAATAATCTCCCAAAATAGCTTCAGTCAGAGTTAGCAACCCTAGGTGGGTCAGGGAAGCCCCGGGTCCTGACTCAGCTCCCTGGCAGGAGTGGCCGGCGGAGAGGTCAGGGGTGTGGAACCCCAATCCCATTTCCCCAGCAGGAGCACCACAGGCTGAGGGGATCCCCACTTGTCTGTCCCAGGGCCCACAATCCCCTAATCCAGCTCTGCCTTGCACAGTGGGACGTTCCTGCAGGAACCTTTGCTTTTGGAGGGGCCATGTCTGCCTGTGCTGTCTATTAATATCTCTGCATGTCCGGGACAGATTTTGATTTGTTTTGTCCCCATGTACAGGTGGCATCAAGGAAAAGAGAACCCAGGACGGAAGTGCTGGCTCTGGTTTCCTCCTGTCTGGCTTTGTGGTTGTTTGTTGTTTCATCCCATAGTGGATCTAGTGGAAGCTGAACTTGGAGAACATGAACCAGAGATGACTCATAAGGGAGAAAGCCAAGTAAACATGTTCTGATCGAGGCAGGGCTGGTTGAAGGTGAAGGAGACAGAGGTCTCTCAAGCAGACTTAATGTCAGACGTAAGTCAAACGGAAGCCCCTCAAAAAGAGTAGTTCATCTGATGAAATGTGCTATGAAATGGGTCTCTGCCTTTTCCATTGCTTAGTACAAGACAGTTTCTTTCCCACCTCCTGGGAGAAGGATGGAACATGTTCTTGAGGACTTTCCTCAGCAATAAGATAGCAGAAGCAAGTGGCTTCTTCTGAGGGCATGGTGACACTATAAGGGTATTTCAAAATAAGTTATTTCAGAATAACAACTCCCAAAATAATTATTTCAAAATAGCACCTCCACACTCCGGGGAAGCCTCAAAATTAGTCTGAGGCAGGCTCCCCTAGGGTGAGTCTAGACTACATGGCTCCGTCGACGGAGCCATGTAAACTAGTTTACCTGACAT
>JANRFK010002932.1:28180215-28190716 GCA_030068395.1 Apalone spinifera | reverse complement strand
TGTCGGGTAAACTAGTTTACGTGGCTCCGTCGACAGAGCCATGTAGTCTAGACACACCCTAATGTGGATGCGCTACCTCAAGTTAGAGCCCCAAGAGACACTGGGGAGTAATGACTTTGAATAGCCCTGGGGAGGAGCTATTTCGACATAGCAGCAGTGGAACGTCTTTATAGCGATTTCGAAATAGGCGTTATTCCTCATGAAATGAGGGTTTATTGTTCCGGAATAAGAAGCCTGGTATTTTTAATATTTTCAAAATAACAGGCTTGTTGTGTGGACGCTCACCTTGTTATTTTGAAGTAATGTGAGTTATTTTGAAGGAATGCTGTAGTTTAGAGGTGCTCCAACTCCTTGACTACTTCTCTTCCGATCTTCCACGCTGGAGAGCTGGTCCCTTCGCAGATGCAAGGAAACGCATCTCCCTTTCCTACGTACAAGTCTGACTTGGTCTTCTACCTCCCACCAGAGACTGCAGCCAGACTCCCTGGGAAGAAAACAAGTGCATTGACAGCCTTCCATACTTCCCCATCCTTGCAGTGCAGCAGGCAGGAGAATAACCGGAAGGGGGACCTATCAGACAGAGCACGCCATGCTCCTGCCAGGGAAATGCCTGCAGTTCTTGGCCTTTCCTTTGTGTTCGCTGGGGTTCATCTTGCAATTTCGGAAGCTTCTGCTCTTTGGCTGTGAAAGGAACCACCAGACCCCATGTCCCCCTTCCATTAAACTCAGCATTGCCTCAGTTTCCTGGCCAGCCCGGGAGCTCCTCCCAGCTGACTCCCATGGAGCAGCGGAGTCCCTCAGAGGCTGGTGGGCTGTAGGTCGGGGTGGCCAACCTGTGGTTCTGGAGCCACCGGTGGCTCTTCTGAAGTCAACACGTGGCTCCATGCTCAGGCACCGACTCCCAAGCTGCAGCGACAGGTGCCAACTTTCCAGTACTCAACTCCTGGCTCCACCTCCTCCTCCAAGCGTATTGCTCCCTCGTTCCTTCCCTCCCCCACAGCGTCTCCTGAGTGCCATGCAACAGCTGACTGCAGTGGGCAGGAGGCGGGAGGAAGGAAGAGGAGGCGCTGATCGGTGGGGCTGCTGATGGTCAAAAGATGCTGGAGATGGGAGAGGAGGCACCTGGCGGGGATGGCTGACAAATTACTGTTGCTCTTTGGCAATGTGCATTGATAAACTGTGGCTCCTTCTCAGGCTCAGGTTGGCCGCACCTGTGCTAGGTGGTTAGGGATGTGTGTGCACAGAGCACCCCCAAAAGGAGATGTACTAACGATGTGCAGGAAGAGTGCAGGCAGGCATGAAGCTCAGTCCCACCCTGGACCGTCTCCACAGACCATGCTGGTTGCAAGGCGATTTAGGGGTGCTCACAAATGAGGCTAGGCATGGGGCTACCTAGCTCCCTTTCCCTTGTGCATTTAACCGGCTTGCACCCTAACTCACACGGGCCTGACTTAGTGCCCGTTGAAGCCAGTGGAAAGACCTCTGCTGACTTTGCTGGGCTTCGGATCATGCCCTGGGTCACTGGGCTCTCGAGAGGGAGCCATGTTCAAGGACAGGCTCCCTTCAAAGGCAGGTGCAACGTAGGGTCTTGGGAGCTAGTCCCAGGACACTGCTCCCACTAGAAATCCCAGCCCCAGCAGGCGCCAGGACAGCAGCAGAGTCCTGCCAGAACCATCCACCCCATCTGGGAACAAGAGCCCTCTGCCGTGACAGGGCCTGTATTCGTGGGAGGGGAAAAGGCCTTGCCGGCCGGGCTGCACGCTGCCATATCCCAGCTCGGCCGTGGGCCTCCCTCCAGCTGCGCTCTGTTTTGTAAGGAATTCTGAGCCTCTGCGGCACAGAGATAAGCTCAAGAATTCGCCGTCCCGTTCCAAATATCCTGTCAGCTTCCGCCCGCTTCCTTGCTGCCGCTGCATTTCATTTGTCTCATTTCCGCTGCATCATGCTGGGGAGCGCTTCCTGTTTTCTAGCAGGCCCCTGGAGTGGCCACAGCCGGGGCCTGGAGGAGCCTCGCTTGGGAGTCAGCAGGAGAAGGGGGACAGAAGACAATGGGGTGCAGAGGAGAAGGGGACCACTCGCCCCTCTGTGAGAGCTGGGGGAGGCAAGCAGCCTTGAATTTGAAGGGACTGAATTTGGATGGCGCTTCCTCGTGAGAGCCCATAGCAAGTTTCACAGGCAGAGCCAGATCCACCTTGGCTGCCGAGGGAGCATGAAGCATTGTAATTAACTGACCATGGTGTATGTGGAACCAGTGCCCTCTACTGTGTGGAATCAGAACTGCCCAACTGTATGTCATATGCCCTCTACTGCTAACAGCGGTTCCCCATTAGCTCTAGAGGCAAGGGCTTGCTCTTTCAGACCAGGAAGATCCTGAGCCTGACTCCGCAGCTAGTGAGACTCCTTGAGTGTGGAGCAGGGTAACGCTGGGATGCCCTTTGGTGGCCATGGTGGTGTTCTAAAAAGACAACCAGGTGATTAGGGTGCTGTTGCTGACGTCGGCCAGCTGGAATCCATAGGCGGGTGGAACTTAGGCCACAGTCCATGGATAATCAGAGGTCTCTACAGCTCTTCCTTTGGCCAGGAGAATGACACACTGTGAGGAGCAAGCTGTGGAGGATGGAGGGCCGGGACAGGGGGCAGTCCTGGGGAGAGATGCTATAAATCTAATCAGCACCTCTCTGGGGGTTCCTCTCCACACCAGAGAGTCTATAGCATCACTTTCTTGAAGGAAGAGAGGTTGTTTCTCTGGGGACAGGCAAGAGGGACCCTCGCCGGCTGCCTTCTGTTCCCAGCGGTGGTGCAAAGACCTTGCAGGACACCTGCATTTGAGCCAGACTCAGCCTGGAGGAGGGGGAGAGAGGGGAGTGGACTAAAGTCCTTCCAGAAAGAACTTGCAATTGTGTGTGTGGGGAGGAGTAGGGGACGCCAGGAAGGTGCCCCAAGAACAGCAGGTGATTTGGGGGCACCCCTACTGGACACACCTGCTCGGCACCCTCCAGAAAAATCCCAAGAGAGCGCTGTACATCCCTCTGAGCACGTTGGTTGCCGTCCCGAATCTCAGGTCCCCCAAGAAAGCAGAGGCAACCGCCTACCCCTGCGTTTTCCTTTTCTGTCATCGGTAGACGGTGACTGGAAAGCGCATCCTGGCCTCCCTGGGGTCCTGAGGCCACATCAAATAGGGGAAAGTGGACTCGCTTCCCGACTGACAGGCCCTGGCACCGGAGGCATCGCTGCTGGCGATGGACATTGAGAACCTGTTTGGGGGTTACCCCTTCTCACAGGACACTCAGGGCTGGAGTGATGGGAAGTGCACACCCTGGATTTGAGCTGACACAATGTCCCTTCTAATAGCCAGGACTGAATTTTCTCCATGAGCCTCTGTTCTGAGGGAAATCGTCCCTGTGGGTTTGCTATCACGACAAGCCCCTGCTGTGTTTTAATCCCAGCCATGGACCAGCAAGCTGAGGGTGCCCCTGACTGACCTCCGAGCTTGGGGCATGATGCCTGCTCTGTCATCTGACGCTGGGCTCCCCAACTTTTTCTGATTCCCTGTACTAGCGTGAGTAGGGCCTTTCGCTTTAGCTGGGAGATGAAGGCTAGGGGTGAGACAGGGTGATGGGGCATGGTGGCGAATCTTGCTTCGCCATGGCCTGGGCTGTGTGTGTGGGTAAATTGAGGACATCAGCTTCCAAAAGTCGTATGAATCGGATCCCTTTTGCAAAAGCTCGGCATGAGTGTCCTGTGGTACTGAGGTATGTTAGCTTGAGTCAAGGCCCTCAGGTACCTGTCACCCCTCTCCTTTCTCCATCCTCTCCCCAGCGCCCTCGGGGTGCCAGGCACAATGCAGCAACCTGAGCCGTGATCTTCTCTAGACATGCCCTAGTGCAGAGGTGGTGAACATATGGCCTGGGGGGCCAAATTTGGCCCCCGGCCTATCTAGATCTGGCCCCTGACGCTCCTGCACCTTCCCTCCCGCCCAGACACCAGACCCCAAACCATTTTCCGGCAGCCCCCTCCCCCATATTGAGCCCCTCATTTTTTATGCCGCCCCATAGTCTAGGAGGGGGCCACAAATCTACTAGCCCTGCACCCCTGAGGGTCTGGTGTGTGAGGGGAATGTGGGGAGTATCTTTCTGCTTCTCAGTCAGGGGCCATATCCGTGATTTTTTTTTTTTTTTTTTTTTTTGCTTCTCACTTGTGTGTGGCCCCCGACTGATTTTTCTGTGGGTCGGCAGCCCCCCAACTCAAAAAAGGTTCCCCCCCCACCCTAGTGGTACTGGGCTGCCCAGGTCAGACTAGCCTCGCTGCCTCCAGGGGGCACCAGCTAGACCTGGAATTAGTGACCCCTGCGAATCCCAAAACAGGACAGGAGACTCACTCTCCATCCCGAGAAAGAAGCAACGTTGGGGCGAGCAGGGCGATGCTTTCAGGAGCTAGGCTGTGCTTACAGGCCGCTGGGGAGATCTCTGAGCTCTGGCTTTGAGGAGGATCAGGCTTCGTTACCCTAGCGACAAACACCCCATGCACTAAGCTACAGGTGCAGGCAGCCTTCTCCCCGCCGCTTCTGGCAGGCTCCTCACCTGCCTGTCAAGCCAGGCTGATTCCGACGCGTTTGGGGCCGGGGCGGGTGGTCCAGGGTGGTCTCCCTGTTCAGCCCCTCCACCGCCAGGCCCGGAGCCCCTGCTGGAGTGTGAGTGTTCATTCCCATCGCTTGCAGCATGGCCGGAGTTATTCAAAGCGCGGAGGAAGCGGGAGCAGCAACTGAAACAACAATGAAAAGGAAACGGCGTTTGAAAAAAAAAACCCCTCTCCGTTCATAAATCAAATGAACCGCAGGTGATCCCAGAGTGGGACGGAGCCAAGGAAAAGACACCAGGCCGAGCCGCCAGGAAAAGGCTCGGATACAAAATCCTGCCACTTGGTAACATAACAAGAAATTCCTAAAGGTTGTCAATGGAACCGATGCAAGTGTTTGGAAACAGTGCGGGAAGGGAGGGAAATGGAGAGGCGCTGGAGCCAAACAAAAGGAAAGAGATTCTTCAAGGGGTTTCTCTTTGTTGTGGTGGGAGCATTAAAAGAGGGTTCCCACACTGCTGACCCCATGACCTGCTCTAAGGGGATGCATAGAGCGATGGGCACGAAGTTTGGGCTGTGATGTGAAAAATTCTAGTATTGCAGTAGCAAACAAAGCAAACAGCATTGTGGGAGGCATTCACGGGAGTGTGGTGAGCAAGCCATGAGGAGTCATTCTCCTGCTCTACTCTGCACTGATTAGGCCTCAATTGGAGTATTGTATCCAGTTCTGGGCACCACATTTCAAGAAAGACGTGGAGAAATAGGAGAAGGTCCAGAGAAGAGCAACAAAAATGATGAAAGGTCTAGAAAACATGACCTATGAGGGAAGACTGAAAGAATTGGGCTTGGTTAGTTTGGAAAGGAGAAGACTGAGAGGGGACATGATAACGGTTTTTAAGTATCTAAAAGGGTGTTACAAGGAGGAGAGAGAAAAATTGTTCTCCTTGGCCTCTGAGGACAGGACAAGAAGCAATGGGCTTAAACTGCAGCAAGGGAGGTTTAGGTTGGACATTAGGAAAAACTTTCTAACTCTCAGGGTGGTTAAACACTGGAATAAATTGCCCTGGGAGGTTGTGGAATCTCCATCACTGGAGATATTTAAGAGCAGGTTAGACAGACACCTGTCAGGGATAATCTACTCTAGATGGTGCTTAGTCCTGCCATGAGGGCAGGGGACTGGACTTGATGACCTCTCAAGGTCCCTTCCAGTTCCAGTATTCTATGGTTCAATGATTCAGGGGAATTAGATCGCGGGTTTAGTCCAATACTTTCCAAAGACAGGGTAAATCACCGAGTTTGGCTCCAGATCCCAAGTTCCCTAGCTTTTTTCAGCTTTGGTGCAGGGTCAGATGAAGTTTAAAATATTTCTTTTTCTTTCTAATCTTTGTTATGAACCCAACTGTAGTGGGAGATGCACAGTGTTTTCCATGGCAAATCTTATTTCAGCAGCACATCTAGGGTCGTGCGCCGAAGTGCCACTCCGTGGCTATGTCTACACCATAGCCTTCTTGCAGAAAAGCTTACGCAAATGAAGCTCAGCATGGAATATCGCCGTGGTTCATTTGCATAATTAATGAGTAGCCCTTTTTGTGCAAGAGGCTTTTGTGCAGACGGCTCTTTTTTGCACCAAAAAACCCTCTTGCACAAGAGGCGTTCTTCCTTGTTCATTTTTCGCGCAAACCCGGCTGCTCATTAATTATGCAAATGAAACACGGCAATATTCCGCACCGAGCTTCATTTGCATAAGCTTTTCCGCAAGAAGGCTACAGTGTAGACGTAGCCAAGGAGCGGAAATGCAGGGAAATGTAACGGAGCAAAGGCCAAGCCCTCAGGATGAAAGTAGCTCCCCACCCAGACCTTTCTCTCTCTCTGAGCCGAGAGATGCTGCAGCACAAGAACAAGCTAGAGCAGCAGTTTTCAAACTTTTTTTCTCATGACCCAGTTGAAGAAAATGGTTGATGCCTCGACCCAACATCATGGGACTGGAGTGTGAGCTCCACAGTGGGAGTGAGGAGGGGAGCTTTGGGGTGTAGGAGGGCTCTGGTGTTGGCGGGGGGGGGGAGGGCAGGGCTGGGGCTTACCTCAAGCAGCTCCCGGTCAGCAGTGCGGCAGAGGTGCTAAGGAAGCTTCCTGCCTCTCCTGGAACCACAGACCATGCTGCTCCCAGAAGCAGCCAGCAGCAGGGTCCCAGCCAATGGGAGTGCGGAGCTAGTGCTCGGGGCAGGGGGAGCGTGGAACCCTCTATGTTCTCCCCCTACATCTCGAAGCCAGGTCAGCTGCTGGCTGCTTCTGGGGCCCAGCGCAGTCTGCAGTGCCAGGGCAGGCATGGAGCTGCCTTAGCCCCCCCACTGCTCCCCTGATCCCCCTGCAGCAGCGAGACCCAGCTCCCGACATCCCACCGCCCACTCTTGGTCACGACCTGTCGTGTGAAAACCACTGAGCTATCGAAGAAGGCTGCAGCTTGTCCATCCGGATGCTGGGGTGGCATTGCAATATTGCACTGAGCTTATAGGACGTAGGACTCCCTGGAGAAATTGGAATCATCCCGCAAAGGTCAGGCGGGGGGGCAGAACTCTCATATTCCACTACCAAGACCGATGCGTAAAGGATGCCTCGGGATTTCACTCCTGTCTTGATGGCAGGGGGGAACTTTGGGTTTCCTGGCTGCCGTGTTCTGTGTCAGGGCCAGTTTCTGGCCTACATGGCCCTTACGTGGGAGAACTAATCTAGCGTTACAGTGGCAATGCCTAGTTTTTCCTGCCTTAGGCTGTCTACCTTCCTGGTCACCGTACAGCCCTTCAGTTGAGCAATGGAGTGTGCACGGAAGGGGATGAATTTGCCTGGGCAGAACTGAGCCAAGGGTAAGCTCTCCCAGTGTGCTCCAATGCTGAGACACAGCATCCCTGCGGGTCCAGCCCCAGGGGACTAGGACAGCTCTTCCAAGAGAGCCTCGTGCTGCCTTACCAATCCCCTTTGTAGCCTCCATGTCCCAAAGGCCTCCATTGTGCTGGACCCTCCCCTCCCCTGAATTGGCAGGCCCCTCAGGACTGTCCTTCTAAGTGCCCCTTCCTAGGCAGATGCTGCTGACTTACCTCCGAGGCCTACTCCCACGTCCTGGGAGATGTGCTAACCGCCCTGAACTGGCTGCTGCCCGGGAGAGCTCTGTTTTGCACTTTGCAGTGAACGTGAACACTGAGAGGAATCCCAGAAGGGTCCTGCCACCCACTCGGTGTAGGCGCCGCGTTCCGCCTCACGCAGTAACGTACCCACATCGTTTTCTCGGCATGCTCGGTTGCTGTGGCACTTCCTGTGGTCTTATCCGCCTGGATGATTCCCTCTCTGCTTTGCTGGTTTGCAGCTATCATCCTCAATCCACTCCACTCTCTCCTGCAGGACATAAGAACATACGAATGGTTGTACTGGGTCAGACCAAAGGTCCATCTAGCCCAGTAGCCTGTCTGCCGACAGTGGCCAGTACCAAGTGCCTCAGAGGGGGTGGACCGAAGACAATGATCAAGCGATTTGTCTCGTGCCATCCATCTCCAGCCTCTGACAAACAGAGGCCAGGGACACCATTCATACCCCCTGGCTAATAGCCTTTTATGGACCTAACCTCCATGAATTTATCTAGCTTCTCTTTAAACTCTGCTATAGTTCTAGCCTTCACAGCCTCCTCTGGCAAGGAGTTCCACAGGTTGACTATGCGGTGTGTGAAGAAGAACTTTCGCTTATTAGTTTTAAACCTGCAGGTTTAAAGGACAGGAGACTTTGGTGTACACTGGCAAATTTAGTAGTCCTGTGGCACCTTAAAGACTAACCAAAATATATAGAATCATGAGCTTTCGTGGCAAAGCCCACTTCCTCAGATGAACTGGAGTGGAAATAACAGAAACTAAGAGATATATGTAACAGCAGCAGAAGTACCTGTCAATAGTAGGACCCGTGTAAATTAGCCTAATTAAGTGGCTGGATGTGTCCCATACATAGCTTTTGATCTGAAAATGAAGATGTTAAAGGCAAAAAGAAGAAATCGGCTTTGTAATGCGTTAATTGGTTAACGACTTTATTCAAGCTCAGAGTAACAGCGTCAAATTTGTAGAAGACTTCCAGTTGTGCAGACTCTCTCTGTAATTGGCTGGTGAAATTCCTTTTGTAGAAGAACGGCTACTTTTAAATCCATGACTGAGTGACCAGGCAGGTTAAAATGTTTCCCTACCCTGGGCTTGAAATCTACAACCCTGCTTTGCAATTTAAAAGTAGCCACAGAGGGATTGTTTACATTTCTTTTCCCCCTTCCAAAGTCCATTTGGTTCCCTTGAAACTGAGCAGTTGCCAGCAGTGGGAGCCAAGCATAGTTTAGGTGAGTGTCTTGTGCTTCCCTATACACACACTTGTGGGCCCAGCATTTTACAATCCACATCGCCTGCCATTCTGTCCCCGGGGTGGGGGAAGTGTTACTTCTGAGACTGACAGCTGTGCCTGAGCAGAGCGTGTAAAGGCCTCTGTAGCATTTAGGCAAGGCTGCCAGGCTTGATTAAAGTCTCCAGAACTGAACCTCTGTAAATCCACCAATCCCGAGATTCCAACCCACCAGCTCCCTGGCCAAAGGGGGATGTGTGGTTAAGGGAATTCATTTCCCAGCTGTCTGCTTCCTGCTTTGCTACAGTCTTGCTCTGCGACCTTAGGAAACATTTTCAAAAGTGGCCACTGATTGTAGTTGCCTTGGTTTTTGGGACATCCAGCTGGTGATGCTCAGAAATGGATTTTCAGATGTGCTGAGTGGCTGCGGTACCCACTGGTGCCCTCTGGATTCGTGGGTATCCAGCATTTTCTCAAAATCAGGCCAAAAGCATCTCAAATTGGGCCACAAGAGTGGAGTCTTTTGAAAATTGGAGTCTTCTCTGAGCCTACCTGCGTCCCAGGGGGACTGTGAAGTGAAAGAAATGCTTTCATGCTTATATAGCCACTTGTAGTCACTGCTAGCACAGTATTCATATTCGAGAATAATTCCCAATAAGGAGCATCGGCAAAGTCAGATGTGTCATTAAATGTACCCAAATCTCTTTGCTCTGGACACGGAGCTGCAGTCTCCTCCAATCAGAGCTTCCTGGGAGATTTCTGGTACTTCCATTCAGGTGGTATTTTTGACGCTTTTACTTCCAGGGAGCAGAAAGATTCTTGAAAATTAAATTCCAGCAATGGAGGCAATGAATTTGAATCTCTAAAAGTTTCTTGTTGAGAGAGGGGACTCAACATACATAATTTAGACCCAGATCTAGATCTCCCCAAAGCTAAGCCAGGGATGTGGTTTAGTCTGTTAGAGAAACAGCTGGATTCCAATGCCCCAAAGCACATGCATATATGCTGAGGGATCAGATGTGGGAATTTGGATGAGACTCATTCCTGTTGTATTTGGGGTGTTGATGTCAAATATAAAGTAATGCTCCAGGTTGGTCCCTATTTTACACAACCCTGTTCACCTACACGCAGCAGAAGGAAGGTCCTTCTAAAATAATTCTGCGGCTCGTTAGAGAAATGTGAAGCGAGGGCTAAATCTACACTGCCCCTCTCTTGCGGAAAAACATATGCAAATGAGGCTAAGATCGGAATATCACTGTGCCTCATTTGCATAATTAATAAGACTCCGTTTTTGTGGAAGAGGCTTTTGCGCGAGAGCCATTCTTCTGGAAAAAAATGCAGAAGAACACTCTTGCGCAAAAACTGAGCCTAATTAATTATGCAAATGAGGCAAGGCAATATTACACACTTAGTCTCATTTGCATATGTTTTTCTGCAAGAAAGGGGCAGTGTAGACAGCCATAGTGGCTTGAGTTTGCTTGTAATGCATATTTATATGCATCCTGAGATTCACTTGGGCTAGGTCTACACTCGCGGCTTCTTGCGCGAGTAATATGCAAATGAGGCT
>JANRFK010002932.1:28151005-28167025 GCA_030068395.1 Apalone spinifera | reverse complement strand
GCCATTGATGGACTTAACCTCCATGAATTTATCTAGTTCTCTTTTAAACCCTGGAAGATGGATCGTAGCAGCGTCAAGGGAACAAAAATACCGGACACACTTGACATTACATCACAATCTACATTACACCCTATTTAGAAAATCCCGGACATTTCTATTTTCTCAATTTGTTTCCCGGACAGAAAGCTCAAATACTGGACTATCCGGTTCAAAACCGGACACCTGGCAACTGTATTAGGCAGAGGTGCTTGGACAAGCAGGGCTAGAAGTGAAGCAGCACCCCCAAGCCAGAAGTGGGTTCCAACATATACAGGGCTTACAGTTTGGTTCAGTGGCTCTCTGCACCCCCACAATGCACATTGCTCCAGCCCCCATTTGCGGGGGTCTTTCGGGCAACCAGACAGGCTCGTGGAGGAGGTGTCTGGGCAGGGTCTGGACCTACGCAGTGAAAGAGGCTGAGAACTGCCCAGAGGAATCGGTGCAGAGAGTTGGGCAGGTCCCGGAGTGGGCATGTGGCCAGGACGCCACGGCAGGAAGCCATCCCTTGTGCACACGCTCCTCCCCCTCCCTCCGAGAAACTCGTGGCGCGAGTGGGTTGGTTTATGAAGTCAATTGTGAAAACTAGAGGTAAGCTCCCCCTGCCTTTTCTTGCCCAGTGTGTGGAAATTCTCACCAGCTTTCGATGGGTTGTTCCGGTAACGTTCCCCTCTCGTTGCACAAGAACATTAGAACAGCCACACTGGGTCAGACCAAAGGTCCATCTAGCCCAGTGTCCTGTCTGCCCACAGCGGCCAATGCCAGGTGCCCCAGAGGGAGTGAACAGAACGGGGACTCATCAAGTGATCTACCCCCGTGTCGCACATTCCCCGCTTCTGGCAAAGAGAAATTGCTTCTATTCTCACCCCTCTGTCTTTCTTTCCTGGTCCTAGCAGGATGATTCTTTTCTCTCTCCTTCTGGCTTTTTCTTTTTCATAGAAGATCATAGAAGATTAGGGCTGGAAGAGACCTCAGGAGATCATCTAGTCCAACATCCTGCCCAAAGCAGGACCAATCCCAGCTCAATCATCCCAGCCAGGCCTCTGTCCAACTGGGACTTAAAAACCTCTAGGGATGGAGATTCCACCCCCTCCCTAGGGAACCCATCTCAGTGCTTCCCCACCCTCCTAGGGAAATAGTTTTTCCTAATATCCAACCTAGACCTCCCCCACTGCAACTTGAGACCATTGCTCCTCGTCCTGTCATCTGTCACCACTGAGAACAGCCTCTCTCCATCCTCTCTGAAACCCCCGTTCAGGAAGTTGAAGGCTGCTCTCAAATCCCCCCTCGCTCTTCTCTCCTGAAGTCTAAAGAAGCCCATTTCTCTCCTCGTGGGTCATGTGCCCCAGCCTGCTAATCATTTTCATTGCTCTCTTCTGGACTTGCTCCAATGTGTCCACATCCTTTCTGCAGTGGGGGGCCCCAAAATTGGACGCAATACTCCAAATGCGGCCTCACGAGAGCCAAATAGAGGGGAATAATCACTTCCCTCGATCTGCTGGCAACATTCCTACTAATGCAGCCCAATATGCTATTAGCCTTCTTGGCAACACGGGCACCCTGTTGACTCACAGCCAGCTTCTCGTCTACTGTCATCCCCAGGTGCTTTTCCGCACAACTGCCGCCTAGCCCGATGGCTTGTAGTAGTGTCTGGCATTTGTCTCTCCCTTTGCCTTCCTCTCCGTCTACCTATCTTTGTTTTCCATATCTGGCTCATTTTCCTCCTCCCATTCTATCTTTCCCTCTAGCTCTCCTCCTTCATACACAGCTCTTTTTTCATCTCTCCCTCCTGGGTATTCTGCCACTAAGGGGACTGGAGTCCTACAAGAACTTAAGGCCAGCAGGATTTCTCATCTTCTTGACCTCATTTTCTCTGCCCCACTTGTGCCAATCGGTCACACCCTCTCACGAGCATGAAGGAAGGCTGCATATTTGCCACGCACCGAGCTGTATATTTAACCCCCACGGATCTTTGCAAATATCCAAAATGTGAAGTGGGGCAAGGGCTTTGGAAAGTGAGCATCTGAAAGGAAAAAACGGTTATTTTCCAGCACTGCCTCTCACGGCACTCTCTTCCCACTGGCAAAAAGGGCTCCGTTTTGGTAGCCGTCTGCTGAGACTGGGTGGAGCCATTGCCAAACGTGCAAGCAGCCATATCTCCTGGCTCCCAGCAGGGATGACGCCAAGAGGAGAAAGGGTGACTGGTCAGTAGTGTTCCCTGAAGGCTGAGCGCTTGGGGGGGGGCGGGGTACCGAGGAGAGGTTCAAATGCAACCCAGCTGATTAGCAGCACGCCCACAGGGCACCATGTATTTCTCTTGGTGGTGCACTCCCAATTATGCCGCCATGTGTGTAACAACATTTATTCCGCACATGGTCGGGAAAAAAATAGCGGGAACAGCTCCGTCTCTCAAACGGCATAACCCTCTCACCACCAAATCCAAAAGCCAAGTGCACTGGGAAAGAAAAGGAAGGGCTTCATTCTGAGGCTGGAGATGCAAGAAGAGACAACCCACCGTTCCTTACCCCGGCGTCTCCATGCAGGTTCAACCTTGCCTATAGGGCTCTGTTAGCGAGGCCCAGCTATGCCTCAGCAGGGGCATACAGCAGCAGAGCTGTGTAAGTCCACAGTCCCCTCACAGAAGGAATCTGCAGCGTGAAGAGTTGCCCAAAATCTTCCTTGTGGAGGTAGCTGGGGCAGGAGTGGCTGGTGTTGAATTCCACTTGATTTCTCTGGGCTGTGGGGGAGATGTGTGTCCCAGTCCTTTCAGTGGTCTCAGCTGATGGTAATAACTCACTTAGGGTGCGTCTACACTGCTCCGCTACACAAATGGTGTATCTCATTCTGATCTTATTTCGAAATAGCTTGTTTCGTCATTTGGCACTGCAAATTTCGAAATAACCCGCTATTCCGAAACGTCCCTTGGAATGAGGTTTACTGGGATGTCGGAATAGAGAACCCAAAATAATGGGCTTGCTATGAAGACACGGGATAGCTATTTCAGGATACTCCAGTATCCCAAAATAGTGCTGCAGTGTAGACGTAGCTTAAGGGTCAAATCCTGATCCCAGTTAAGCCAATATTCACTATCCCCAGGACTTCAAGGAAACCAAGTTCAGCCCCAGAGAGTGGAGCAGGAAGGGGATCAGAGCAATTGCGTGCTCTCTTTCTTCCTCTCTGCACCTCTCCCTGATGTATGACCGAGCAATTCACACACACAGCTTTTGGAAGGGTAGACACAGCGATAAATAGCCAGGGTATCCATCGGGGGACCCTCCAGGGACTGTCTGCTGGTTGAAACCCAATCACTGAATCACCTCGCCTGTGGTTTCGAAAACCTTGTAAATACCAGGTCAAGATTTGGAATGAAAGCCCTTTACAGCCGGACCGCCAGGCTCCAGCTCCAAAGGCAGCATCGTAACAGAACATCCTGTTCTCTAGGAAAACAGGAAGAGCCTGCCCCGCCGTCCTGCCAGGGCATCCTTTCGAGATTAATCAAACCGCAAAGGGGAACTGTGTTTGTGGGCAAAATCAGAAGAACTAGACTTTCTCTCGAGGGGACGCGAAAGCCTGGGAACCATTCTTTCCTCTTCCTGAGTCCGCCTCCTGAGCATGTAACCCCCTTGTGCTCGGATCAAATCTTGCCTCTATAGTTTTAAAAAATATTAATTTAAATGATGCTGGTTTCCAAGGGTATAGGAACTGCTAGCTTACCAGGGCTACTGTGCTACTAATGCCTAGATGTCATGTACTTCTCCCCCATGCTGATCAAAGCTCTAACACTTTTCTGTCTTATGTGATAAACCTCCTGTGAGGAGCACAGATTTATTATGGGGCTGAGCAGCTAACATCCTTCCTAGTCGGCTCAACAGTTCTGGAACCTACATCACTTACTGAGAGAAACGACGAATACATAAGTCAGCTTTCCTTCAAAAGTACTGGCACCTGATGGGAAGACTATGGGACAGTTTTATGGGCCACAGAATTGTCTTTTTGATTTATTCTAGAATCATAGAATCCCAGGGCTGGAAGGGACCTCAGGAGTCATCGAGTCCAGCCCCCTGCTCAAAGTAGGACCATCCCCAACAAAATCATCTCAGCCAGGACTTTGTCAAGCCAGGACTTAAAAACCTCGAGGGATGGAGATTCTACCCCCTCCCTAGGTACTCTGAGACTCTTGGTGGAAATATCCAAACCACACGGGCTTCCAATTTGATATGTTTTCTTGCCTACATGAAATAATGAAACAAAACATAAACTGAATGAATCTATCTCTCTCTATAGCTAAATCTATTTAGAGATTTGTGTGTCTGTCTGAGAGTCCATTTGTTCAAGAACTCCTCCTAAACAGTAAGAATGAGGACAACACAATTTGGTAGGCAGCTTCCTCATAAAGCAATGTCAGGGTTTGCTTTTGCCAAGAAAATGGGAAGTCCCTGGAATGGGACTGTTTTCCATACAATGGAGAGGGAGGGGCACAGAGAGGAGGGATGCAATACTGAGAGTGGCCACTGGAGGCAGGGAGCCCTTAGGGGAGAGCTATCCTGCAGAATGGCCACTGGGGGCATCCATAACACTAGGACAGTGACCAGCAGGGGCTCTGCCAGTTTGCCTACCACCAGACCAGGTAAGTTACCTCACTGCTCCAAATCCTTTCCATCCCCCTGGCCCTTGGCCACAGCACCAAGGTGGGTAAAGAAAAGGCCCTTGGCCGCTGGGGGACCCTGGGAGGGGACAGAAGGCCCAATTTGGCCAGGTGAGCTGGGGGGTGGGGGAGAGAAAGTCCCACCAGATGGGACTCCCCCCCCTGAGCCCTTCCTTGCCCCCCAACCCTCACTTCTGCACCCCTCATGTCCCAGCCTCCTGCCCTTCTCCCCCGACACACATCCCCAAAGCCCTGCCCTGACTCCTGCACCCTCCACACCTCCAGCCCCCAGCCCTGAAGGACCCAGGCAATGCTGGGTAAGTCTTCCAGCATGTATATAAATGAATCAAATGCAAAGAAAGTGGGTTATTATCAAATCATTCCATTATTCTAATAAACAGATTGATTAAGCCACCTCAAGCGAAACCACAATTCCATATAAACCCAGTGCAATAACTTGGAAAGGCAGCAATCTTGTTTAGTTATCTCAGTAGAGCCCTGTGCACATGGCTGGACTGAGGCAGGGGTGAGCTGGGAGCTGCCCGGGGTGCCAACCGATGGGGGGCACCTGATGGCAGCTATAAGGGGCGCGCGGCGTCCCTTACAGCTGCCATCAGGCACCACGTGCCTGGCTCCCGCAGCGCCGGCCATCAGCGTCCTTCCCCCCACGGTCGCGGGGCCCTGCACAGCCTGGCACGCACGCCAGCAGCACTGGCTGGGCCGGGCTGGGCAGTACATGTGCCGTGTGCCCCGGGGGCAGGCTCTGGGCTGCGCGACAGAGGCCGTGGCCGGCCTGCGCATGCACCGTGCACCCTGGGGGCTGCACCGCGCGTCCGGGCCCAGGGCGCCAAAAGGGCTCAGGCCGGCCCTCCCTGTGCAGATACAAAATGTGTATCCATATCGGCGGCAGAGATCGGCGTTCACATCGGCAGATGCGGAGACCCGCAGATATACAGTGGAGATCTGCGGATTTGCAGGGCTCTAACTATCAGCCTCCAAAGTCATAGGCCATTCTCCGTCTCAGTGGCAATTGATATATTGACGTTCCGGCTACAGAGCTGCCAGTGGGAGGGTCAACTCTCTGTGATGAGATTACAGCTCTGATGTCAATTCAGGCAGCCCGGCCAAAGTAGTGGTGTATTGGTGGTTGGGTAATAATAGTCACTCTCTTCCTCTCCCCTTCCTCCCCACCAGTGTGAGGTTACACTAGACATTCCAGTGCAATTCATGAGGAAGCAACTTATTATGTTAAGTTTGGTGATCTCTCAGCATTAGCACATATCTCCAAACCCAGGAAATACTTGTGTGTATGAGCTCAAGCTTTTTGAACATAGAGGAGCTCTTAGCGAAGCATGATTTCTGTCTACACACACATACACATAAACTTCCAGCTACACACACACACACACACACACACACACACACACACACACACACACACACACACACTTCCAGCTATACACACACACAAACTTCCAGTTACACATGCACACACACAAACTTCCAGCTACACATGCACAGCTACACACACACACACAAACTTCCAGCTACACACGCACACGCACAAACTTCCAGCTACACACGCACAGCTACACACACACACACACACACACACACAAACACACACACAAACTTCCAGCTACACACGCACACACACAAACTTCCAGCTACACACGCACACAAACAAACTTCCAGCTACACACACACACACACACACACACACACACACACACTTCCAGCTATCTCCTGGGTCTAAAAAAGTAAAGAGCAAGAATGCTGAAGTACAGGTGTCTCCCTGTTAATAAAAACTGGTGACAGTAAGGTTGCTGGGTATGCTGGATGGTAGCCATGACTCTCCTGGTTTCATTCTGCTTCAGGAAGCTGGTATGCAGCTGAAAAACGTGCTGGTAGTTTTATTGGCTCAGGTGTTTTTTGAGTGTCGGTGGACTCACTGGCTAGCTAGGTTACCAGCTAGTGGATGTTGAATCTTGTTGATGCACATGGCTGGACACCGACCAGTCAGTGGCCAGCTGAGAAGGTGGAAGACGCACAAATCTTTTTGAATGCGCAGTGTGGCCCAAGGCCAGCAGCTGTAGGCAAACAAGCAAGTCCTCTTCTTTCTCCCCTGTGTTTTAAAATGGTAGCCTCCTAGAATACTCCAGGAGCTGACTGAGGAGGTATCTGAGCCATCAGCTATTCTCTTTGAAAAGGCATGGAAGATGGACCAGAGTCCAGAAAACTGGAAAAGGGCAAATTTAGTGCCCATCTATGAAAAGGAAAATAAGGACAATCCAGGAAACTACAGACCAGTCAGTTTAACTTCTATGCCAGGGAAGATAATGGAACAAATAATTAAAGAATCCATTTGCAAACATCTGGAAGATAACAAAGTGATAGGGAACAGCCAGCATGGATTTATAAAGAACAGATCATGTCAAATCAATCTGATAGCTTTCTTTAATAGGAGAACAAACCTTGTGGATAAGGGGGAAGCAGTAGATGTGGTATATCTAGATTTTAGTAAAGCATTTGTTACAGTCTCACATGGCCTTCTTATAATAAGCTAGGGATATACAACATAGATGGAGCTACAATAAAGTGGGCGCATAACTGGTTGGATAACTGTTCTCAGAGGCTACAGCTCCATTACCGTTTTTTCGCAGAAGATGATATGCAAATCGTGATTTGCAAATCTGATTCTTTTTGCCGAAGAGGTTTTGCTGCTATTTGGCCCTGTGTAGATGGGGCCAAATGTTGGGAAAAAACCCTCTTTCGCAAGACCCTGTAAAGCTCAATTTACGAGGAATAAGGGGTCTTGCGAAAACGGGTTTTTTTCTACATGGGGCCAAATAGCGGCAAAACCTCTTCCGCAAAAAGAATCAGAAGAAGTTATGCAAATGCAAGCCTGATTTGCATATCTTCTTCTGAAAAAAACTGACAGTGTAGCTGTTGCCAGAGAGCAGTCATCAATGGTTCGCAATCAGGCTGGAAGGACATAACAAGAGGTTCCACAGGGAGATTTTGGGACTGGTTCTGTTCAATAGTTTCATCAATGATTTAGATAATGACATAGAAAGGCCCAGAGCAGAGCAACAAAAATGAGGAAAGGTCTAGAAAATATGAGCTATGAGGGAAGACTGGAAGAATTGGAGGCCCCAGCTTTCCTGGATCTGGCTCCTTGTCTCATGGCCCGCCCCATCATTGGAAAGTCCACATTGGTGCTCCAGCCTCCCTGCTGCCCCAAAGCAAGGCTGGAGCACACAAATACTACTAGCCTGGGCCCCTATAGGCTCTGGTGTGCGAGGGGAATATGGGGAGTAACTTTCTTTTCCTCAGTTGGGGGCCACACCCGTGAGGGTTTGGTTTTGGTTTTTTGCTTCTCACTTATATGCGGCCCCCGACTGATTTTTCTGTGGGTGGGCACCTCCCTCCCACCCAAAAAAGGTTCCTCACCCCTGATCTAGATGGTGCTAGGACCTGCCATGAGGGCAGGGAACGGGACTTGATGACCTCCTGAGGCCCGTTCCAGCTGTAGTATTCTCTTAGTCTAATTTCCCCCCTGCCCAGTTAGCACTCTTCTTCAAGAGTCCCCTGCCAAATCAGAATGGGGCACAAGAGTCTGGGTGGCATCTGATTAGACCACCTTTATGTAGAAGAACACCCTCCTTGTTCCAGTAGTTTTGCACTAGGAAAGCCCACAGATCCAAAAAGCTATCCAGAAAGTCCTGGCTGAGTTGATTTAGTTGGGATTGGTCCTGCTTTGGGCAGGGAGCTGGACTCGATGACCTCTTGAGAGCTCTTCCAGACCTAGGAGTCTATGATTCTGTGATAGTCAGTCAGAGGACCTCGAGGTGTTCTGAGACATTTGAGATCACGGGTCTGTCCACAGACATTATCCCAACCATTCTGCAAAAGTCCTGATGACAAAATAATTGGAAAATGTTCGGCTGGCAGAAAGGTGGAATTGAAGTCATGGGAAAACATCAATTATATTCACTAAGCCATGCACATAGAGAAGGACAGCTCTTTAGCCTTCAGCTGTTTCTCTTCTACAGAGCCCTATCACATTTCCGTTAACATTTCACCATCCAAGTCTGCCAGGTGGAGAAAGTCAGGGAAGTGCTCAGGAATCAGTTTTCTCCCAGGTCCAAGCTGTAGAACCATTTGATCTTTGTTTAGAGTAAAATTTACCCATTTCTACCATGCCATTAACTGTCTCTATAACATTTTTTTCTGCCACAGATTTCTTATTTCCAAAGGCAAATTTCCTTGCATACCTTGAGCATAATAAAACTTGGTTAGCTGCACTTCTTGCAGTGTGATGCACCGGGTGATCTGCTTCATAGTCTGGCAATGCTAGACTAGTGTGCTAATATGTAATATGATAATTTAGCAGCTCCCATGTTCCACTCCAAAAGTGGTTGCATTCCAGTGATTCCTGTGTCTATGTATAAAACTTGTAAAAATGCTCTGGGATCCTTTGGGGGTAAAAGGTGCTGTGTAAACACTGGATAATCTATCTCAAAGGGGTAGCCGTGTTAGTCTGTATCTGCAAAACCAACAAGGAGTCCTGTGGCACTGAAGCCGTGTTCTACACTAGGACTTTGTTTCGAAATAATCCCCCTTAGGTCAAATTTATAAGCGGAGCCTCCGCACTACCAAGACCATTATTTCAAAATAATGGGCTGCTTAATTAAGAATCTGTACTCCTGCTTTTCATCAGGAATAACTCTAATTTCAAAATAGTTACTTTGAAATAGTGGTAGCGCAAACACACTTGTACCACTATTTTGGAATAACTACTCCCCAGAATAGCTCAAACTAATTACTCCCGGCGCTTCCTGGGGCTCTAAGTCCAAGATAGTGCATCCACATTAATGGAGCCTGCTTCAGTGTAATTTTGAGGCATCCTCATAGTGTGAACATGCTAGTTCGATTTTGTTAAATCAGGAGTTAAGTCAAATTTACTAACTTTGAAATAGTTTCCTAGGGGGGGTCGACACAGCACCTGAAACTCGAAATAAGATATGCAATTTGCGCTACACAAATTACGTAGCTTATTTTGAGTCCATTTTGAAATAGGCCATTTTGAAATTTACAGCACCAAATTTTGAAATAAAGCACTATTTCAAGCCATCCCTTACTCCTCGTAGAATGAGGTTGACAGGGATGGTGAAATAGCATGTCTGCTATATTTCGAAATAGAAGACATGTTCAAAAGACGCAGGGTAGCTATTTCGGGATACCTCCAGTATCCCAAAATAGCATTGCAGTGTAGACATACCCTTAGTGTAGGCATGGCCTTAGAGACTAACAGATTTATTAGGGCATAAGCTCTCGTGGGTAAAAACCACTTCATCAGATGCGTTGGACTGGAAATTACAGAGACAGGAATATATATTAGTAGATATATTAGTATATCAAAAGAAGGGGATTTCTTATCAAGTGTAGGACTGGTATTAACAAAACCAATTCAGTCAGGGTGCATGTGGCTCATTCCCAGCAGCTGACAGGGAGGTGTGAATACCAAGAGAGGGAAAATTGCCTTTGTATTGAGACAACCATTCTAAGCCCTTATTCGGTCCTAATTTGATTGTGTTAAATTTGCACATGAATTGCAGCTCTGCTTGTTTCTCTTTGTAGTCTGGTTTTGAGGATTTTTTTTTTTTTTTGTAGAAGGATAGCTACTTTTCAATCCATTACTGAATGTCCAGAGAGGCTAAAATGTTCTCCTACTGCTTTTGCATGTTACCTTTCTTGATCAAAAGTTTCAGAGGGGTAGCCAAGTTAATCTGTAACAGGAAAAACTTAAAAAACAACAAATAATCTGGGTAGCACTTTAAAGACTACCAAAACATGTAGATGGTATCTGAAGAAGTGGGCTGTGTCCATGAAAGCTCACGATACCATCTACATGTTTTGCTACCTTTTTTGAAGTTGGATTTGTGTCCATTTATCCTTTGGCGCAGAAACTGTCCAGTTTGGCCAATGTACATGGCAGAGGGGAAATGCTGGCACATGATGGCATAGATCACATTAGTAAAGGTGCTTATGGATAAGCAGGGACAGGTTCCTGCAATAGATAGCCTGGTTATTTCTGGAAAGTCTTCAGTGGAAGTTCTATAAAGACAGAGTGTAATAGCCACCAGGTAGATTTGAACCTGGGACGTCAGTGTAGCTGCTTCTGAAACTGGCTTTATAGCTCAAGCTCTAGGAGTGCCTATGCTAAGTTCCAAAGGACCCAGGTTCAAATCCCCCCATATGAGGGCTCATTTGAGAATCTCAGCTTGGTCTCTCAAGCAATTTGTGCCATCTCCTCTATTTAATATTGAGGAGAATTTTCAAGAATTGTCCCCTAAATCTTCACTCACAAAGGAGCCTGAATCAACAGCTACGTGCATGTTTCCTTATTTGCCCAAACAGTGTGCAAATCTGAGACTGGAGGCACAAGAAAGCTTGTGCGTGGCAAATGGTATAGCCATAACTTCCATAGTAAGTAAGATAAAGAACACTGCCCCACCGTGGGGCTTTTGGAGGTGGCTGCTAATGGACAGGCATTCTAGAAGCATGAAGCAACTCAATATAAAAGATGAATTCGGACCCAGTGGGAGGCCCATTTGGGCTGTGCGATGGAGGAGACATAATACTCCTGAATAGTAAGCTATCCAGCTGGCTGTTTATGTGTTAATTCTCTGTTTTGAAAGATTGAGATCAGGTTCCCAGAATGCTACTGCCAAGCCTGTAAATATGAAGCGGTGAGAAAAGCATCTTTGGGACATTGATGGTAATAGCACTATGGGAGATCCAAGGTAATCTAGGATTCGGCTGAGGTTTAAAATGACAACGGGACATCAGTTGGAAGGAGCCATAGTTTGCGGCAGGTTGTATATCGGCCTGCAGCTACATGACTGGATCCAACTCCCATTAAAATCAATGGACGTTGAATCTGACCCATAAAGAAGTCACGGTTTGGGGACTCAGAACTCAATGAAAGCTATTCATGAGACCTGCAGAGAGGGGAGATTCATCCAAATATCAGGAGGGAAGGTCTATGAGGAAAGCAAGGCCTGGAAGGACCCAGCCACACTGAGACAAACTCAGCATTTGTGTGGAAAAAGCAAAGAGCAAATCTGGTTCCTCCTACAGCCACTTGGCCAGGGGAGTGGGTAGGCAGCAAAGTTCCCTCTATTTTTTTTCCATCTACATGTGGAATAAATTTTGATGTGTGCACCAAGGCATGTTCTGGTGTGCACCACCCATAGAAACACATGCTGGAGGCTGCGGGCCCTCTGCTAATTAGCTAGGTGGCATGTGAATCTTTCCTGGGCGGCTGCCCAAGTGCTCAGCTTACAGGGAACACTGGTAGGCAGACACTTTTTCTATACTTTGGTGTATAAAGAGCAGAAGCATTGCCTAGTGATTAGAATGCAAGCCTGCGTTCTCTCACCTCTACCCCTGAACTTGCTGCGGCCATTGACAAATCACCTTTGGAGGGCTCACTCTCAGTTTGGGAACAGGGAAAACAACATTGGTCTCTTTCCGCACCAGGCGTAGTGAGAAGCCTTGAGTCCTTAAAGCAACGTGGTGCCCAGCATTCTTACTGATCTAGAAAAGACATTGGTTGCTAAAGGGGTTAGCTAGAAATCTGCGCCTGACGCGGGCGCTCCTAACCTTTCGTCTGCCATCATGCTGTGGTTTTGTTTTCTTTCTTCCTTGTTTTTGTGACCTCGGGGAGGGCTGCGGGTGTGGGAGAGGGAAGCAGCTTTGCCTTGTTGGCGTCATTGGTTGCAATTAGGCTGTATTATTAAACTACACATCAGGTGCCTCACTGAGGCCACGGGGCTGGCAGGGCCTCTGCCGCTTTGGTGTCGAAGAGGAGAGACGCTTTTGCTGTAAAACGCGAGATGGAGCGAGGGTGATGCGCAAGGAGCAACGGCGCGTGTGTCACTAAACCTGGTTGGCCTACGGGACACGCCTCTGAGAATCCAGGAGCCAGCCCACTTGTGTGAGCAGCAATTCGGTGTCAGTCGGACCACCAGCTGGTTGCGCTCTGGCTGGACGCAGTGGTGCCGCAGAGCTGGGCCCATGCTCAAAAGGAGCCTCGTTCTTCTCTGCTTGCTCTGAGACCCACTCAGCCCATGGTCTCCCCTCCCCACACCACCCACTTTTTGCTCCTCTCAGCCTGCCCACTGGTCAGCTGAGGGCTTCTCTCCATCTCTTGCCCTATTCCGCCCCGGCTCCTCTCTGGCTTGACCCATGCACCTTCAGTTCCAGGCAATCTCTGCTTCCCCCCACCTGTGAGGCTCCACCTGTCTCCCGGACTGAGCCACCTGGGACTGGTGAAGAATCCTGGTCAGTCTTGGACCAGTGTGGGGTAGGACAGTGTGTGGGACATGGCCACTCCAGGCAAGTGAGTCGTGAGGGAGCCCAGCCAGTGAGCGTGATTGGGAGGCAGGACGTGGAGTAGGAGGTCTCTGGAGGGCCTGAGTGAGGTGCTGGGCTGTGAGGGGGCAGGGAAGGTTGTGGAATTTCCATCACTGGAGACATTTAAGAGCAGGTAGGACAGACACCTGTCAGGGATGTTCTAGATCAGTGTTTCTTAAACTGTGTTCCACGGCACACCGGTGTGCCACGAGGCAGTCGGAGGTGTGCAGTGAAAAACAGAGTTCAAAATGGCCACCCTTAAAGGGACAGGCAACCTTTTTTTTTCCCTCAACAAAAAATCCTTGGTGTTCCGCATAAAAAAATGATTGTTTGATGTTCCTCGGTCTTAAAAAGTTTAAGAAACACTGATCTAGATGGTGCTTGGTCCCGTCGGGAGGGCAGGAGATGGGACTTGAAGACCCAGTTCTAGTGTTCTGTGGATTCTGTGAAGAGGAGTGGGGGTCCTGTGGGGGGGGGGTGCTGAGCAGTTGTGGTGGGGCTGTGGGCAAGGGGCACCTGTTAGGGATGGTGATGTGCAGGGTGCCGAGGGAAGAGGTTGCTGGGCATAGTGGGTCTGGGGGGGCCCAGGCTATAGGATATGGGGAGATATTGCACAGGAGGGATGTGTGGCACAGCGTAGCCCTAGGACACACTGGCTGCACAGGGCCAGGTGGGCCATTGTGCATCTGGCAATTGCCGGTCTGTAAAACAGTGCCCTCCAAGTAGACTCAGCAGAGCAGGGCCACCCCTGCCATGCCATGCCCCTGGCTGGCCCCTCACTCTGGGGACCGATCCCCCGTGTCACGCTCTGTTGGTCCCACAGGGGCCCACAAAAATGGTTGGTGCCAGGCCCACAAGAGGTTAATCTGGCCCTGGCGGTGGGGAGGTGTGTTCTTGTCACCGTCCTCTCCCTGGCTGTCCTGGAGGCCCCCTCCCACCCACCACGCTTCTGCCAGTGGACACAACCTTCCACTGAGTGTGTGACCCAGGAGAGCTCCCTCACGAGGGTCCCAGAACTGCGCAGCTGAGATGAGGCGGGTGGGCGCGTAACACTGTGAGGAGACCTGCTTACGCTGGAGACGGTGCTCCTGGACGGGTTGGACTAAATGACCGTAAATCACGTCAGCATCTTTCTGTCCTCTGGTGAATTGAGCTACCCCTTTTGGTTGGTGGCACCGAAGAAGACCTCCTCCCCCCCGCCCCGATGAATGCAGAATGATCTGTCCTATTGTTACCTACCAGCTCTGTGCTCTTGCGGAACCGGGGCATGGCCACCTGTCAGCCCTGTGCTCTTGGTGAGCCAGGGAGTGACACTCATGGAAAACCATCCCCTTCCTCCAGACCTCTGCTTGAATCAAAGACAAAGCAATGAAAAGGCAGGGGAAGACCCACCTAAACTCCTCCAGACAAGGGTGATAGAATTAAGGAAACACCCCAGCCTCATCTGCATTGAAGATAGCACAGAGAGACATCTCCATTAGCATACAGAATGGAGACCAGCTCTTCCAAAGCAGGAACTACACTGAACTATGGGATACCGAAAGCAGAGAACCACTGCCTGATGGGAAATCTCTGCTCCAGATGCTAATGTATCCAGGCCTGCTCACACCCAAATGAGTCATGATCAGACCAATTCTAGTAATGGATCCTATTTACAGCCAAAATACTGAAATTGCCTCGTTGCATTGTGAGCTGTTCAAGGAACATCACCCATAACCAGGTGTGATCAGTCTCTATTGTCTTGCCTCTGTTTACCCATAAGCAAATCCAATGTTCTCCTCAAACTATTGTCCTAGCCCTATCTTTGCCCAAGAAAAACTGTTCTGATACCTGGATTTAAACTGCATCAGTTCCACTGACACTTCATCATCTCCTGTCTGATCGTGCTGGGGGCTCTGCTCTGCTTGTCTCCTGCCCTCTGGACCCCCAGCTCCCATCACCATCTGGGAACCCCCATCAGTGCAAGCTCCACGGAGTGATGAGGTCTCTCTCTCGCTCTCTCTAGCCCCACTCCCCAGCTACTTCTCTCTAAGCATAGCCTCCTGACTGCCCTATGTAACTATTATATGGTTTGTAGCCCTAACATTTGTAATCAGTTTCAATTTAGATTTAATATTGTAACTGTTAGATTTCATATTGTAACTGTTTTGTGTGTTTGGCTCCCTATATATATCTATTCACTACCCAGAAATAAATAACTTTCATTGTTAAGCTGGTTGCTTCTCTCTCTTCCTTTCTCTCTTGCTCATTCTTCCTCCGGGGTGTTGTTTTGGCTTCCCCATTCGCTCTGCAACAATGCTTCTTGTACCCAAGCTAAAGATCCCTGTTGTGCCCAAAATCCTGTGGGATTTGCTCACCTTGTGGTTTACCTGCGAATGATTGTGGTGTGAAAGTGGGGATAGGGAAGTGCTGAACCTGGGGGCCTATGTGGATGGCAGCTTAAAGTGCTGTTAAATCCAGCCCATGGAATCCAAAGGCACTTGAGGGTGCAGTGTGGCATTGCTGTTACACCCAGCCTGCTGAGTCCAGGGACATATGAGGGGTCAGCTTGGGAGTGCTGATTACCCAGTCCTCTCAGACATGCTCTGGTAGTGGGTGTGAGTGTTTGTGTGTGTCTAAGGTGGGAAGAACCCTGCCCTGAGGGACCTAGTTCCTGCAGGAGAGCTCCAGTGGGAGGGGGAATTGGCAGCAGGGATAATTCAGCTCCATAGGAGAGCACAAGTAAGCACAAGCAGCACACGGATAGAATTGTTAACCTCCGCCCAGCCCCATAAGAGTAACCCTAATAAATGAGCATACCCCAGAGGATTGGGCAAATCTGGTAACACTATGGAAACTTAACATCCTTACAAACTCCACGTTCCCCGGCCTTCCCAGAAGCAAACATGATTCTGGGCGGCATTAACAGGTGTGTT
>JANRFK010002932.1:28113204-28125233 GCA_030068395.1 Apalone spinifera | reverse complement strand
TTCGAACTAACGGCTGTTAGTTCGAATTAACTTTGTAGTGTAGACATATCCCCACTTGGGTGGGAGGGTTACAATAGTAGAGCCCAGCACAGTTACAAAATTTGCATCTGCAGCTGATCTGTGATCCACAAATCTGGACTGTAGATATCGGGAGCTTTGTAGGGCTCATAAGAACGGCCCCACTGGTCAGAGCAAAGGTCATTCTAGCCCCGTATCCTGTCTTCCAACAGCGGCCAATGCCAGGTACCACAGAGGGAGTGAACAGGACAGGTAGCCAGCCAATGATCCCACCCCTGTCATCCATTCCCAGCTTCTGGCAGTGGCCAGAGACACCATTCCTACCCATCCTGCACCCCCATTGGCTGGGAACCTGCTGCTGGCTGCTTCTGGGGGCAGCATGGTCTGCGATGCCAAGAGAGGCAGGAAGTTGCCTTAAACCCCCCGCTGCGCCACTGACTGGGAGCCGCTCACGGTAAGCCCCTCCTGCCCCAGCCCTGACCCCTCCCTAAAGCCAGAGCCCCCTCCTACACCCCAAAGCTCCTTCTCAGCCCCACCCCAGAGCCCACTCTCCCGTCACACGACGTTGGCTCATGGATCATGAGTAAAAAAGTTTGAAAACCACTGCTCTAGAGTGCAGCGGGCATTCACCTCCTAGTCAGGAAAAAAACAACCCTTAGCGCATTTGAAAGGATTCCTCTGTTAGGCCTTGCAACGGCCTTGCTCTGTGACCTCAGGCAGTTCACAGCGTGGCTCTGTGCCTCAGTTTCCCCCTCGGTGACATGAAGATGAAGTTACTGCCTAACTCTCAGGAGTCAGCAGGTTGAATTCCTCAGGGGGCGGTGAAATTCATCCTGGGGCAATCAGCCAGCACCAGGGTCTAAACATGAGTACCGAAATCACTGCCCCTCACGTGGACCAACACTCTTACTGCTCCCTTGTGCTCTAACTGTTGTCTCTTATCTTATGCTTGGATTGTCGGTTCTTTGGGGCAGGGACTGTCCCTTTGTTCTGTGTCTGTACAGCACCTAGCACAAGCGGTCCTGGCTGCAAACTGAGGCACCTAGGCGACCCGGTAATACAAACCATAATAATGCGAAGCAATGGCCCACCGACCGGGGTGAAACCCGGCCTATTGTCTGTAGAGTTCTTTGGAAGGAGCCGCTAGCAGTGCATAGAGCAGGTTTTTATTGTCTGGCTGCGGTGGCTGCAAAAGGCCGCTGTAGCGGAAAGGGAAGGCTGGTGGTCCCTCCCAGCTTCCTCTGCCACGACCCCTGGCTATTCCCATAAACAGAGGGCTGGGAGGGGAAGTCAGCGGAAAGGACAGGGCCAGGAGGAAGCTGGCGGCATTACGTGGCTCCGGAGCTTCATAGGGGGTTACTGGGCTGGTTAGTCAGCATGGTTCAGGGGTGAGGAGGAGGGGGAACAAGCCGGATTGCACCTCCCCTCCCCCCCGGCAACGAGTTCTCTCGTGCTCCCAGGGGCAGGATGTGCCGGGGCCATTTTGACTAAGGGTTTGTTTCCTGAAGCAACCCACCCCCCCAAAAGACCCGGCGTTCTCTGTGACAGGACGGCTCCTTTTCGTGTCGGGCCTTGGCCGCTGAAAGGTTCAAGCAGAGAAACGCTTTTCCCTCTCGGCGCTGGGTCAGCACTGACGCCTCCTCTTCGGCCTGGGCCTCCTGCCAGGGGCCACGCTCGGCCCCGAGAAGGGCGAGGCTCCTGGGCTAGTTGGGGGTGCTTCATCTTCGGGGTTCCCAGTCAGCCCTGCCCGTGGCTCTTCTCCAGACCCGACCACCGTGGTACCCGAGCTCACTGGATTTCAGGCCCCATGATGAAGGGCAGTGCTGTTATCCCGTGGGTGGCCAGTAATATAGACAAGGGAAGGTGCAGCCAGGGCAGCAGGTATCATAGGTGGGGGAGGGCTTTGCCTTCCCAAACTGCCAGCCTGGCCCTGCCCAGACTGTGCCCCCAGAATGCCTGCTGTAGGTGTTCTGGGGGCGGAGTGTTGCTGCCCCCAGCACCCACCCTCGCTCTGTCCTGGGAGCCACGGAGGCTGGAGCCACGTGGCTTCCTCCCTTCCCACTGCTCCAGGGGCCAGGAAGGCTTGGGCCCGCTTGGGCCATGTGGCCTCTTCTCTCCCCACTGCTCTGGGGACCAAGGAGGCTTATGCCACGTGGCCTCTTCTCTCCCCACAGCTCCGGGGACAAGGGAGGCTCTGGCCAGCTGGGGCCATGTGGCCTCTTCTCTCCCCACTGTTCTGGGGACCAGGAGGCTCTGTCCAGCTGGGTCCACGTGGCCTCTTCTCTCCTCACTGCTCTGGGGACTACGGAGGCTTGGGCCGCGTGGCCTCTTCTCTCTCCATTGCTCCGGGGGCCACGGAGGCTTGTGCCACGTGGCCTCTTCTCTCTCCACTGCTCTGGGGGCCAGGGAGGCTGGGGCCACGTGGCCTCTTCCCTCTTTGTTGCTCCAGGGAGGCTCTTCCCTTCCCCGTGTGTGGGGAAGGGGGGGCATGTACATGCTCAGCATGCTCCCTGCTCAGTGGAGGGGACAGGGCTGTAGATGGGACGGGGGGCCTGCCTCCCGCAGTGCCAGCCGCACAACCGCCCATGGGCACAGCCTTCCCAAAACTGCCTACACACCCAGCTGAAGGCTGGGGCCACCACTGAGGAAGGCTGGGGCCGCAGCCTGGCTTCCCCAGCCACCAGAAGGGAGGGGGCCACGGCGCAGTAGCCCGGCTTCCTGGCCACGGGGAGGGCTGGGCCAGGACTGCAGCACGGCAGCCTTGGCCCTCCAGGTGGCCAGGAAGGATCCAGCTGGGGGTGGGCGGGGCGGGGCTTGGCTGCCGGGGCGGGGCCTTGGGCAGAAGGGGCGGGGCGGGGGTGTGGCTTGCTTTCCCCCGCTGGGCTTTCACGGGCCACCCATGTATTATCCCCGACGTAGAGAGAAGGACTGACCCCAGGAAGCAGGGGCTTGGAACCCTAGTCAGTCCAAGTAAACCGCAAGTTGCTGCTCTAGTCACGGCCTCAAGCATTTCTCATTGGCCCTTGATCTCCCCTTCCCGGCAGGTTCCACTTCACCCAGACCCCTCACCCCAACAAAGACTTGGGGGCCAGACTCTGCACCGATTCCTATTCCCTGGGTACGCCGCGGTGGGCCAGGCAGCTTACCCCATTCTTCCCGGGATTGCCACCTCTCACCCCTCACAGATTCCGAGCCACCTCTGAAAAATCCGTGTTGGCTATGTACAATGCAAACAATAACGGCTGGGTTGGTTTTTCTTTGCCTCCGGCTTGGTGCGAGCCTTCAGGGTGGACTCCGGGCACGTTCTGGGGCGCATAGGAAGGCTAGAAACCTGCTTTTTTGTTTTGGAAAGGGAAGATGAGACTTTCACAGATTTATTCAGGAGCAGATACTCAGGAGCAGATACTGTGCTGCACCTGGGAGTGAGAGATGGCTGGAAGAAAGGCGCCACGGCTTAGCACAGAGCCTTTGCATGAAGGTAGGGCTAGGGGGAGGGCTGTCGAAGGGGCAGGGAAGTGGGGGGATATGACAGAGAGAAGGCTACAGCTGGGGGTGTGAGTGAGTCAGTGCCTGGCTGCCTGGGAAGTACCAGGGATCCGGAAGCCAAGCGGGTTCTTTTCAGTAGAGGAATGGAGCAGGAGGTGACTGAGCCGGGGATCGGCTGGGATCATTGACTGGTACAGTGGAGACGTTAATATGATCAACAGGGAATCACTGCTCTACTTAATTCCTGCCTCAGACCAGGTTGAGCACAGGGTTCTTGCCTGGCAGAAGAGGACTGGGAAGTGTGAGGCCAGGAAAGGATCTTGCCAGTGTCCCCTGTAAGCTGTGTGCTTGGGCAGCTACCCACATGCTGCCCAGCTGATTAGCAGAGCACCCACAGCTGGCGGCCTGGATGTCTACCAGTGGTGCACATCTGCACATGCCTTGGTGCACATAACAAAATTTATTCCACGTGTGGATGGAAAAAAACTCAGTGGGAACGCTGGCTCTTGCGGCACTTTGCTGAGATCAGCGTCAAGGAACAATGGTCCGGGCAAAAGGTCGGACCAAGATCCTTGGCTCCGCCCGTTGTTCCAGGTCCAGCAGGGGTTTGGAGAATGAAGGGGTCTGGCATTCAGGGTGCTCCTCATTCACTTTGCTACTGCAGACCCCCACATGGAGATGCCTTGCCCTGAGTCAGGCCACCCCAGAGGATGCTAGGGTGGAGCACATCCCTAACGATGCCAGCTGATGGTCCAATGCTTAGGACTCCAGAAAGGTGTTTCTAATATCTGGTATCCTCCCGTTGCAATCTTATAACATCCAAGACACCCCGTCTCTCCCCCTCAATTCCTACCTCTCCTCCCACAACAATTCTTTCTTAAATCATTGAACCCCAACAGTGACACAATACCAACGAGGAGCAAGCGAAACCTGGCACCAGAACTGCTCGTCAGCCCCAGGCCATGTTATAGCTGGAGAAATAAGGTTAGCACTCTTATCTGATGGCGCGCTCGCCTTGCCAAAGGTTGCTGCTATCAGCTCGGGACACATGTGCAGCTGGCAAGGGTTCCGCGCCAGAATGATACAAACAGCTTTCATTGTGGAGGCAACAATGGTGGGCGAAGAAGCCGCATGCTATAACCGGTATACAAGGCGCACTTCATACAAGCTCAAGGCAGGGGAATGCAGACAAAATCAACAGCACGGTCTTGCAGATTATTATAATTATATTTATATTCTCAAAGGAGAAATCGGACAGTGAAAATGGCTTGGAGCCAGAAATACAAAACAGAGGGATTTGGGCTGCGTAGAAAAACTGTTCTGTGGAGCCATGAAATGAACTGAAATCAGCTGCTTTTCCAGTGTGGCTGGATAAATGTGTCCAGCAGGACAGGTTTGCCAGTGTGCCAGAGTCCACATGAATCTGTTGCAGCCTGGTGTTGATTTGTAGGAGGCAAGAGCGTCTCAAAGCTACTAAGTAGCTGATGGGGGCATTTCCAGGAAAGAAGCGATAGCAAATCTGGGGGTTTGTTTCCTTGTATCCAGATCCTCTCATTTATACAGAGCCTGGCCCTGATTTTCAGAATACTTGGGTAGTTACAAAGAAAATGTCAATAATTAGGCATTTGGGCACCCAATCACCTTATTTGCACACACAGTTAGCGTATATTAGCTACAGGTTTTGCATGTGCCATTGCGTACCCATATTCTATGAAAATCCAGTGAATATACCCTGAATCTTTTCCAGTCACACACAATCTGTCTGCTCATGTGATGACAGTTCTACCAGTGCCAACTTGTTCAGTATGAATTTAGGAATTATCAGACAGGATTCATCTAAACCCCGTAGCCTGTCTTGGAGGATGGCGGGCATCAGAGTCTAGGAACTTTCCAGTAGGCAGATGTGAGATAATCTGCCTCTCCATCAGGTCTCATCCCGGTCTTCGATAATTAGAAATTGGCTTACGCCCTGAAGCAAAAGGTTTAATATACTTTCCAGAATTTTTGTTAGCAACGACCATTTTAACTCTGGAAATACCTTTTAATTCATTTAAATGCCTAATCTCTTTGAGACACTCGTTCAACTCGTGTCTTCACTCAGTTCATGTGACGGTGAGTTCCACACTCTAATCATGTTACACAAGAAAGTATTTCCTTCTCTCAGGTTTAAATTTGCCATCATTTAATTTCACTGGATGGCCCCTTGTTTTGTGTTTTGAAACAGGGGAGAAAAGGAGTTCCCAGTTTAACTTCTCTTGACCATTTGTTATTTAATGTGCTTTTATCATGCCCCCTCTTATTTGTCTCCTTTGGAAGATAGTCTTTTCAATCTTTATTCATGCGAGAACTTTTTCCGGGCCCTGGTTCATTCTTGTGACCCCTCTGTGCTATCCTTTTGACAAGGGTTAATCAGGACCGTGCATGAGACTGCAGCATTGATTAATGTAATAGCGTTAAACATTTTTCTGGATCCATCTCCATCTCATTCTTTATGCTTCAAAAGTCAGCGGGGTTAGCCATCCGTTTGCAGACCTTACTGAATCAGGGCCTTGATGCAAATTGAAATTGTAAATGGAGAATCATCTGGAAGTGGGTGTATTTCTAGTAGGGTCTTGCAGAAATTGGAGTTCTTGGCTCTATTCTATTTAACATTTTCCCAATCATTTGGAGGAACACGTAAAACCGTCACTAATAAAGCTGGAAAATGATACAAAGACTGGAGACAAGGTAAATAGGGAAGAGGATAGATGACCGATACAGAATGCTTTGGTTTGCTTGGGAAACTAGGCTCAAGCAAACGAAAGTTTCAATATTGCCCAATGTAAGGTGATACCACCAGGGACAAAGATTGCAGGTTTTACTTAGAGGATGGAGGACTCTGCCCTGGAAAGCAGTGACTCTGAAAAGACTTGGGGGTCCTGGTAGTGATCACCCCAACATGGGTTCCTAATGTAACACTGTGGGCAAAAGGGCTAAGATAATCCTTGGATGGATAAACAGCAGCATCTTGAGTAGGAACAGAGGTTCTACTGCTGCTGTATTTGGCACTTGGAATCCTGCGTCCAGCTGTGGTGTCCATAATTCAAGAAGGAGGCTGATAAATTGGAGAGAGTTCAGAGAAGAGTAAAAAAAAAATTGGGAACATTGAGAAAAAAATGGGAAATAGAGGCTTGCCTTCTAGTGCAAAAGAAAGTAAAGGGATGATTTGTTCACAGTCTATAAGTAGCTATATGGAACAGAAATGTAATGATAGAGTGTTCTTTAGTCTAGCTGCTAAAAGTATAAAAAGGTAATAAGGTTTAAAGACTGGATGTTGAAGCAGGACAGTTCGGACTGCAAATTAAGCACAAGTTTTTAATTAGCCATTGGAAGAACTTTCCAAGGGTTATGGTGGATTTTCCATCCCTGGTAATTTTTAAATGAGGCTTGGATGTTTTCCTACAAGATCTGTTCTAGTTCAGCTGCAGCTATTAGAGTTGGCGCAGTAATTAATTCAAGGAAGTCCTGTGACTTGTGTTATAGGGGATGTCACACTAGAAGCTCACCTTGGTCCTTTCTAGTCTTTGAATCTAGGAATTGAATTCTCCCCTGGTAGGTTTGCATCGGTTTGTTTTCTGTGTTGCTAGTAGCGTTAGATGGGTGTGTGTTTCTGCAGGGCTGCTGCAATCCGTTCCCTATACAGGTTGAACCTCTGTAGTCTGGCAACATCCGTGATCCAGAACAATTTTAGTTAACCTGGTGTCCACTTATTATGCACGTAGCCAAGTTTCCCATAAAGATTGTTTATAGCCCCCAGTCCTGGCGCTCAGTGTTCTTTGCTATTATTTAGCTCTAATTTACCCCAACTATCTTCTAAGAGCCCAGTACACAGTGCAAGTGTTGGTAATGCTGCTAGACAATACTGACCTCCCATGGTCCGGCAAATTCTCTGTTTCGGCACTGGTCAGGTCCCAAGGGTACCAGACTAGAGACATTCAACCTGTACAATTGTATACGTGAGGGGAAGGCGGATATTGTTTTTATACTGAATTAGAGCAGCGCTTCAGGTTAGCCCGACCTGTGAAATCCAGATATTATGTTTCAGGACATTCGCTGCCTGTACGGATGTTGACCATTTAGCCTAGCACGGCGTTATTCACCCCGAATGTCACCGTGTATGAATTTTAACGCCCACCCGCCCTTCCCGACCCCCTGAATTTCCAATCCACCTCCCCGAGTTTAACTTTATTTTTCAGCGTCAGCTGGCTGCAGACTGTCCAGGACCTGGCCTAGTGGCGGTCTCTGCGTTTCCATGGCAATACGCGCTGAGCAGGAAACAGCGAGAGGAGCAGGAAGGAAGTGCTTTGCTCCCTCTGTGTGGCGCTTTAGAGCTCATGCCTGGAGAAGCCTTGAAACCGTGCCATGAAAACACAAAGCAGAGCGGACAGGCACTGAGAGAAGGCTGGGGAGGGCTGGCAGTGGCCGAGGCCTTGTGTGAAAGGTTGAGGCAAAGCAGGGCCAGATGAAGACGGAAAATCATTTCACAGCCCAAACTGCTGGAGACGCTCAAATAGTTCTGCCCAAAATTACACCCACAGAGTCTGCAGATCTGGTGGCAAATGACTTCCAGGTTCTACACATGGACAGCCATCTACGTCTATACTGGCAGGGCCGGATTAAGACCTTTAGAAGCCCTAAGCACTGAAAAGATTATGGTGCCCCCCATATGCAAGTCAAAATAAAAACAATACTATACCCTAAAAATCTCTTTTTTGGGTGCCCCTGATTTGCTGGTGCCCTAAACATGTGCTTAGTCTGCTTATTGGGTAATCCAGCCCTGCATACTGGTCTAAACGTGTCTCCGGGGCGACAGCCGCTAAAGTCATTGGAGTAGATTTGGCTTGTGCAAACCAACCTGGTGTATTTTTGCCCTTTCCCGGCCAGTTCTGGAGCAGAGATTTCACCCTAGGGCAGTCCACCTGTTTAGCATTGTGAGCAGCTTTCTCTGTGTTAGGTGGGCCTCCTTCATACAGCTACTACCCATGTGGCCTTGAGGACACCGCATGGACTGTAGCTGCGAGCTGCCTGGGCTGCTCTATGGTTTCACGTTGAGCTTGGTACTAGAACAAAGGGGGGGTGTTCGTGCCCCTCCCTCGCCAATCTTCCCCAAGGGAAAAAGCACCACCCAACACTGCTTAACCCTTTAAATGCCCCTGCCCCAGATGTGCAAGGATCTTTAGGCAGATGGTACCTTTTTCAAAAAGTGCCTAGGTTGTTCAGGCGTCTCACTCCCACTGAAAGGCACCAGGAGTCGAGCACCAAACTCACTGAGGTGCTTCTGTAGCGCTCACGAGGTGCTGAGCTGTGTCTTTACCTAGGCACACCTCCCCCGGCTGTGTCCTGACCTCTCCACTCTTGCTCCCGGGGCTTTTTGAGGTCCTGGGTGCTTGTTCTCAAAAGATTAGGCCTCAGCTGGAGTACTGGGTCAATTCTAGGTGCCACATTTCAGGAAAAATGTGGAGAAATTGGAGAAGGTCCAGAGAAGAGCAACGAACGTGTTAAAATGTCTAGAAAACATGATCTGGGAGGAAAGGAAGAATTGGGTTTGTTTAGTTTGGAAAAGAGAAGACTGAGAGGGGACATGATAGCAGCTTTCAAGTACCTAAAAGGGTGTTACAAGGAGGGGGGAGAAAAAATGTTTTGTTTCATCTCTGAGGATAGGACAAGAAGCAATGGGCTTAAACTGCAGCAAGGGAGGTTTAGGTTGGACATTAAGAAAAACTTCCTGTCAGGGTGGTTAAACACTGGAATAAATTGCCTAGGGAGGTTGTGGAATCTCCATCACTGGAGATATTTAAGAGCAGGTTAGACAGACACCTGTCAGGGATGATCTATGGTGCTTGGTCCTGCCGTGGGGGCAGGGGACGGGACTTGATCTCTCGAGGTCCTTTTTGGTTCTAGTGTTCTAGGATTCTATCACCAGGGCAAACCCCACATCCTTAGGTTTGGTGCTTGCTAGTAGAGTTCGTTGATCTCTTCACCCCCTGCAATGAGGCTGACATCCTCATGCCCCGAACCCAGCTCTGAAGAGCTCCTGCCCCGGAGACGCAGCTCTGGCGGTGGACACAGAACTGGCTGTTGCAGGCGGGAGGCCTGCTTTGCCCCCTTTCCCAAGGCTGGGTTCCTGCAGCACAGGCAGCCTGGGGCTGGCTCTTTCTCCAGCACCCGCCTTTGCTGTCTCCCTGAGCTCCAGCAATTCACTCGATGATGCCGTAGTAGACCCCGGGAACGCCGCAGGGAGACGTCGTTGATTTCTGCTTCCATCAGCAGCCCACCCGCTTCCTGTGACTCCACAGGGTCGTTCCCAGCGGTGCTCATCACCTCCCCGTCTTCCTCCGGGGTCAGAGGAAACATTCGTCCTAGAGTTAGACTGGCAGCGACAGTGCCTGGGTTCTCAGCCTGGTTCACCCCCACGTCCACCATGTGAGCGAGGGCAGCGCTGTGTCCTTAGGGCACAGCCTGAGGGGGGGAGTGACATCCCCCCCAGAGGGCAAAGAGGGCTTCCAAACACACTTCTCCTTTCTGTGGGCTGGGGCCATGTCCTCTGTGCCTCGGGGGGTGACTGGCAGTGCTGGAACCCTATTGATAGGGAGGGTGCTGACAGCCAGACCCCTATCACTGGCTATGCTGCCCCCCAGAGGGACCCAGCCAGTGCTGTGTCTCTGAGAGTGAAGGACCCAGAGAAGGTAAGGAGGCCAAGACTGGGGCCAGGAGTGGAGCCCCAGCCACAGGGCACACAGCTGGGACCCCAGGAGCATGGTTGGGAAGTGGGGCAGGTGGTTGGGACCTGAGCCCTGGGCACGGGGTCAGGGAGCAGAGCACAAGGTCTGGGGGCCAGCGACTGGGGAGCCGGGCTAGCAGCCAGGACTTGAGTCCCAGGCTGGGGAGTGGAGCCCCAGGTGCAGAATCAGTAGCTGGGGAACTGCCAAAAAACAGGGAGTGCTGTAGCCCCCCTGCTTCCCTAGTGACTATGGAAGTGAAGCCTCCAAGCTTGGCTGCATCTGCCTCACGTGAGGGCCAGTATCCCAGGCTCCCGCTTGCCTCACCAACACGTCCTCCCCACCTGTCACCGCGTGCACACCGCGCAGCCGGTCCTGGTAGAGCTCCGCGGCTCGCCCCGGGCTACAAACCAGCCACTCGCCAGGAGCGCCTGGGCAGAAGGTGCAGAGCTGCCGCCTTTGGAGTGGAAGGCTTGTGGTTCGTGCCTCACCAGGCTGAGGCTCCCCCAGGCCTGGGGAACGTCACGACAGCCCTGCAGGTTGACAAGGAGAGGGACGGTGAATGAAGGTCTCGTGAAGATCCAAAAAGAGCCGATGAAAGAGAAACCTGCTTTAAAAAAAAAAAAGCCACAGGAGGAAGGGGTAAAACCAGGGTCTAGGTCAGAAATTCAACAGTTACCTCAGACAGATGAGCTGGAGGCTGGGGCCTGTGGTTTCACCGAGGGCGATGACGTCGTGACAGCCCCTGGGCTGCTGCGGCGGAGGAAGCAGGAAGCCTGAAGCAGCCAGCAAGTCTCTCCTCCTCCAGCTTTCCCCGGGAGTTTCAGTGAACAATGTGTCTCCCCAGCGGACATGGTGTGAGGCAACCACTTCTGGGGAAGGGGGCCAGTGCCTGGAGCTTCCTCCTGGTGGCGGAGGCTGGCTCCCCTGGATTGAAAAGACCTTGTGGAAGAATCTCCTCGGGCCCACGGCTCACCGCTGGGGACCCGTGAAGGATGCCGCCGCCCAGCCCGGGGCCACAGACATGGACTCATGAGTGCTAACAATAGCTGGAGAGATGGGGCAGCTCGGGCTCTCCAGCCCAGCAGCCGGAGCTACCATGTCAAAGCACCATCTTCTGAGCAAACGCATGTCAGGCCTTTGGGCACATGTCAGTGGACCCGAGCTGGGACGCTCCCTCCCGGCGGCCGTGTAGACGCATCCTTCAAACCAGCCTCACCCGGGCCAAGCACTAACATGGCACAGGAGGGAGCTAATGGCTCTTTTCTACTCCCAGCTCCCAGGAGGGCTCAGTGGCCATCCAGGCGGCCACAGGGAGACAGGTTTTAAAACCTGCCCTCCAGTGGATGACTCTGGGGCTCGCACTGCCTGAGGAGCAGCGGTGGGGAGCTGGGAGTAGTGCCCCTCGAGGAGCCATGCCCAAAAGCACCCGTCAGGCCTTTGAGTGACCTGGAAGGAGCACGGGGATGGATGCTTCTGCCTGCATCTGGCTAGCAGGCTTATTAGCCAATGCTCCTTCTCCATACAGCCGTTCTCGCGCGGCGAGGTCCCCACCTTCTGCCTGCCCAAGGCGCCCCCCTGGCCAGAGCTCCCCTACCCATCCTGCACTCCCCAGTGCAGGGAGACCATGACACATCTGGCTCCTGACGAGGTGCACGTGTGAGAAAGCCTCATGCACCTGCCCAAGAAACCCCACTTGGGGTATGTCTACACTACAGCACTAATTCGAACTAACTTATTTCGTTAGTTAATTCAAACTAAGCTAAT
>JANRFK010002932.1:28085493-28095920 GCA_030068395.1 Apalone spinifera | reverse complement strand
TGCTTCCCCTTACTTTGTCCTGCCCATTTAGCCCCCTCCCAACACCCTGCCAGAATGCCTAGTATTTTCCAACACAGCCGCTAAAGCCTGCTGATGCCCCCCTCCCGTGCATTACCCCATATAACCCCCCATCCTCTGATGTCTCCACCGTGTGTATGCCTATAGCACCCTTTCGCCTATTTTCAAATTGATCTCCCTCCAGTGCCCTCTTATCCTCTATCAAACATCTTGCAGCCAAACCAAATTCTGGGATTGTAGTCTACTCTACACCATTGTGGGAGGTGTGTCCCCTGTTGCCTTCTGCTCCAGCCCTGGTACTCCCCTCTTTGATGCTTCCTTGTGGAAATGATGGGTCCTCATCAATGCTTTTCTGCCCTTGTAGTCCCCTCACCAGTGCCCCACTGAAAAGCACATGCATACAGGGAACCCTCCTTCATCTTTTGGTGGCCTTATCATTTACCATTGGGCCTCTGCAGAAAAGCACAATGAGTCTGGGGGAACCCCTCTTGCTGTTCCATAATCCTCCCATCTGCTTCCTTCTGTCTTCCCATTACGACTTCCGCACTACCACCTGCATACTCACAACCACCATCACTTCCTCCCCGTGCCCTGCAGTACAGAGAAGGGTAAACCCTGCAGCCTTCTCAGCCCTCTGAGGTCTTCACTGTGTCCTGTCACTTGGTCATCACTGCCGTGCCTCAGAAGGGAAGCTCCCATCACCTCTCCGTAGCCACAGGTGTGAAGAGCAGGTGTAGGATGCTGAGGAGGGAAGAGGGGGCTTTTCCTCTCAAAAAGCCAGAGAAAAGGGGACATGTTCTGCTCTCTCCTACCTAAATGTGGCGCCTATTTGCCTCCCAGCCTAGAAGGCTTTGATAGGAGAACTCCTTGTCAATTTTCACAGCCATAGTGAGGGAATTCCTTCGGTTCCTTTCTCCCCTGCAATTCCTCCTGCATCTCCCTCTTGGGGACTGATCCTTTCTTCCTTCCTCTTCACCCACCAGTTCTCCCCAACTTCTGTTATTGCCTTTGTTTTCCCTTGTCAGTCCCCAGCTTCCTTCCCCAAGTGCAGATCTGTGTCTTCTCTTAACCTTCCCTTTATACAATGGATATTTCTCAAATTTTCCTCTGGTGCTGCTGATCCATAGACTGCCTCCCAATATGCTTTCTCTCCCCAGAACTCTTTGTTCTCCCTAATTCCCTTCTGTGCATTAACCCTGAAAAAAAATCAATCTCTGCTTTCCCCTGAAATCACATGGTTAAAAAGAGGTCCTCAGCTCCAATGAGGTGAGGTGTTCTTCAGAAAAGGAATCACAAAAGGACTTGAATGTTGAATTGGCTTCCAAGTGTCAGTGCCCAGCAGGCAGAAGCAGTTTTTTGAGTGATATGACCTGGTTGGCATTGGTAAGATAGTGGAGAGTCTGTCTGGTCTGTTTCACAGGTGGGTCACTATAGCTTGTGATTTGTCACTACTAACCAATATGCGATTTACAGCACATCAACCAGCATCCAAACCTTTGGCTACTGCAGGCATAGTCCTTTGCCACTCCATCCTCCTTGGCTATGTCTAGACTACATCTCTCTTTCGAAAGAAGGATGTAGTTTAGACATACCCCTTGTGTATACTTGTGCCCCACCTTGTCAAATGAGGAAGTTAATGTTAACACGCAGTGGTCCCAATCCTGCTGTCACAGAAGTAAGTGGCAAAACTTCCTTTGAGGGGAACAGGAATTGGGCCATTCTGTGCACTGTGGAGGCTGGATTTTTTTTTCACTCGCGATCTCGGAATTTCAGAAAGAAATCCGGCAAATCGTTCAGCCTGGGTCAGTTGCTGTAAAGGCTCCTGATGGAGTGAATTGCCTGTGTATGCTCCTGTTGAAATCTTCAACTCCCTTTGGATGTAGCTCTCTCAGCCTCTGGCCTGTATGATGGTGCTGGCAGCTGGATCTCTTCCTGAGAGGACTCGGAAACAGCTTCTCTGCATGGAGGGGGAGGGATCTGGAGCTGAAATGTCTGTCAGTGGCGTGAAGCAGCCTGAACTGCAATTAGAATCTGTGTCGCTTTGGGGTTCCTGGAGTGGTTAGTATTTTAAATGAGCTGTTAGATGTGAGCGCTAGAAGGCCTTGTCCATTAGGAGACTGCCATCTGACTGGAGGTGGCAGATTTCAGGCTGAAGTGCTCAGAGAAAACTGTGGAAGCGAGGCTGTGCTCACATCTGTCCGTACAGTTTGCAGTTGTACCGGATATTGTAAACTCTACACCGTGTAGCTAGAGCCATGTGGTCACTGAGTTTTCTGGATAGGAGGACGCTGATGAAGATTTTATATTCACATTCCAGGTGACCTGCTCCCTAATTTCCTTCCTTCTTAGTTTTGATACAGTGGTTAAAAGTTTTCTGGAGGGTTGTATGTAGTCACCCTGAGTACTTGGCAAAGCAAGTTTTCCCTCCAGCCACACGCCTACAACATGACACCAGCAGCTGTACTACTATAGGCAAAATAACTCCTACCCCAGGGGTGATGGTGAAATGTGCGTAGTGCATCTGATGCAATACCTGTCCTCAGCCAGCTCCCTAAAATGGTGATTTGCTAACAGGATTATTTCTAAATGAAAAATGTCACGCGAGGGTAATTTTTTAGAGGGAGGTTCTTGCCTGAGGTGCATTGCTTAGGAGTTATAATTAAACTCTCTGGATAAGAATAATAGTAAACTGCATAAGTAGTAGGCACAATAGAAATGTGTTGTGTGCCAGGACAGATCGCTTACATGATGATGCTTCTCTCTTTTGTTTGGTTCCCAGACCTCAGCTAAAGCCTCATTATATTCTGTAATTTCAGGAATATAATGAGGATTGATTCTAGTGTAGTCTAAAGTATCAATCCCAAGGCTGATCGGTTGTCTCCCTTGTGTTCTAGGAATTATTAGGGGTTTATTGACCCATGTAGGTTGAGTTTTGGTAGCTGTTCTTTCTTAGATGATATGGTAGAAGTGGCCCACAATAACTTTTTTTTTAGTAACTAGCAGATGTTTCCCCTCTTCTTTCACAGGATGGTGCAATGGATTTGCTGAAGGAACTGAAGAGTATGCCTATAACTCTGGACTTGTTGCAGGTAAATCATGTAGCCCAGGCAAGGAAAACTAAAATCCAGATGTGGATGGAATAAATGCTGATTTTTAAAATGAGATTAATACAGTCTCCCCTGCCATTTGTCCTCCACCCGCCTCCCTCCCCCCAGAAAAAAATTAAGCAAACCAAACAAAGCTATACAACATTGTTGGTGAGACTATAAATACAGAGGTGCTTGGGGTACTGTGCATCAGTGAGAGAAAAAAAAATCAAAATTCCATGTATAAATGCTAAGTGAAAAGCCTGCACTTTACAAATAGAGGGATCTGAATAAAGAAGGGTGGGGAAGCAGCAACTGTGAGGCCAGCAGCAACCGTATTTTGTAAAAAGCTTTCGTAAAACTAGCAACAAAAGAGAGGATCAGGGTATGCTGGAAGTGGGGAGACAGGGATTGACACTCAGGGGAAGCCGGGGATGCAACAAAAGTGGTATAACCAAAGGTCCCCCAAAGATTCTCAAAATTGCTGAAGTTGATGGAGTCCATACAAGTTGGGAGGGACATGTTCCAGTGGGATGAGATTCGAAGGAAAACTCTCAAAGGGGTAACACCTTTCTGCTTTTTAGAAGTAGGTTCTAAAAGTAGGTTAATAAAAGTCGAGGCTTTCGTAATGTGCTGAAATGTAGAACCACTCCTGTTACAATTAAGGTGTTGAACATCCATTTAAAAAAAATCCAGTTGGAAGAGTAATTGTGGTGGATGGGCAACCTAAGGCCCGGGGGCTGGGTGCAGCCCCCCGTTTGCCTGGATCTGGCCCTTGATCCCCAGCATTGGGGAACCCACACTGGCACTCCAGTCATCTCCCCCTCCTCCTCCCGGTCGCTGCACCGCAGGCGACTAGAGCACACAAAATCTGCTAGGCTGGGCCCCCTATAGGCTCTGGTGTGCAGGGGGAATGTGGAAAGTGTCTCTTTCCTTCTCAGTTGGGCCATGTCAGTGGGCGGGGGGGTTGTCAGGTTTTTTTCCTCTCACTTGTGTGCAGCCCTTGACTGATTTTTCTGTGGATCAGCGGCCCCCAGCCCAAAAAAGTTTCCCCACCCCAAACAGCTTGAAGCATTGTGTGTTACAGCGATACATCTGTTTATAATTTTGACCCTGTTTTTTTTTAAATTTCTAGGACTCTGGGGGATTTTCTTTCAAATCCTGTTCAGTTTTGAGTTGTAGATATATGTATAATTAGCTTGTAGGGGCTTAGGAAGGGGAAAAGGTGTCATGGGAGATGAAGTTCTCCAAGAGAGAACATATGCTATGTAAGCCAGATATTCGGGACTCACGAAAGAAGCCAGCGTGTTGGTAGCTGCTCTTCTGTAGCAGCATTAAGCAGTTGGCTTTGTCTCCATGGATTTGTACACCTGGGTTCATGCTGCTGTGTCTTGTGGCAGAGACTTGTTTTTCTCTAATTTTAGTGCCATTGGCTAACAAATCAGTTTTTGAGTGGGGTTCACTTCTTGAATGTTGGTTTGCAGTCCACCCGGATTGGGATGTCGGTGAACGCGCTGAGGAAGCAGAGCACTGATGATGAAGTGATCTCACTTGCCAAATCACTTATCAAGTCCTGGAAGAAGCTTCTAGGTAAGCAAAGAAGCAGGTTTGGGTTCAGCTTACCAAACAGCCAACTCTAACTGCCTTGATAGCCTGTAGGCTGTGTTACTCCTGCAAGGGTCTGTCTGCATCAGTAGAGATAGGAAGTTCTAGCAAGTCACAGATCTTAAAATTCAACTCCTCATCTAGAACCATGGTGTCTAATGCTAGCCACTAGCCACATGTGGCTATTTGGCCAGTTGAGTATGGCTAGTTGGCTGTAGTGGCTACTGCTTCAGAGCTGGTTGGACACCACAGATCTAGAGGGGTTCAAGTACTACACAGTGAATTCCATTCAATAACATTGAGTCCTGTTTTAAAATAAAAAGGTCCCTGCAAAAAAAGTGGAATTAAGGCACCAGGACTGCATTTAGTTACAGTGCTTGCAAAATTTAAATAACAATAGTTAGCATGACAATGATAATAATACAGTAATCTTATTTATTAAGTTCTCCATCTCCTGACTGAGCTGTTCAGGGTGACGTGCTGTAGTTTAAAGTAAATGTAGTATTAAAATATCAGTACACTGACACGACTGAAAAAAGCCAACTATAGGTTGAACCTCAAGTCTGGCACCCTGGGGATCTGACCAGTGCTGAGCCCGAGTAATCTTACGCAAGTTGACTGACCCTGGGAAAAATGAGGACTATACTAATTAGCTACTTTGAAAGGGGGGTGAAAGGGTTAATGCTTTTGAGCAAGCAAAGTGCTACCGTGGAGTAAAGTATTGTCTTCAGAGAGATTTATGAACATTTGCTCAGTAAGCATTACAGTATCCCATTCTGGAAAGTATAGTCAAGCAATACAAAGTGAAATAGGACGTCACTCGCTAACCCATCACAACTGGAAACGCTTTCTAGCAGGTTTCTTATGATACTGCACTACAGGTTGAACTTCTTGAGTCCAGCACGCTTTGATCTGGCAACATCCGTGGTCCAGCATAATTTTAGTTGGCCGAATGTCCATTTATCATGGGTGAGGCCAAGTTTCCCACAGTGCCATAAAGTTTGTTTACAGCCACCACTTCTAGCTCTGTTTCTGTGTTGTTGTTTAGCTCTAATTTACCCTTAAATGTCTTCTAAGGGTGTGTCTACACTGCACTGTGGCTTGAAATAAGATATGCAATTTGAGCTACGCACATTGCATATCGTATTTTGAAATAGCTTATTTCGTAGATATCACCAAATTTTGAAATAAGGTGCTATTCTGAAATGTCCCTTACTCCTTGTGGAATGAGGTTTACAGGGACGTTGCAATAGCGAGCCCATTATATTTCGAAATAACGGGCTTGCTGTGAAGACACGGGATAGCTATTTTGGGATACTCCAGTATCCTGAAATAGCATTGCAGTGTAGACGTAGCCTAAGAGCCCAATACTCAGTGGATGTGTTGGTAATGCTGCTAGACAATACTGACCTTCCATGATTTGGCAAATTCTCTGGTTCGGCACCAGTCAGTTCCCAAGTATGCTGGGATAGGAGCTCAGGAATTTCTCTCCTCCTTCTGTGTTCGTTCATCCAGACTGCCCTGGAAATAAAGCTTCAGAGGGTAAACTTAAAAAACAACAAATAGTCTGGTAGCACTTTAAAGACTCACAAAACATGTAGATGGTATCATGAGCTTTCGTGGGCACAGCCCACTTCTTCAGATGACCAGAGTATTGGATGTCCAGAACAACAACAACAAAAAGATTCAGTGCTTTATACATAACCTTTCCTGTGGGAATTCCAAGAATAAATGGATATATTCCACTTAAGTCCCAGTAAAGACCCCATATGGCTTATGGAACCACTGAATATTTTTTTTCTGACAACAGAGCATGAAATCTTAAGATCCTTTTAAATCAGAAGAGAGGAGGTGTATCGAGTGGCTTTTTGGGTCTTTAGCATAAAGCATGCTTCTGAGCCAGATGGGTAGTGTCCTTTCATCAGAGCTAACAAGTCTGTCGGAGCCAGTTGAAACAGATATTTTCTATAATCTATGGGGTGTTCAAGGTGTATGTGGAACAAACTGCTAGTTCCAGTCTCCATCTCAAAGAAAACTCCTACAAATTACTTGGCAAAGAAGCTAAACAGGTGTTGGAGACTGAGCTATCTTTTCCTTCCGTCTGCTGCCGGGGCTGATCCTTTCACATCAGGGTTGGTACATAATGGTGGAGCCGTGAGGAGAAATCTTCTCTGCCTATTCCAGGCCTGGACCTGTTCTGTGCTTAACCAAAACTTCCGTCTCCATGACCGAGAAGTCATCACTTTTCAAGGGCACTGAACTAACTGGAAAAGAAATACACTTCTTAAAAGAATAAATTGTATCCCTGGCTGACCAAATATCTAATAGGGGCTAGGCACTATTGAAAATTTGATTGGGTTTTATTTAGGGATGTAAAAGCCTGTTTAATTGGTTAATCCGTTAAATATGATGTTTAACCGATTAAAGGGGTGAAGTTACTCTGGCCCAGCCAGAGCAGCCCCCTGCCCGTGGTGGTTCCCGCAGGTCTGGAACAGCCCTCACCGATTAACCAGAACCAGTAAGCCTCACCCATTAACAGTGATGCTTATCAGTTACCCTTTTATATCCCTGGTTTGCTCCCATTTTGAAAATTGTACTCAGTCTGTACACCCGGCCAGGGGCCTCACTAGAAAAGAAACTTTGGCTGGGATGGGTCTTCCCTCATGAAGAACCTAATCTCCTCAGGGAATGAAGGACGGGCCCTTTCATACTGGCTCACTAGAGAAAGTTTTGTGGTACCTTTGCTAGTTGCCTGGCTCCTTGCACTCATAGGCAAGTAGAAAGACTGCCATAGGGGTCATTCAAGTACATTGCAAAGTACTTTAAACTATACAGACCTACTCCTCCATGCTGCTCTTCTGGCACTAGTAACTTGCTTCAGACCAAATATCTAGGCTCTTAACCATCCTGTGTGGTCAGGATTGTGGTGTGAAGACCAAAACCTCAACCCTTTGTAGCGTCTAAGTGTTTGTTTTTCCCTCCTCTCACTGGGTGCAGATGCTTCCGAGGACAAAAGTGAGGAGAAGAGGAGGAATTCTTTGTCGGCATCCTCCTCAAAGGAGAGCAGCGACTCGAGAGACCAAAGGTAAAACTTCCCTTTAGCCAAAGATGATGCTGTTGTACATGTTTCATCGCTCGGGGCTGTGTGTGTTAACATACGATCTTGAACGTGTCTACCAGGCTGTGCAATTGGCCTGTTCAAACACCTCATTCTGGTCGGACCTGCCAGGAGTCCAGCCTGTCCAACAAAGGAGACTGGCTGCCTGTAGAGCCGTGTGGTGTTCTAGAATAAAGAGAAACTCCAGCTGTAATGGAAGAATAAACATCTACAAAACTCAGTGGTTTTAGTGACTTTTTTTTTTTTTTTTTTTTTTGCTTTCTGTTATACATGATTTATTTCACATCACATGTTTCCATTTTCTTTTGTTTCATGCTGGTTTCTTTCTCTGTTAATAAAACATTCCTTTGGGTTTGGTTTGTGGTTTTTTTTTTTTTAAGATTTTTTTCCTTGCTTATTGTAACCCTTTGAAGCCCTTTAGAAGGGTTGTGATTCTGCTCAGCTTTAGCATTGTAAGCTGATGCATGGGAACCAAGTACTCACAGATGCTCCTAGCACAGGGCTGGGTAAGATGCGGCCTGAATTTCCAGGAGGTGGCTCAGGCAGCCGGATCCTATTTAGATGGCTCATGATTCCCATGAGTTACGGTGCTATCCTGGCAAGGGCTGGAGCCATGAGCCCTTTAAATAGCTGCAGCAACCCTAGGTAGCTGCCAGGCAGTGTGGTAGCAAAAGAGCCGTGAGCCCTTTGCTATGTTTTTAATTCAAAGCTGCTGATCCCAGACAAGTCTTGGGTGGGAGCTTAGTCCCCAGGCCCTGCCCTTTCTGCCCCAAGCCCCGCCCCTCCTAGGGGTGGAGCCAGCCCATGACCACGTACCAAAAGTGGTCTCCCTGCAAACATTACTGCCCACCCTGTTCTAGTAGGAGCTTCACCTTCCTCTCTTCCCAGCACGATGTTCTTCCCATAACAAGCCGTGGAAGAAGTCCGTCCACCCTGAAGTGAATGGTTGCACCCACACATCTGGCTAGTTGAATGCTGGCTCACCCCTCTGCACGGAGTGGGTGCTCCCATGCTGTTCCCCGTCTGGCAAGTGTAGTTGGAACAGTCAGCCAGGGGAAATGGGGCAGGGATGGAGGGCAGGGAAGCTGTGGGTTAGGACCAGCTTCAGTACAATCCCAGCTATGCCTCCCAGATGCAAGAGCCTGCTCCTTCCTTTTAGCTGGAGCATGCTCAAGGGTCCCCCACAGATTCCCGGAACCTGGCCATTTCATCAGGTGTAAAACACATGTGGATTAGTCAGTTTCCAAGGACTTGATATTAAGAGTAGCCATGCTTGGTCAGACCAGTGGTCCATTTAGCCCAGTGCTATGCCTTTCAGCAAGGGCTGGTGCCAAATGCTGCAGAAGTAATGAACAGAACAGGGCAATTTCTGTTTGGCAGGCAGAAGATTAGGGACACCGAGAGCAAGGAGTTGCATCCCTGACCATCTTGGCTAGTTTCTGTTTATTGGTAACTCTCTCAGATCCATCTTTGTCTCCCTGGTTTGCAAGTTTTCCCATGTTCATTCTAGTCCGTCCCTGCATGTGCTGGTGAGTCAGTTCCCGTCAGAGGTGTCTCTTTACCGTGTGTTTCCTTTTTGTTTCACAGCTGTCACATGCCTGCTGCTGCAGCTTTGTGCAGGGTTGGTGCCGCGAAAGTTCCCGACATTAGGGCTGAGCTCCAGCAACTCAGCTTGCTGCATAAATCTCCTCCCCCACTTGTATATAATCGTGAATGAAATGTTCCAAAAGAGCACGACCTGGCATGTGCAGTGCAATGTTTTTAGTAACAATGGATCCCTCTGGCGTGGAGGCCATATATCCAGCCACAGTGCAGTTGAAACTAGAGCAGGAACTGTCTCTGGTTCTGCGTTTGGACAGTGCCTAGCACAGTGAGGTGCGGGTTCATGACTGGTGTTCCTACATGCTCATTGTGCAAATAACAGTAACATGGACTCTCTCAGCTGACGATTTCCCTTTGCACTGTGTCACGGCAAGGATTTCTCAGCTGGGGACGTGGTGGAGCCTCAAGTATTTCCAATGAAAGGTGTCATTTTGTGAGCTGGGCGAGGAATGGTGTGAGCATAGAGTTGGGACCCAAGGACGCTTTCTGTCTAAATCCTACTTTTAACATTGGCTCTTTCTGTGCCCTTGGGGAAACATCTTCAATTCTTATTCCCATTTCCCAGTCTGTAACTGGAGAATACTTGCCAGCTATATAGGAACTGGGTGGATTTTAGTTCATTTTTGTTAGCAAAGGGAAAAGTATTACATGTTCGTGCACGGCTGATGATATACTAGAGTAGACAGGCTCTCGCAGTCGGTGTTGTGTGCAATCAGCATGCACCTCACGTCATGTGCCCTTACTCTCCGTGCGTGTCACGTTAGTGATATCGGTAGAAAGCAACAGAATCTGGCAACCCTGGGCATGGACAATGGTAAACAGAATGTCTCGTGAGCTACGCATGGAACCCTGATGGGCCGCATGTTGCCCCCCACTGCACGAGGGTCCGAAAATAACATCTCAGAGAAACCTCTGGCTTAGCTAGCAATAAAAAGAGAAGTAGGAACTGGGTAGTGTCTCTTAGAGCTTTACCAGGAGAGGCAAAGAATAAGGAGCTT
>JANRFK010002932.1:28063884-28081003 GCA_030068395.1 Apalone spinifera | reverse complement strand
GAGGTTGAGCACTGAGCCGAGGGAACGGACGGGGAATGGAGGTAGGGGCTGCTGAAGCCCAAAGGCAGCATTTAGTTGTATAGGAGGCTGAGAAATTTGGGGCACCATGGGGCAATTCACCTTCTCAGTGAATGCACAGAGGACTCCAATCCCCCCCTGGCTGTCAAACCAGTAGATGCACCTGTACATAAAAGCTGTGACCACGAGGGGGCCTGTGTGTAATTGTGCATGCAAATGACTGTGCGGCCACATGGAAATGACTGCTTCACCACCACAGGGGCAGTTACTCAATTAGCGTGTTCATTCACAGCTGAGGGCCCTGCTCCCCACCCCTCTGGGACGGTGGGCCTTGAATGATTCCAAGTGTAGCAGCCTGGAGGTGTGTCTCCTAACCAGTCTGCTCTGTGCCAGAAAGGTTCAGGGTTAGGGGTGCTCTGGTGTGTGCCCCATTTTGACTGTCACTTACCGCTCCAGTAAAAACAAAGCCCCCGTCTCTCACCGGTGCTCACGCACTGCGTCTCATTACCAAGGACTTTTCTGTACAGGCTTTATAGCTGTGTTTCAATGCTGACCCAAGGGACTCGTTTGAACTGTTTTGGTGGCAGGAGTGGCTGCATTTAAAGAGACAAAGTTTTACGTAGAAACAAAAGAGGCTAGAATCTGTGTGAAGAGAGGAGGCTGCGGGGTCTTTCTCCTACCTTTGGCTAGCACTCTCCGTCACAGCCAGGCATCCTGAGGTGTCATGAATGTCTTCAGCTGGATTCGGATCATCTTCATCCAAACCCTCCACCAATTGGGGATTCACTAGGCAATAGGCCACTGCCATCAGAAATCAAGTCAGGCTCCTTGTGGGTGGAATTCGCCTCTTCCCACTTAAAGCCAGAGTAGCAAGGAACTGAGCGTGTGTGTCGGGGGGACTGGAGATGTAGAATTCAGACCCCTCTACTTGTAGGCAAGAAGTGAGACTGCAACACGGAAGGGGGGTTTGTGGTGATGGTCAGCATAGTCATAGACCCCGTTACTTCTTTCCCCATCTACCTCATTGTCCTTCAGATTAGCCTCCCTTTGCAGTGTCCAGGGGCATAGAGGCCTTGCTGTACCTGTCCCTCAAGAGGCCACATATAGAATGTGAAGGGCTTAGCCTGATCTCCCGCTCTGGCCTGCATTTTGCTCTCCAAAGTTGAATTTCAACCATGTGGCTCAGCTGAGTGGCGTGTTTTGGGTCATGAGATCGTAGCCCCAGGGAAAGCTGCAGGCCTGACAGCCCTGGAGACCTCTCTCTCATAAGAAGCTGCAGCATAATCCGTACCTGAATTAGCTTCCCCTTGTTACCCTGCTTGAGCTGGAGGGATTGTCTGCGTGACTTCTGGATGCTGGTTAGTGGAGCTGTTTCTGACATGGTCACTTAGGAACTGGACTGAGATCACCTGACTCATTCAACAAATGCCAGATTTTTTTGGGGGGTGGGGAAGGAGATAATCTCTACATTAATTGCACTTGGAAGGGATGAATTAGGGCATCATTTTGGTGGAGAGATGCATAGGACTACAAAGTCCAGGGGCACGATGGACCAGATCATTAGATGGGCTAGACCGTCCTGACCCTACCATTTCACAGATGGGGGGGGGGTTCCTGGTATGGAATGGACCATCCTTCAGCTGGTGCCATTTTAGGACTGTGCCGAGTAGCACCCTGTGTTGGTTTGAACAAACTCTTGCATTGGACGGGGGCTCTAAGTGTGCGCTCGGGTGCGCTGCAATGCACCCTGCGTTCAGCACTTCCAATTAAAACATCTCTCTTGTTCTTTCCTTTGTTTCACTAAGGGCCTGAAATACAAAAACCCTTCCAGGAAAAAAAAATACTGACCCCACTCCCAGGATCCTAGCCCGGGCACCCAAGTGCCACCCCTGTGCTAGCAGAATTCACTCCCAAGAGCAAAATTAATTTTACACTCCCTGCAAAGGTGGCATCCGTGAAAAGAGTCGGGCGATTATCGCTGAAAGTGGGCCCTTGACTTCACTGGGTGATTTGCCTGAGTAAGGACTGCAGGATTGGGCCTGTTAGGAGATTTTAAACAGGAAGCTCAAAGGTATGGGGCAGGATTTTTGAGTCAGGCTATGCTGGGGAAGTTCTACGTCACCTCCTTGCTCTGCTGTTAGAGGGGTGACCCAGGATGGTTCTGCACCAGCCCAGTAATGCCCTGCACCATGCACCATCCCTGGAAGGCAGTCCTTTTGTGTGCTTTCCTGCTGATTATCCAGTGTAGGGAGCAGGTGACGGGTAAAACCTTTTAGGGTATGTCTACGCTTGCACCCTCTTTCGATAGAGGGATGCAAATGAAGACATTCGACATTGCAAATGAAGCCAGGATTTACATATCCCGCAGTTCATTTGCATAATCGCGGTATGGCGCTATTTCGAAATAACAGACGCTGTTAAGAAAACCCTTCTCTCGAAATAACCCTTATTCCTCATAAATTGAGGCTTAACAGTTATTTCGGGAAAAGGGCGTTCTCCCGAAATAACCGCATCTACACCGCGTTTTGTATTTCAAAATAGCGCTATTTCGAAATAGTGCCCTAATGCGATTATGCAAATGAAGCGCGAGATATTTAAATCCCGGCTTCATTTGCAGTTTCAAATGTCTTCATTTGCATCTCTCTCTCGAAAGAGGGTGCAAGTGTAGACATACTTATTGGGACAACTTCTTTTGGTGAGAGAGACAAGCTTTCAAGTTCCACCGAGCTCTTCTTTGGGTCTCGGAAGGCTCGCTGACTGGAGCGGGCAAAGGGAGCAGTTGCCCCGAGGTCCAGTGATTTTGCGGCAGCAGCAGCCCTGCCTTTAAATTGCTGCCAAAGCTCTGCATGCTCCGTGTGACTCTGAGGATGGGGGGTTGACATGCCACACTCCAGCGGGTACTGAGGGCTGGCTGCCCTGGCTCCACCCCTTCTCATGAGGCCCCGCCCCTTCATGTGAGGCCCCTTCCTTGAAGGTTAAGCAGACCCCTTTCCCCCCCTCCCCTAGCACCCATTTTCCCGAGGCGGTCGGCTCCCCCGGCTGTCGGAATGTCATTCCACAAGGGTTCACGTTCCAGGGAGCTCTGACTTGGTCGTGAAGTCCTCTCTGACTGTGTGCCAAAATACCAGCCCCAAACTCCTCCAGCTCCATGTCAGCAGGTATCGTATGGTCAAACCCCAAGCGAGGCGCCCTGGCAGTGTCCAGTAGCTTGGTAATAGCCGTTCTCTGTGACCTCCACGGGTCGGGCCCTTTTCTCTTTGGGCAGTGGAACAAATCAGTTTGTACAGACAATATCCTATCACTCGTCACTGGCAGGTTGTAAGCAGCCACCCCCGCCCCAGTAGCTCTGTGTTCATATCCAGGCTTGCGCTGTGGGTTGGCATATGGTCCTATGTGAGCATTTACGGGGCAGCTATGGGCCGGGGTCTTTGCTCTGCCTTTTCCCGGATTGGTTTTATGTGGCAGCGAGCCCGCTACTTGACCACTTGGCTGGGGCTGCGCTCGCCGACCTAACCTGAACCCCACTGACAGCTGAAGTTTCTCTTCTAGCTCCAACAAAAGGCAGGACCCGCCGAAGACCCCGACCACGCCCAAAATCACCACCTTCCCGCCGGTGCCCGTCACATGCGACGCTGTCCGCAACAAGTGCCGGGAAATGCTGACTTCTGCGCTGCAGGCTGACAGTAAGTCTTGGAGCGCCCCGCGTGGGGCCTTGTGGCTCACTGGGCTGGCCGCAACCCCCCCCCTCCTCCGAGGCCCCTTGGCCGCGTGTTCCTTCTGGCATTGGAGCTGTCTGCGTGTAGAGCTGCCATAGGGAGAGTTCTAAGCACAGACAAGAGGGCCATGGCCTTTCTCCCGTGGCTAACGCTCCTTGCGCCCAGGATACCCGGGGAGCGACCGCTCTGTGCCAGAGGAGGGGTGAGAGCTGGGGTGGCCAGCTTCCACCGGGCACTCCTGCCAGGAGCTTTCTGCTGGGCATCTCGTTGGGCTGCCCACCAGAAGTTCTGCCTCCAGCTAAGGGGGTCTCATAGGCATTATGGTCACTCCCCATCGCTCAGTCATGGTGGGTGGCTTTCAAACTCAGCTGATATCCTGATTTCCCCTTTGGGAGAAAGCAAGTGGTACTGGGATACGGGACGCTGGCTGGGTTAGCAACCACACTCCCACCAGCCTCGCTCGGCGGCTAGGGCAGGTCCCCTTGAAGGTCATACATCCATAAGAGCTTAGGGTGAGATTTGTCCCTCAGTTACATATGTGGTGCCCCAGTTGAAGTCAGGGGGAGCCGTGGGTGCTCAGGGCCTATGAAAAGCTGTTCCTGGGGGCCCTAGAAAGTGGGATGTGCCAAATGAAAGGTTGAAAACGGGGGGCCGGCCTGCAGCTGCAGTTCTGTATGAACTCGGAATGGCAGGCGTGGATCCGAGCGGCAGGGGGAGGATAGAAGGGGGAAGGGTGGCGGGAGACGGTAGGGCAGAGGTGGGGAACCTGTTTGGGGCTGCTGACCCACAGAAAAATCAGTCAGGCATGGGGTCGTGGGGGCTGGCATACCAGCATGGGCTCCCTAATGCTGGGGAGAGGGATGAGCCCTGAGCCTCGGGAGCTGGCTCCAGGCAAGCTGGGGACCGCGTCTGGCCCCTAGGCCTTAGGCTCCCCACCCCCGCTGTAGGGCATTTGGCCAAGAATAAGGGAAGTGTTTCCGATGACGCCATGGTGCGTAATGCCCTGGATGCCAGCCGCGCTCCCTCCAGCCTGCACCAGGGGAGGTGAGAATCCGGCCCAGTGTACCCATGGGCCTGGGACCGTGGGGGTTACCGGCAAACAAAGCACAGTGCTGCACCTGCGTGGCTGTAGCTTCGCCTGGCCCTATTGGGGTCTGGAGGAGCCGAGGGCAAAAGTCAGCGGGGGCTGTGTCTGCTGTTTGAAAGGGGCCAGGGTGTGGCAAGAGCTCCCCGGGGGGCGGAAAGGGGCCGGTAACCCTGCTGGTTGCTCTCTTGCAGACGACTACGTTGCCATTGGGGCCGACTGCGAGCACCTCTCTGCCCAGATTGAAGAATATATCCTTGTGCTCTCGAGCGTTCTGCGGGCAGCACCCCAGGGGGACATTCACGGGCCAGCAGACACACAGGGGCGAACGGCCTTATAGGTGCAAAGGTCCCTCGCTCGCCAGGGCTCCGGGCTGGGTCCAGTGTTGTCCTGGAGGAGCAGAGCGGCCGTGTAATGAGGGAGCCCCTCGCTGGATGGGTTGGCAACTCAGAACTGCCCCTGCCCAGGGTGATTCACCATGGCATGGCTGTCTGTGTACGGCGCTGATTGCCCCGTCCTCCCGGGCCACAGATGGTCCCTGCAGCTTCCCCACATGTGCCTCCTCGCTGGCACACGTGGCCACCAGGCCAAGGGGCAGAGGCTGGTGAGATACAGCAACTGGTGTCCGGTAGCCTGCTAATTTCAGATTAGCTAGAGTACCATGTGTGTGTATGTCTCTGTGTGTGTCTGTCTGTGTCTCTCTCTGTGTGTGTCTGTGTGTGTCTCTGTGTCTGTATTACACACTGGAACTTGGGGACAATGGGAAGCAGAGACGGTTCCCATGCCGCTGCCATTCCCGCCCTGGGGAGAAGGCATTCTGTCAAAGGCAAATAGCTGCAGCCCCAGGAGGCCCTCCCCCCAGGTCCCTGCCCTAGTCTGGCTTTGGGGGCACCCCTCTGGAATTTATTTCTGGGGAGGGATGCAGCTCAGCGCTGGGCCCTGCCCAGGATTAACAGCTCCTGCTGTGTAGGCAGGGAAGAATCTAGCATCTCCCAGGACTAATTCCCAGCCTTTATGAGTGAGTTAAATTAAACCAACCCATGGCCTGGCAAGGGTATGTGGCCTTCCAGTCAGTGAGTGGGCCTGGGAGTACGAGTCCAGGCTTCCACTCACAGCTCTGCCACTGACTTGTCATATGCCCCTGGGCCTGTCACTTAACCGGTCAGTGGCTGTCCACTGAATGCAGTGACTCTCCTACCTCACAGGGAACTGAGGTAGTTCCTTAAGATTTGGAAAGTGCTTCGAGATCCTTAGAACTGAGCATGGGCAAGGCTCATTATTCCCCTTGTCGCTCCTTAACTGTCCCCGTACTTATATATCAAGACGTCAAGAACACCGACATGAAGTACAAAAACCGCGTGAGGAGCCGCATCTCCAACCTGAAGGACTCCAAAAACCCAGAGCTAAGGAAGAATGTGCTGTGTGGGGCGATTACCCCAGAGCAGATCGCGGTGATGACCTCGGAGGTGAGGGCAACCTTCGTAGGCATGGAGGGATGGTGTTGATTGTCTGCCAGCGAGCAGCCAGTCTGTGCTCAAGGTGGCCGCACGCAGCAGCCACCGATGGGCACGTCAGGGTCAGCCATCAGCGGGGTGTTTTGTCGTTACTCGGGGGACTTCAAAGCGAGAGATTGGTGTTAGACAGCTCTGGAAATGGAAGCCCTCTGTGTATCCACAGAGCACGACAGCTCCCCCATTCCACGTCCCAGTGCTGGCTGGAGAAACCACCCCTACAGTTCAATGGGCACTTCTGTACTGAGCCAAGCATCACACAGTGGGGCCAGTTAGAGGTGGGGACATTTGTCTCCTGGAAGGTAGCCCGAGCATCCTGGTCACTAAGGGTACATCTACACCAGGCTCTCTCAACCTTTTTTTATGAAGTACCCCTTTTAAAAAAAAAATTCTAAGTACCCCCAGTACCTACAGTTTTCAGACACACAACATTTTTTTTCTACCATTGCAACATGTTTGTTTAAACAACTTAAGCATAGCCGGGCGGGCGATGACATTTTTGGGTGTAAAAAGTACAAAAATAATAAAGTGCTGTGACACAACAACAATTCAGTTTTCTCCACATTTCAGTTGTCTTGACGTACCCCCCAGACTTCCCTCAAGTACCCCTAAGGGTGCTCGTACGACTGGTTGAGAAACACTGCTCTACACTGCATGCTTATTTCGAAATAAGCTATTCTGGGAGAAATACTCCAAAATAGCTTATTTCGAAATAGCTTGTCTACACTGCAGGAAAGCCTCAAAATGAGTCCGAGGCAGGCTTTCCTAATGTGGACGCGCTACCTCGACTTAGAGCCCCAGGAGGCACTGGGGAGTAATGACTTTGAATGGTCCCGGGGAGGAGCTATTTTGAAATAGCAGCCGTGCTATTCTGAAATTGCTACGTTATTCCTCATGGATGGAGGTTTACAGAGGTCGGAATAAGCCGCCCGTTACGTTGAATGTATTTTGAAATAACAGAATGGCTGTGTAGACACTCGCGTTGTTATTTTGGAATAACGTTGCTGTGTAGACGCAACCTTAGGGATGTCAAATCCCGTTTAATTGGTTAACCAGTTAAATGAGGGGGGGGGGCACTCCAGCCCAATTGGGAGAGTGTTTCCCCTGCCCCGCTGCAGGCAGAGGCACCCGGGTCCACCATGGACAGAGGCTGCCCGGTCTGCAGTGGGTCCCCCCACAAGGCTCGAGGAGCCCCTGCCCATGACAAGCAGGGAGCTGCTCCAGCCCCCACCAGTTAATCTTAACCGGTAAGACTCACCCGGTAAGATGAGGTTAACTGGTTAAATCTTCACCTCCTTAGACACTTACCATTGGCTCAAGGGGATGTGGGCTGGGTTTGAACTGGTAACCTCTGTCTGAGAGGCTCCGTCGCCGTTATCTGTCCCTTGAGCCCCCCAGCACTGCTGGCTGTGGTCTCCCTCTGCTGCAGCGGGACCTGCAGCAGCATGCTGGACTGATGGGCCTTTGTTTCCCAAAGGAAATGGCCAGTAACGAGCTGAAGGAGATCCGGAAAGCCATGACGAAGGAGGCAATCCGGGAGCACCAGATTGCTCGGACGGGAGGGACCCAGACCGACCTCTTCACCTGTGGGAAGTGCAAGAAGAAGAACTGCACGTACACGCAGGTTAGCCGCCATTGCTGCTGATAAAGGGCGCCGGGCCTGCCGGGTGCCGCGCAGTCTCCGCTCCGGCCAGAACCGTGGAAGTGGATGGTGCTCAGCATCTCTCCGCTGGCCTGGGTGGGGTACTGCCCAGGGGCCCAAAGTCCACAGCCTACCAGGAGAGCCTCCAGGGCCAGATTTTTCAGAGTCATTTAGGTTCCCAGTGGATTTACAAACCGTGCTCAGTTACTTTGCGTTTGGAGTTCCCATGACGGCCAGCTGGGTAACGGCCCCTGCAGCCCCCCTAATTATCCCTGCGTGTGAGCTGGGACCCGATCCGTGCAGGCTGTTGCTGTCCTTTGAGATGCAACTTCCACCAAAATGCTTTGCCCATCTGGTTTCTAGAGCTTAGCAAGGTTCCGGGGTCGGACAAGCTTGTTCCAAGGCCGCGGTCCCAGCCAGGGCTCAATACCAGGAGCCCTACAGGCGTCGATGCAAACTGTATTGGCAGCTTGCAGGCAGGAGGGACGTAGCCCCTGGGCCTGGCAAACAGCAAGGCCGAGCCTGTAAAACCGAAGGGTTTGGCTGCTTTTTAATGTTTTCCTCATACATCAGTGGCCAGGGGGTTGGGAGTTGAACAGGCAGTTTCCTTAGGCACTTGCTTGCACCAGAAGCCTGAATATGGATCCGGGGAGCTGTATTCTTTCCAGACTGTAGCCTGGGAAGGGATCCGCTGTGAGCCAGAGCATATCCAGCACAACCTGGGGGCTCTGCTTTAGGAACGGGCTGCATTAGGCCGGGGTTTTAGCCACTAACACTGACACCTCTGCTGCTTCCGCACTAGTTTCAGCGGGTGTCATGCTGGATGGTGGCAGTCAGATCCCCCATGGCAAGTAGGGTTGCCAGGTGTCCGGTTTTTACCCGGACAGTCCGGTATTTGTGGCTTCTGTCCGGTCAAAAAAACCAGAAAATACCAGACATGTAAACTGTCTGGTATTTTCTGTTTTTCTTGGACAGAAGGCCGGCAGGGCTATGGTGGGGGTGGGGGTGGAGGAGTATGGGGATTTAAAGGCGCAGTGCCCTTTTTTTTTTCTTTCTTTCTCTCAACAACTTTGGTCCCCCGTTTGTTTTTTTTGCTCAACCAAGTTTTTTCCCCACCATGTTCGGTATTTTGTGTGAAAGTATCTGGCAACCCTAATGGCAACAGGCATCAGCCACTTAAAGACCACTGGGAGCTCGTCTGTATCATGCTGCCGTGGTGACAGGCAGAAAGAAAATGCCCTTCGTGGAGTAGCCCAGCCCCAGGTGGGACAGAGCCAGGCTTGTGCTGGGCATCCAGTTTAATCCTGGAAGCCCTTTGGCCTTGTCTGTCGCTACTGTAGTGGCACATGGCGTTTTCACCACCCTTCTGCGGTGGGCAGTTACCCCACACCCTGGTCAAAATCCCAGTGCCCTAACTCCATTGCAGCTTCCACCTGCCCTGTTGTCACCTCGGGCTAGTCCGATGGGTGGACGTGGTCGAAAAGCATCATGGGGAGCCGCAGCCCCCGCGTTCCTTTTCCGCATCAGTGTCAGGAGCAGATGGATAGGGGGACCGGGCCTATCCGGGGCCTGCTTCCTCCCTTCCGCTGTCGGCTGCAGCCTCTCACCCACGGAGCGCACTCTGGGCGTTGCTGCCAGACGCAGCCAAGAAGCCATTTCTGTGCCTTCCGTCAGCAGCAGGGCTGGGCATGGTGGAGCCGGCATGTGAGCATTTCCCTGCGCTGTTAGGGAAGGCTCCTCACACAGCGATTCCAGGGCTGCAAGGCTCCGAGGCACGAGGTTGGAGACGGGTACCGATGGGACGTAAGGCCAGCCGGCCTCGCTGCCGAAGGAATTCAGCGTTCTCGGGAGGCTCTGCAGCGCAGGCCCAGTGATGGGGATGGAATGGCTCTGAGGTGCCCAGACAGGGGGGCAGTGACCAATCAGACTTGCAAGAGCATGAGACTCCTTTTCCCTGCTTTGGCCGTGCCTGCTGCCCAGCTCACAGGCTGGTTTCTCACTGATGAGCCCAGAGGGTGTTTGATGACTGCCAGGAAAAGCCCGTTGTGAATCTCTTCGGAAGGTCCAAGGTGGAGCTCTCACCTTCTGTGTCCTTCCCTTTAACGGTCTATAAAATCATGACTGGTGTGGAGAAGGTGAATAAGGAAAAGTTATTTACTTGTTCCCATAACACAAAAACTAGGGGTCACCACATGAAAGGAATAGGTAGCAGGTTTAAAGCAAACAAAAGGAAGTTTTTCTTCACACAAGTGCAATCAACCTGTGGAACTCCTTGCCAGAGGATATTGTGAAGACCAAGACTTTAACAGGGTTTACAAAAGAACTAGATACATTCATGGAGGTTAGGTCCATTAATACTTATTAGCCAGGAAGGTTAGGAATGGTGTCCCTGGCCTCTGCTTGTCAGACGCTGGAATGGGTGACAGGAGAGGGATCATTTGATGATTCTGTGTTCCTGGTTCTGAGGCACCTGGCATTGGCCGCTGTGGGCAGACAGGACACTGGGCTGGATGGACCTTTGATCTGACCCAGTCTGGCTGTTCTTATGTTCTGGTCTCACTCCCACAGGTGCAGACCCGCAGCTCCGACGAGCCCATGACCACCTTCGTCGTGTGTAACGAGTGTGGGAACCGCTGGAAGGTAGCGCATGAATGACACGGGGTTGAATGCGGGTTGCTCCAGGCGGATGGCGTCTCCATCTGTAGTTTGCCATCTTAGGCCTAAATCCTTCACCGCCTTCCCAGCCGGACTAGCTCTAGCATCGGGCGTCACGCCCGCGCGAGAGGGAGAGACAGCGTCACACGGCCACAGTAGCCTCTGGGGATGGGACTGGCCTGATCCCTGTTCGAGTGCACATGGCCGCTGACTGTGTTGTGCGCAGATCGTCTGGTGGGGCACAGCCGGTGATGCCTTTGCAGCCTGCCACTTTGCAGGCTTGGCCAGACTTAGATGCTAGCACATGGGAAGGAGCAGTGATGCTGGACCCCTCCTTTACGTCAGTCACTCACCCCCTTTTCCAGTGTGGTGCCGGTAGCTTCCTGGCAGCTCAGCGAGATCTTTAGACGGGGAGGGTCCCCCTGCTCCAGGAGGAACACGAGCTGCCTGTGCAAGATCCCCAGCCCCCGGAGGAGGGAAATTATCAGCCAGATCCATGGCTCCTTCAGGGCCATGAGAGTGCGGCCTGCGGCCCTTACATGCATTGGGGTTTTATAATCCAGGGATCAACTTCGCTCTCTTGCAGTTCTGTTGAGACGTCTCTGAGCCCAGCAGCGGCAGCCCCACCGGACAGACCGCAGCCTCTAGTCTCTGACTTCTCCAGCCATTGTGTACTGTGTCCCAAGTGAGTTTCCTTTGTGTCACGCCCTAAGGGCTTCATCTTGGGGGGAGGCCTGGCTCTTGGGTTGTGCACCTGTGTCAAGGAGCAGCCGTGATTGGATTCCAGGGGGCAGACAGATCAGCAGGGGAGTTCACTCCATGCATTTTGGCTGTATTTTCTCATCCAGATAAGTATGTCATTTTTTCATAACAGTATTAAACTTTTTTTTTTGCCAAGTTTTTGACTGTCGTTTGAACTTGCTGCTTTGCAGCACTTGGCACTGCCTGCCTCAAACTCCCGTGGGCTCGGTGGATGGGCACCGTCTGCGATACCAGCCTGCCAGAAACCATATCACTTACCAGAGGTCTAGTAAGATACCCTGAAACTTGATCTTCCGCCTTTGCGAGGCAGCAGGGAAGCATGGTAGCCCGTCAGAAAAGGAGTCAGCCCTCAAACCTCAGCTCTCCGCATCTAGGCTCCAGAGCCAGCTGTGAAAAATGCCCCGGACACTTTACCAACGCTGCAGTTTTCCTTGGGAATCTTCCTTGTCCTAAACATTTGACATTTTGCTTTTAATCAGCCCAAGAACCAAATCCTGTCCCCATTTTTCCATGACACAGGAAAAATTTGAGCGGTGTTAGTGGAAACTTTGCTCTGGTATTGAATGCTGGACATGGCACGTGGACTGTATGTAGTGTGGGGCAGCGTAGGGGCTAAAGCAGGGTTGGGAAATAAGCAGCCCATCGGCTGAACACAACGCATCAGGGTTAGCCCCTGGCGGGCGGCCGGACACTTTATTTACCTGCGTATCCACAGCCACTTGCAGTCTCGTTGGCCATGGTTCACCGTTTCTGGCCACTGGGAGCTGTGGGAAGCAGCATGGGTGCGGGCTACCACTTGCCGCAGCTCCCATGGGCTGAGAACAGCAAACTGCAACCACTGGGAGCTGCAAGCGGCCACACGGGTAAAGAAAGTGCCCAGAGCCCGCGCCAGGGGCTAACCTTGGTGAGTCATGTCCAGCCCACAGGCCGCTTAAGTCCCACCCCCGAGCTTAACTCTGATCTCCAATACCACTGGAGGTCCGTTGGACTTCCCAGGAGTAGAACTGAGATCAGCGCTTGTGTGTTAGTACCTAGCTACAGCTTCTGCTTTGGGGGTGTAGTAATTTTGTGTGTGCCTGCGTGCGTGCAGGGGGGTATTTTTAGCAATTTGTGAGTTTTATGTAGGTGTCCAAAAATTGGGTTGGGGGCGGGGGGAAGGGCTTTCTTTTTGTGTATACTGTCATGAATAATGTATTCCTACTCGTCTATTTGAAATCGATATTATTCATATATCCTGTAATCTCCAGAATGTCCTCTAGTGCACTTTAATGTTCAACTCCATTAACAGCGTTACATTAACGCACACCCAGGAACCGTTAGCACACCACCGTTCGTGTCCGGCCCAAGCAGCCCATTAGCATGGGTTAGAAATCACACCTCCATAGTCCACAGTGTAGACTAGCTCTGAGATACCATTGCTGGGGTTTGTTGGAGAAACACCAAGTTCCCTTTTGTTTGTAGTGGGAATGTTCTAAAAGCTAAAACGAGACAGCCTGGCCACAGCCTGCTGCTGGAACACACCGGTGGCTACCCGCTGGGGGAGGCTGATGCAAAGATAAATCAAGGACAGATTGTTGGTAAAGTCACTGATGATAAAATAACACAGCAGCTCTGAGTATGGATGTTTCATTCCTGATGACGGGTGGGGGGAGGGAACCTGCAGCCATCCGCTCTGCCAGACGGGCTGGCGTGTCCCACCTTGCATCCATATCGCAAGACAGATCCCTCGTAAGTGTAATCCAGTGCCGAAAACCTGGCAGGCGGCGAAGGTTCTCCTCGCTGCAAACAGCCCCATCGTGTTACCGGACAGGAGGCTGGATACCGCAGTAGCTGAGTCAGAACATTGTGCAAAACCAAAGGGGGTGTATCTCTCCGTCTTGATTCAGCTGGCGCATGCTTCTAAAGGTCCCTCCCCCCCATTGGGTGGGAGTCCCCATATGGCCATGAGCGCCTGTCTGCAGGAGTTAGAGCAGGCGTGAGTAGCCTTGATGCAGCAGGGGGGGAAAGAGGGGCAGTTCTAATACATGGTGAAGAGAATCTATTTGTGACTAAGTCCGAATCGATTAACTCCTTCCTTTCCGTATTCTCAGGGTATTGCCCTAAGATACATGCTCCCAGCCCTCCTTGATTGCACTGCAGATGTGAGGCACAATATGGCCACATACTGAGGGCCAGATTTTTGGACGACCTCAGCACCCAACAGCTCCCCATGAGAACAATGGAGACTTCTAGCCTTACCCCACATGAGAACATTGTGCAAAACCAAAGGGGGTGTATCTCTCCGTCTTGATTCAGCTGGTGCATGCTTCTAAAGGTCCCCCCCCCCATTGGGTGGGAGTCCCCATATGGCCATGAGCGCCTGTCTGCTGATCGCCTTTGGTTACCTGGCCTCTCCCTTTTCAGTGTTTCTCACTCCCCTCTCCCAGGCCAGGTACAGAGCCGACACTTGGCTCTACTTCTAGCAGAGCTCTGAGCTGTGGGGCATCAGGCAGGTCTGGGGGTTTTCAGTAGGACTGGGTGAACACTTATCATGCACCAAACAAACAGCCAGTCCTTAGTGCTATTTAGGCTCTGGACATTTTGCACCTAACAGTTCCTGCAGGAGAAGTTCAGTGGAAACAGGTGAGGGGCAAGTACTTCAAATACGGGGAAAATTTGGGGCTATCCTAATAGGGATGTAAGCGAGTACTCGACTTCTTGACTACCCAATAAGCATAAGCTTATCGGGTAGTCGAGTGGAGTACTTGGCTACTTGCTTGCCCCTCACTTGCTGCCTCTGTATCAGAGGCAGCAAGGGAAAGGGAAACGGAACCAGTGCTGGGAGGAATCAGCTTAAAGGCCGGATCCCCCCAGCACCAACTCTACAGTGCCACTTACCTCCATCCCACCCGCTGCTGCCTCTACCAAAGGTCGGGGGAGGAGTAGGGGAGGCTGCTCTGGCCACAGCCCCTGTCCCCGGCAGCTTGAGCTGCTGGGGGTAGGGGCTACTGGACAATGTTCCCCCTAAGATTTTCCATTTATGTGTGGAATACGTTTTATGTGCACCAAGACATGTGTAGATGTGCACCACCAATAGAAACACATGCTGCTGGCTGTGGTCAGTTGTGGGCACTCTGCCAATCAGCAGGGCAGCACCTGAATCTCTCCTGGTTGGCTGCCCAAGCGCTCAGCTTACAGGGAACACTGGTGCTGGACCTGGTGTAAGCCAGGACCGAGCAGTCCCGGCTCACACTGGCCTGGGACTGCTGCCGCCGGGTTCTGACTGCATTTCCATGCAGAGGTGCAGCAGTCCCGGCATGTGCCTGCCCTTATCAATTAACCGTGTAGTCGATACAAATTGTATCAACTACACAATTAGCAAAATACCCATTCCTTAGCATCCTTAGATCCTAGCTTGAGAGGAACCCGGTTTACCAGGGTAACTAATAACCTTTAGCGCTTCGCTTCTGCAAGGTGCTTGTGAACCGGAACTTGTTCATCAGCTTCTTCCACGAACCCTGTGAAACCAGCGTTCAGAATCCCTGCGCTGACAGAGCGCGCTGGGCGTGGATCCAGTGCCAAGCTCCCCGTGCCTGCCTCGGTGGCCTGCTGCAAACATGGCGGCAGCATGAGCGAGCAGGCAGGGAGCTAGTCGGCAAGATAATTAGAACCTGATGGGCCATTGTTTCCCTGCAGAAGAGCAGCAGAGAAGCCAGGCGGAGTGACCTTGCAGAACTCAGGCGGCTTCTCTTGCAGGATTCGGAGCCTCAAGCTGGGGAGGCAGGAATGCAGAGGAAAGCCAGTGGAAATGTCAGTCCCTACTCAAAGGGCCACGTTCTGCTGTGAAGCCAGCGTGGTCCGGAGTGACTCCAGTGCAGTGCAGGGGGTTGTTCCAGTTTGGCTTATGCTGTTTGCAAAAGGGGCGTCCAAATCGCCCTTCTATTGCTCGTCTGCTCCCAGAGCAACACCCCTGCACGCAAAATGAGCCGCCGCAGCGTTCCCCTGGCAGCAGGCTGAGCGGCGCTACCGAAATTCCATGGTCCTCGGAGTCTCCCCCCCCCGAAACGGGTGATGCACGTGAGACCCATGACAAATCTGACTTGAATGGTTTCCCACAACACCTGCTTCGGGTTCTTTGAACTAACCCCCGTCTCTTGAGAACATGGGTCCATGCAGCTAGCTCGCCCAGGGCTCCCCTTCACGGGATGGCCCTGGATTTGCAAAGAATGAGCAGCTTATTCAAGGCTGATGGGCTTGTTAAACTCCATCCCACGTGCTGCTGACTGCAGGGTCTCTTGAAGCAGAGCGGAGGTGGCATAAAGGCTCCTAGCAGCAAACATTCAACGGAGGCACATAGAATTATAGCGTTGGAGGAGACCTCAGGAGTCATCAAGTCCTACCCCTGCCCAAAGCAGGACCAACCCCAATTCCATCATCCCAGCCAGGCCTCTGTCAAACCGGGACTTAAAAACCTCTAGGGATGGAGATTCCATCCCCTCCCTCGGAAACCCATCCCAGTGCTTCTCCACCCTCCTAGTGAAATAGTTTTTCCTAATATCCCACCTAGACCTCCCCCACTGTAACTTGAGACCCTCCATCGGGAGGGTCCATCGGGACCACAGATGTTCGTGGATCAGAAAGCCCTGATGGCCAGGAGGAGGGAGGCAGGAGGGCAGCAGCTGGAAGGCCTGCCAGGACTGGGAGTCCAGCTAAGCTGATGGCAGAGGGACCAGTGACTGGCGGGCCAGTGGCAGAGGCAGCCCAGCAGGGGCCAGGAGCGGAGCTGGGTGAGGAGGCGGGGCAACCTAGCTGTGGCCAGGAGCGGAGGTGGGCTGGCAAACTCTCTCGGTCAGTTCCCAAGGGTTCCGGACCAGGGAGCGCTAGCCTGTGCATTCTTGCACGTGAGAGGGAACTAAGCGGACTGTAGCAGGGCGCCACCACTGGCCCAGAATCGTTGCAGTAAGTTCTGGGGGGAGGGATAGCTCAGTGGTTTGAGCATTGGCCTGCTAAACCCAGGCTTTGAGCTCAATCCTTGAGGGGGCCATTTAGGGATCTGGGGCACATCTTTCAGGGTTGGTACTTGGTCCTGCTGTGAGGGCAGGGGACTGGACTTGATGACCTCTCAAGTCCTTTCCAGCTCTATGAGATAAGTATATCTCCATATATTAAGCATCCTGGCCTAGAGCACAACCCCAAAAGGGATTGCTTGGGCTTCCTGGCCTTCTGAAGCCCTTCAGTCACAACCTTGGCATGGGCAACAAAAACAGAGGGTTATGAAGAGAGATTAAAAACACTGGGACTTTTCAGCTTTGGAAAGCAGCTAAGGGGGATAGAATAGAGGTCTATAAAATCATGACAGGTGCAGAGAAAGTGAAAAAGAAAAAGTTATTTACTTGTTCCCATAATATAAGAACTATGGGTCACCAAATGAAATGAATAGGTAGCAGGTTTAAAACAAACAAAAGGAAGTTTTTCCTTCGCACAGTGCACAACCTGTGGAACTCCTTGCCAGAGGATGTTGTGAAGACCAGGGCTTTGATAGGGTTGAAGAAAGAAACAGATAACTTCATGGAGGTTAGGTCAGGTCCATCAATACTTATTAGCCAGGATGGGTAGGAATGGGGTCCCTAGCCTCTGTTTGTTAGGGGCTAGAAATGGATGATGAGGGATCACTTGATTCCCTGATCTTTTTCCCTCTCTCTGGGGCACCTGGCATTGGCCACTGTTGGAAGACAGGACACTGAGCTAGATG
>JANRFK010002932.1:28044681-28054689 GCA_030068395.1 Apalone spinifera | reverse complement strand
TGGGTGTGTTAACAATGTGAAGGCAACGATCCGGGCCAAACCCTGGGACAGACCCACTCCAGCCTGCAGAACTGAGAACAGCGAGGGCAACGGGGGCTAGCGAGTGGCCCTCCTCCATCTCAGTGGGCCGCAGGGCTGTCATAAGCAAGATGGTCTCCCAAGACAGGGGCGTGTGCTGACTGCACTGGCGGACCTAGAATTTGCAGGGGTGCTGATGGATCTGAAGCAGCGCTTTGAGAGAGAGAGAGAGTGCACGGCTCACAGCCAAACAGCACGCACCTCATTTCACTGGCCCTCGCTTTACGTGTGTGTTGACTTTGCGACATTGGCAGGAGAAAAACGAGGTGGACAAAACTCCAGCGGAATCTGGCAACCCTGCGTCTCATGGGCCAAACGGAGAACCCCAAAGGGCCACATTTCCTGCAATGTTCCCACCAGCGTGTTTTGGTTTGTTTAATCGCCCGTTTGATCAGTGGAGAAGCTGTTCTTGATCTCAGCGGGCCATAGGTAGCCCAGCACTGGTTTAGAGGCAGAAGTCTAAGGGCCAGAAACAGGACATGTAGCCTAGCCCTGCGACCTGGCTGGAGCAACAGCAGGGGGCAAGCGGAGTGAGGAGTGGCGGAAGGTGAAGTAACTCCGCTATGTGAGAGACTCACTGCAAACCAGAGACGAGGCCTACTCACAACTGATTTACATATGGATACTTTACGTTCAAGCCGTGTTTTGGAAGCAGTAAGTGGTAGGCCCAGCTCTGCTTCAGGGCAGACCCGTGGCACCCCCATCTTATCACCAGCCAGGCTCTACAGGTAGGCAACTGGAGGTAGGAAGCTGGAGACCAACATCCTCAAATCCAGCCTCACACGGGGTGATCACGGAGGGGCCTGATCCCGCAGACTCCTATGCACACAAGTGGTAGCAGGGTCAGGGGCTCAGTCCCCATTTAGGCTGCTAAGAGGCTCAGCTTTCAGGGGCCCAAACCTGCAACTGCCCGACGTCGAGGCTCACGGCAGCCAAGCACAGATTCCAAGGCCGGAAGGGACCACTGTGATTGTCGGGTCTGACCTCCTGTATAAAAGACAGGCCAGGGACCTGCCCCAAAATGATTCCTGGAGCCGGGACTTTAGAAACCCAGCCAATTAACAGTGGCCAGAGACAGAGAATCTACCAGGACCCTTGGTAAATTGGTCCAGGGGTTAAGGACTCTCGCTGTTCCACATTTACACCTTGTTTCAGCTTCCAGCCCTTGGATCGTGTTATTCCTTTCTAGAGCTGAAGGCTGCTAGCACCTCTGAAGGATCAGGCATCTACAGGGCTGTTCTGAGGGGGCTGTAGGGTCTGGGGTAGGCGCACTCTCTGGGCCTCTGTCTTGGATGCCCAGTTATGGAGTAACCTACCACTCTCTCTCTCTCTCTCAACAGGTTCATCAAGGCCAAGGCCAGCGGTACCTCTGATCACGTAGGGTACGTCTGTACTGCAGCTAGACACTGCAACAGGCCCAGGCCAGCGGATTTGGGCTTGGATTACGGGGCTGTTTAATTGCTGCATAGATATTCCGGGCTGGAACCAGGGCTCTAGACCCTGCTCCTTTGCAGGGTTCAGGCCCAGCTCCAAGCTGACACACCACTATTGGTCCAAGCCCTATAGTCTAAGCCCTGCGAGTCTGCCACAGGTACCTGCCTGCAGTGCAGGCGTACGGCTAGCCTGACCTGCAATTCCTGTGAGCTAGCACTGAACTCCCAGGAGGAAAGATTGACTCTTGATTTTAAAATGGCCAGCCATGGAGAATCCACCTGGGTTAATCAGCCTCCCTCTTGACAACTGACATCCAATTTCTGGTCTGAATTGGTCTAGCTCCTGGCTGTTGCTTTGCCTTTGTCTCCCAAGCATTTGTTCCCTATTTAGATACTTCTGGCCTGACTGCAATCGCCCCGTTACCTTCTCTTTGTGATGCCAGCTCACAAGAGCGGCCAGACTGGGTCAGAACAAAGGTCCATCGAGCCCAGCATCCTGTTGTCCCCCAGGGGTAAATGCCAGGTGCCCCAGAGGGCGGGAACAGGCCAGGAAATCGTTGTATGATCCCTCCCCCGTCGAGCCTCAAACCACTTCCGCTGCTTTGGGTGCACGCGCGCCCCACTCCGTTAGTCCCCATTCCGGCTCCCCGAGGGGGCTCTGGTCTGCATGCGAGGACAAGGGCCCCGAATGGATTTCAGCCGGGAATGCTGCTTCAGCAATGACTGAGGTTATTCTGTTCTGAGTTGCAAATGGGGAACCATCTCTTTTTTTTTTGGCCCCGTCAGCACCTTTGTGCCGGCGGGGCCAGCGGAGGCTGAACTCCAGGAGCATGCGGACACAGTTTCCCTCGCTGCACTGCCAGGGAGGCCCACCCCCGTCGGAGCCTGGCTCACTGGCAACTTGGGAGTTCCCGAGAGCACCAGGGCTTGGGAATCATGCCCCAGCTGGCCTGCCAGCACCCGGGGAGGGGACTCCGTACCTCCTTGGGGGAGAGGATGGAGATGTAGTCCTCGTATATCATCCTGGCCTTCTCGTCGATGAGGTGCTTGTTGCACTCGGTTTTGAGTTCCTCACATGCTAGCCAAAAGAGCATGTTTTCCTCGCTGTACTCAGTCCGTAAGAATTCCCGGAACACGTTCCTGCCCGCTGGGTTCTTCATCAGCTTGTCGAACGACTGGGACCAGCCCTGCACTTCGTCGGGCGTCGGCTTGAGGCTGGTCGGGCCCGGCGTCACCGAAAAGACGAAAGAACGAAACAAAACAAGCCAGAGGATTATTGTGAGCTGAAGCCACCTGCCCGCCCTGAACCAACCCCCACGGTGGTGCAGCCCCGGCAGGCCGGTAGAGGCTGGACAGAGTTGAGAATCTCTCCCCTGTGGCCCATCTATCAGCTGCTCCTCCTCACGTGTTAGAAAACTTGCCCGTGTCTCTCCCTCGGGCAATCCCTCTCTGTGCCAAATGCACCTGGCCTGGAGAATTTAGGAACCATACTGCAAGTGTCACATTTCCAGCCTGGCCAGCTCTTAATCTGCCTAGCATTGTGGGATCGACTGACAAGAGGCACGGTGGGCAAGAAAGGTTATGACAGAGTCAGCAGAAGTATTTAGGTGCCCACCTTCCCCTGATTTCAATGAGTTTCCTAACTACACTGCAGGATCCACACCTTTGTGAGCCGAACGCTTCCTGGTAGTGCTGTAACGGCCTAGTCCTGCTGGCCGCGGCTTGGGTAGTTTTCCTGCAATGTTCCCACCAGTGTGTTTTGGTTTGTTTAATCACCCGTTTGATCAGTGGAGAAGCTGTTCTTGATCTCAGTGGAATTTCACAGTTTGAGACAAACCATCCCCGAAAGCAAGTCAAAAAGGGAACGAACGAACAGCCACAAGTACAACCTGCCTTGTGTTATTATTGCAATCAAAGGGGTTTGAAGAGAGCATATCTGATCTCCAGGCCCTTGTTCGACTTTGTAAGCTCTGGCGGGGGAAAACCCCCACAAAATGGGGCTGCTTCTGCAGAAGATCAGGTCAGGACAAAACCCAAAAGCTACATTTATTGTTTGTTTCCTTTCCGGGCTGCAAGAGGGATGGTTTTGGAGTGACGCCCCGACGCGTGTGCGGCTGCCAGCCCAGAGTGTTTGAGTTGTAACCACAGCGCCCCTTCTGTTGTTTAGGAACCCTCTGTCTCTCTGGACAGCCTTTGTGGTGGTCTGTTGAGGAATTTGTTTTGGAGACATGGAAACCATCAGAGCCTCAGCGCCAGAGAAGATAAGCAGCTCTATGCTATCACCAAGTGTTCCTTGTCACTCTCTAAGGGTAGTGGGAGAAAGTCACTTGGCAGAGAAGTATGTTACATTTTATTATTATTATTCCCGTTGCAGTAGCCCCTCGGCTCCCCGATCCACCGGCCAGGGTCCCATTGGTACTCGATGCTGTACAAACCCACCACTAGGAATGTTAGAACAGTTAACCGCTTAACTTAGGGCCTGCCACCCAGCCCGACGTGGCCATGGGGGTCCAGCCACAGCCGTGAGGTTCTACGGCCCATTCCAGTGCCCAGCCCAGCAGCCCCTCCATGGCCGGGGCTGCTCTAACCCAGAGTGGCTGGCTGCCGGCGCAGCTCATCAGCAAGGGCTGGTTAACTGTTTCACATCCCTACCCTCCACCAATGTCCCCTCTAATTTTTTCATGTGTGTAGAATAAATTTTGTTCTGTGCACGGAGGCATGGGCAGATGTGCACTACCACCAGACACACAATGCTGCCAGCTGCGGGCGCTCTGCTAATCAGCTAGGCGGCACCTCTCTCTCCTGGGTGGCCGCCCAAGTGCTCAACTTAGAGGGAACACTGCCCAGGACTGGCGCACACTGAGCAGTTACCAGACGCATGTGTAGCAAATTCCTAGTTTTAGCTCCCCAGGTTCCAGCGGTTGTCAGTTCCAGCCACTGGACCGTTTCCAGCAGCCGTGTGACATGGGGACTGTTCTTCCAGCAGAAACTGACATGGCAGGATTTTGGATGAATCTCTCCCGTGCTGTCTGGACAGAGCGCTGGGGGGTTTCCTGCAAACTCCACAGCCAAGCAGCCTTGGGACAGAGCCGATTCCTGGCTTTGGCCAGGGGGAAGACAGAGCAAAGCAGGCCCCGGCCAACAGCCTGCCCCACCCCCTGGGGCTCCAAAGGCAAACAGAGCCTTGTTTTACCAACGGGATGGAGCGATCCATCAACTAATTATAAAATCCTTATATGGCAAAGGCTCCCACAGCAGCCGGGCCGGCCACCCTCCTTCAGTCTTGGTGTTCCACGACCTTATGGCCCGAGGTATATTTAGATCGCTGCTGGCCATGCTTAGCTGTGGGAAAAACAGGCCCGGATCAAGCAGTGGGGTCCCATTGCCATGAGCATGCCCGTCTAGTAGGGAAGGGTACAGCCCAGGCCTAGGCATGCTGGTACCTTAACTTTTGTCACCTCCCTGCTCCCCTTCTAATGGGGCCTGCCCACTTGGTCTCTCTAGTGCTTGAAGCACAGGTCTGGGAGCCAGGTGGAATGGGGCTGGATTGCAGCCTTTGCCTCTGAAGGACCCCTTAACAGGGGAAACTGAGGCACACTGAGAGGCTAAGTGATGCGAGGCGGGGGAAGGGGAGGAATTGATCACAAGCAGCAGGATAGGGGTGTGTGAAGCACCAAGATCTTCGGGTGGCAGGGGCTAGAACAAGGTTACTCCTCCACCGGGAGTGGCTGGGTGTCTCACACTGGATGGTTGGGCCAGTGAACAGAGCTACCCGAGCCTTGTCACGTCTTTGTTCCCTCCGTCACATCCTCCATTTCTGTTCATACACTGCCCCCTTTCCCCAGCCCTCTGGACCGCACGGCTTCGTCCACTGCAGCCGGCAGCTTCTCAGACCGGGCAGCGGCAACGGGAAATCTTAAATGCAAACTAAACCGAAGCAGGAGACCAAAGGAGCCAAAGCTCAGCCAGTGCGAAAGAGATGGCACGCTGCATGCAGCAAACTCCCTTGCGGCGCTTCCCCCAGCCCAGCATTTAAACACCCCCTCGGCGCCTTCAAATGGGAATTAAGTCTCACAAGCACCCTCCAAAGTTTGGGGTGTGTAATTACGATGCCTCCATTTGGGGGAAACTGAGGCATGGAAAAGCGACCCTGAGTGACCAAGAAGAAGCTGCAAGTTAATGGCAAAGCAGGGACCAGATCCCCAAGCTCCCTGTGCCCAGTACTACCTGCGAGGCACAGGCCCCATACAGATCAGCGTGCCCACAGGGGGAATAGGAGCAGGCCGGTGCAGAGGCAGCGCAGCCGGGAGGAGTCAGCAGCCCACACGTCGCCTGCTGCTTGGCAGGCTGGCAACACAGCAGAAGGGCCCGTCTGGCAGCCGCCAGCCACTCACGGGGGAAGGGCAGAAGCACTCACCAAGCTTCACAGTTTGGAATGGTCTCCAGTTTGGTGTCTCGGGACGCCCGCCACGCTCGCTCCCGATCTTCGTTCCTGCCGAGGAGAGGGGAAGGGAGTCAACGACCCTCGGAGGGAGCAGCCGCCGGCCCAGACAGATCCACTCCGGAGAGCTGGCCTCTGCCAACCTCTGCCAGCAGGGGCCAGCTGGCCTTCTAAAGCCCCCGTGACCGTGCGCGCTGAGGGGGCCCAGGGCAACCACTCTGGGCGCTGTTGCCCTGATGCGTCAGCCCTTCCGTGCCTGGTCACTAGTTGGCGTTAAGGATGCTCAAACCCTTCTCAGCCACGGTGATGATCCTGTAAAGCAGGGGTGGGGAATCTTAGGCCGAGAGGACAAATCCGGCCCCCAGCTTGCCTGGATCCGGCTCCCGAGGCTCAGGGCTCCCCCCAGCATTGGGGAGCCCGCATTGGCACTCCAGACCCTGCTGCTTCCCTATGGGGCTAGAGCACACTACTAGCCTGGGCCCCGCTAGGCTTCTCAACACAGCCTCTTCAGACCAGCAGGGACACCAGTATGCACACCATTTCCCCGGTTCGTTCCGGCTGCTCCGGCTTTGCTGCACACGAGAGCTCTCCGCAGGGCTCCCCCACCCCGTCTCCCAATGCACCAGAGCCCCAGGCTGCCCCCACCTCTGCTCTGGCCTGGATATGGGGTGAAACTGCAGCTATTGGTCCCTCCGGATTTCTCCAGCCCCTCTCCACAGGCTGCAGGACATGGAACGTAGTGGGTTTCTAAGCCACATCTTTATACTTGGGCCTCCCTGACCAGAACCGCCACCGGGCCGTACTGGTGGGACCTGGCTTGAGATGCGTCCCTGCTTTCTGGGGTCCCCTGGTTTTGCAACACCAGCACTCTGGCAAGCAGCTAACGAGGATGGAGAATGGGCTAAAATTGCAGCAAGGGAGGTTTAGGTTGGACAGTAGGAAAAACTTCCTCACGGGGTCAGGGTGGTGAAACACTGGAATAAATTGCCTGGGGAGGTTGTGGAATCTCCATCACTGGAGATATTAAGAGCAGGTTAGACAGACGCCTGGCAGGGATGGTCTAGATGGTGCTTGGTCCTGCCATGAGGACAGGGGACTGGACTTGATGACCTCTCGGGGTCCCTTCCAATTCTATCATTCTAAGGCCAATTCTCCAACACCTTTATGGGCTCAAAGGCAGCCCTCTTCCCTCCCTGCTTCCAAGTCATGCATGTGGTGTGTTTTTATCAGAGAGAAACCCTTTAGATGCCTGGCTCTTACTGTTGTTATTCATATTACAGTGTCCCACCCGAGATCAGGGCCTCATTCCGCTAGGTGCTGCACACCCCCCGCAAGAGACAGTCCCCACCCCAGAGAACTTGCAGCTTGGCCAGGTAAGACAGAGGCACAACGTCTCATTGTCCTCGATTGTAAAATCCTGTTCTAAAATCCAAGCCTCGGGGATGCAGGAAGCATGCGCAGTCGTCCAGCATGAGGAGCTCAGCACACAGCCAGAGCAGTGTGAATGCCCAGCGAGGCATGCAGAGTTGCTGCAGCCATGTGGGTGAATAGCTTTGATTGCACCAACGTCCTCCTCTTGGGGAGAGACACGTTTCTGGGCTACCTAGTGTTCCTCTTGACACAAAGTTCGGGAGCCAACCGACGGGCAATGCAAGTGGCAGTTACCAGCACTAGCCAGTAGAGGTCACTGCTGCCCCAGGCCCAAAACAACAGCGGCAACGGAACCCAAGGGGAACCATTTACATGCATAACGAGAAAATGAATCCAGGCGACCGTGTGAAGTGAGCTGAGCAGCAGCTGGTGCCCTGTTTCTAGGCTGGCTCAGCTCTGAAGTCAGTGGCTCAGGCAAAGGGAGCAAATGAGAAGGGAGCCCATTGCAGTAATGTGATTTCAGATTAATCTGTTCCTGGAAGCCCAAGCAAAGGATGTTAAATTTAGATTAAATGGCTAATTGAATAGTGGATGCAATTTGCACTGACTATTCGATTAGTCGATAGGGCACCTCCACCTTTGAAGTCTAGCAACAGCCCTGGGGCTGTTGCTAGACTTCAAAGGCGAAAGCGCTGTGGGGTGCATAGAGCCAGCGGGGGGAGTCCCTAACTGACCCCAGGCTCCACATGGCGCTGCCGCTTTGAAACACCACATGCAGCCAGGGGACTCAGCACACAGCATTTCAAAGCCGCAGAACCCAGGCTCCATGCGGCGCTGCCTGGGCCAGCATTTGGTTATCGGATATCAACTAGTCGTTCACATTCCTAGCCCAAGCGCACCGAGAATGGGGTTTCTTCTGACACCCAGCTATGTGGCGTCTCCCATTTATTAAATGCACTGAAACACCGCGACCCCACAGTGATAGGCGAGGCTCTGCAACCTTAGAGAGAGCCAGAGAGAGACGCAAACGCCTGCAACAACGTCAGAGAGATGCAGCAGGGAAACCGAGCCTGGATTAGGGGCTTTTGCATCCCCCCCTGATTTTCATTGGAGCGAGTCAAACTGCTAGATGCTCTGAGTGGGGCTGTCAGTCCTCCGATGCCTTTCAAAGGCCCACCCCCTAGGTCCAGTGCTGACAGTCATGCTTTGCTCTCCATGAATGGATTGGGACAAACAACCACAGGTCTAGCACCTCCAGCTGGTGGAAGCATGGACTAGCATCAGCCGCAGCGTCGGGTTCTCGGAACCCTTCTCGCTGGAAGAAAAGGTAACAACTTCCACCACGAAGCAACGACAGGCCTGGCAAAGGTCCCTCTCTTAGCCGAGCCAGGCGAAAGAAAATGGAGCAGAACTGAGTTTCCTGTCTGCATGGGGATCCTCTGGAATGGCCTTGAAAACAGGAGATGTGTGTGTAGTTTTCATGGTAACGGTTTGTCCTTCCACAGTGACTCTACGGGCAGCAGCTTCCATGGATGAATCAATTCCGAAAACTCCCCTGGGCGTTAGTTCAGGACGATCATCTCTGTTTTACAAATGGAGAAACTGAGGCCCACATGCTCTATGGCCTGCCTTAGATCACGCAGGAAGCTGGTGGCTGAACTAGGACTGAAGCCAGAATACCCGACCTTTCAGTTTTGCTCTCTAACCACTACACCCTTTTACTTCTCCATAGGATGATCTGCTTCCCCACGATAAAGTGAGCACTCCCCAAATCTGCATACCTTGGAAACCCCGTCCTGGCAACAGCTACATGGAGGGCCGTAAAGCTAGAGACGCAAGATCTACTGCTGCAAAGCACTGGGCAAGAGCTTAAACAGTGCAGGTCCTGACAGTTCTAAGGCTGGGAATTTGTCGGCCAGTCTTTGCCACTGGGGGGGCTACAAGGGGCCCTGCTCTGTGGAGCGATTGCCATGAAATCCACTCTGCTGACAGCCATGAACACGGCCTCGCCCCCGGGGAGGTGTTGCTCCTGGGGGTTTGATTTTTGTGCAGCCCCAGCGGATGCCCGGGCTCCCTTCTTCTCGCCAGGAAGGGTGCTGTGCAATCGGAAAGCCGCACGCAGGCAGGCAACTTCCCTCAGGCCCCTTCCATTTCACATGCGTGGAAAACCGCAGCAGGAGCAGCGCTTCCTGTTTGCGACATTCGCTCTTTGCTGCTCGGGCGAGATTAACACAGACACTTCTTCCTTTGCAAGGCCAAGTCTGCGCAGCTGGGTGGGGCCGGGAACACAGGAAGGGCAACCTCTGGCGTCCACCAGGGGCCCTTTCTAGAGGGGCACAGAGGCAGCGTGAAAGCGGGGATGGGCTCTGGCTGCTCTGCCAGGCGGCTTACTGTCAGCTGGTTCGCAGCAGCCCGGTCAGGCCCGGACTTCCCGCAGCAGGTGCGCCTGACGGCCTCATGCCAGTCACAGCGGAGCACGCCCAAGGGTGGCATCCCACTCTCGCTTCAGTTATTTTGTCCTGGGTGGGGTTGGGTTTGGCGATTTTTAATACCAGAAAAAATCGTTGGTGCTTCGCAGCGCTTGTCCTATCAGAGAACAGCCGAAGGCTTCACAGACATTCCTTCATTCTCACCTCCCCCTCGGCTTCCTCTCAGAAGTGGGGGAGCTTAGCCGCTGGGGGGGGG
>JANRFK010002932.1:28028798-28041212 GCA_030068395.1 Apalone spinifera | reverse complement strand
GGAACGGGGGCAATGCGGATGGCTGAACAGGAGCAACTTTGAAAAGCAGGGCAAGACACTGTGGATGGGATCAATATTCTCTCTAATTTTTTTTCCATCCATGTGTAGAATAAATTTTGTGTGCACCAAGACAAGTACCAATGTGCACCACCAATAGAAACACCTGCTCCTGGCTAATCAGCTGAACCATAGATGCTGACTCCATGGGTGCCTCAGGGCTGGAGCACCCAAGTAGAAAAACTAATGGGTGCTGTGCACCCACTGGCAGCCAAGCTACCCCCTCTACTGTCCTCCTCCTGTGCGTCTCGCCTGCAGCTGGCCCCGCTGTCCAAGGCCTCTCCTGCCCTCTCATGCTTCTGGAGTGCCACAAACAGCTGATTTCTGGCATTCAGGAAGCTCCAGAAGGACAGAAGATGCTCAGGGGAGGAGGCAGGGCAGCGGCAGTGCCTGGGACGGGAGGGGGAAGGGGATGGGGAGGGTGAGGGGGGGCTTGAGCACCCCTGGCTAGTGGGGAAGTCAGCACCCATGAGCAGAACCAGACGCCTGTGCCCTACAAGCACCCAGAACTACAGGCAAGCGCTATGTACAGACCAGCTTTGTATAGGACCCAGTCTGCTCCTCATAAGAATGGCCCTCCTGGGTCAGAGCAAAGGTCCATCTAGCCCAGTAGCCCGACTTCCAACAGTGGCCAATGCCAGGTGCCCCAGAGGGAATGAACAGAACAGGGAATCCTCGAGTGATTCCAGCCCTGTCATCCATTCCCAGCCTCTGACAAACAAAGGCCAGGGACACCATCCCTGCCCATCCTGGCTAATGGCCATTGATGGACCTGTCCTCCATGAATCGATCTAGCTCTTTTTTGAACCCTGCTAAAGTCCTGGCCTTCACAACATCCTCTGGCAAGGAGTTCCACAGGTTGACTGTGCGCTGCGTAAAGAAATACCGCTGTGTGTTTGTTTTAAACCTGCTACCTATTCATTTCATTTGGGGACTCCTACTTCTTATGTTATGGGAACATTAACTCCATGTCGGGAGCCTCTGCTCACATCGGAGAAGACACAATTCAAGCGCCTCCCCCGCCACCATAAAGAGCAGAGGTTAACATCACGGCCCCTAGCAGGGAGGCAGCCACTGCTCTAAGCGAAACTGCCCCCAAGACACGCTCCGAAATGCCTCCCACATCTTGGGCTGCCCAGCGCCAGCTTTGTGGAGAGAAGGATTTCGGGCTGGGAGATCTCCGACTTCCACTTGGACGGCAGATCAAAAATATCCCCCCAAGCATCACATTCAACCCTTCCTTATCGGCGAGGCAAGTTCCCCGCAGACCCTTCCTGGAGAGGGCCTCTTGCCTGGACGCGGATGCCTCACACGCAGGATAAACAGGCCACGTTATACCAAATATTATGCTCCAAGACTCTGCTTAGGATTGCGCAACCGAATGCCATGGGCTCCGCAGCCACAGAACTTAACTGGCTCCCCGTTCCATCACCGCGTTAAGACACAGCTGCCTCTCCCTCCACGCCGGGACAGACTCGGAGCCAGAGGCAAGTCCGGGGACACAGCACAGGTCTGTACTGGAGAGGCAGTCCTATCTGAGCCCAGGGAGAGAGAGGGAAATTTTCGTACACGCCTCCACGAGAAACAAAGCAGGGCCTTCATTGGCCAAGAGGCGCAAGTCAACGGAACAGGTCCAGAGAAGGCCAGAGGGGCTCTGAAGACAAAAGGTGCCCAGGCTGCGAAGGAGGCAAAACCCAGCTCTTCCTCTTCCACCAGAGCCCGGGCAGAATCGCAGCAGGCAGAGCCAGGCCAGACAGCAAAGTGGCTCGCGGCTCTGGCCTGCCCTGGCCCCTGGCATGGCCAAGATCTCTCTGCCCCCTGGGACAGCGTTTCACCGAATTCAGCACAGCCATTTTGGGGAAGGACTGTCCTGGCCGAACAGAGGCCAGTTCCCAGGCGGTGGCTCGCGGTCCCAGGTGGAGGGCGGCAGAGGCATGCCAACCTGGCAGGTCTATACTACTCAGCCAAGGGGCTGCCCACCCACGAGGGATGTAAAATCCCATTTAATTAGTTAACTGGTTAAACGTAATGTTTAACTGATGAAATGGGGGTGCTGCAGCCCCACAGAAGCCAGCAGCAATTCCTGCCCTCCCCTACTACTTCCCATCCAGTGTGAACCTGACAACTCCCAGCCCACGAGGCCACACGGGCTGGGAGCCAGCAGCCTTCCTACCCCCGGCACTTCTGCTCCACGCCCCGCCTCATGGGATGTTTCCCATACAGAGACAATTCTGTTAAGGGTGATGCTTACCCAGTAACCAGTTACCCGTTTACATGTACCAGACCGAGCGAGCGTCGGTACTTGTATATCCCAACCTCCTAGTACGGGGGGGGGCACCTTTTTTGGGTCAGGTGTCGCTGGCCCACAGGAAAAATCAAAATTGGGAGCCACACACACACACACAAAAACCAACCAGAAACCCAAACCCTCACTGACGTGGCTCCCAACCAAGAACAAAGACACTCCCCACGTTCCCTTCACACACCAGAGCCTGGGGGGGGGCCAGGCTAGTAGATTTTGTGTGCTCCAGCCCTGCAGTGAGGCAGCAGGGGGGGCTGGAGAGGGTGAGCTTGTGGGCCGGATCCAGGCATCCGGCCCCCGGGGCCTTAGGACAGGGGTAGGGAACCTAATGTCGGATTCCCTCACAGCCCTCAAGGTCTGTATCAACCCTCACAACACCCCTGCGAGGGTGTTCTCAGCCCCACGGTACTGGAGCAGCACAACAGCAGCTTAGGTAGTGATGCAAAAAGCAGCATCCCCTTACGTCCCTGCAGGAATCCACAGAGTCCTTCCTCCTCTTTCAAATCTCCCAGAGGCCGCATGGGTCGAAACCACCATGCCCCAAAAGCACCTCACGCCACAGCTCCTTCCTAGCAGCCAAGGCAGCGCAATAACAGACTTGGATGGCCGGCTGTATGGGGCCGGGACTGGCTCTTTGCAGAGTGCCCAGCACCATGGGGCCCAGATGCGGGGGTCTCTATACAAATCTTAAACAAGAACCACGTCTGCCTAAGGCGAGCCAGCCAGATCAAGGGGAGCTGAAGCAAGACTGACGTGGCGTCAGACACAACCAACCTTTCCCTGCCATTTATCAAAGTGGCCCCAAGTTGGGGCAGGAGGCAGCCAGGAGATGCAGCTTCAGTGTGGCTGGGAACTACGCCACAGCAATTCATGCCCGGGTCATTTCCTCACCAGAGTCACTGTATCCCAGGCGGGTGATAGGGCAACATGCAAATTTCAAATTGGAAAGAATTTTGCAGCCCAACTTCTTTAGCAGGAAAAGCCACGAGGAACCCACCTTCTATAGGCTTTGAGGTCGTTTCTGGGCTCGGCACAAGCTGCTAGGGCAGTGTGGATAAAAACAGAAGGATTTTTTGGAGGGGTGATGTGGGAATTGAATTTTTTTTCCCCGTTATTTAAATACGTTTTTCTTTTTAAAAATAAAACCTACTTAAAAACACAATTTGCATTTGATGCAGAATATGTTCAAGCCTAAACTTACTTAAATGTTTTAAAAGATCATAATAACAGAATAAATAAAACAGAACTAAATCCCTGAGCATCTAGCAAAAACTTTGAGTTAAAGGCTGCTTTTCTATATAAAGAAAAAATCTGGGGAAAAAACATTTTGAGGCCAAGCTTTATAAATAAGGCACAGTAGGTCACATACTGTATTAAGGGCTTGTTTTGTTTAATAGAAGTAAATTGTATATGCGATTTTGTGTGTTTAATTAAATTGCAGCTACCACCCCAATACAACTTGACACAATCCATGAACAAAACATTAACTATCTAGCAAAAAAAAGCAGTACATCATTCATCATGTTCTAACACAGTAAAAAGATACAGCTAATAAGAATCTGAAAATATTAAGCTGCATAACTGCTTCCACAAACACATGACATAGCAAAAATGATGTACTAAATCAAGTGGAAAGGCTCTTAGTTATAAATCAACATCTTTTAATGGTTATAATGAGGGATGTTAAAATTTGGTTCAATAGGTAACTGTGTAACTGCTGGAAATATGCCTGGCAGAAGCCTCCCCAGGAACGGGGCTGCCAGCCCCTGCCCCCCGGCTCCTGGGAAGGAGCCTTCGCTGCCCTGCCACAGCAAAGCCGCCACCCTGGGATCTTGAGCGTGACCGACACCATTAAGCGATAAGCATCAGCTTATCTGTTCAACGGTAACTCGGCTGCTCTCCAGCATCGCTAGTGATAACCAGGCACGATAGTTACAAAAGTACAAATGGAAAAAGCTGGAATTGAGGCTTGACCGTTTGGGGATTTAAACCATCTTTGAATCAATGCCCCCTCGGGATGTTAAATTGCGACTCATTTACTGATCGAATAGTCGACGCATTTTGCATCAACTGGTCGACAGGGCGTCTCCGCCTCTGAAGCGGAGAAACAGCCCTAGGGCTGTTGCTTCACTTCAAAGGCGAAAGCACCATGTGGCGCCTTGGGGTCAGCTGGGGACTCCCTTGCTCATAGCATCCTTCAAAGGCTGCGTGACCAGCCCATCCGGTAGAGTCAACCCTGAATGGAAACGAGTGAAACTACTCTCCGTGCGCCACCTCACTTTTATGGCTGCTCTTCTCTTGTTACCTTGATGACGGGGACACCAGCATGTAGCCACGGGGGAGCCCTCGGGCCTGGCTCTGCTCCAGCCAGGGTCCGGGGCTTGCCGCTCTCTGCCCGGTGCTCCAGCCAGGCCTAGGGAGCGGGGCCTGGGGCGTGCCCTGCTCACCTGCTAGAGAGCAGCGTTGGGGGCTTGCAAGTCCCCGAACCTGCTCTGCGGCTGGAGCACCAGGCAGACAGAGCAGGACATGCCCCGACTCTGCTTCCCAGCAGGCAGAGCAGGGTAAACACAGTGCCTGCAGGGGGAGTGTGTGTGTGGGGGGGCACACAACCAGAGCCAGTCTTAGGGGCCGCCATTTACAAGGGGCTGCCGACAGAGCCGGTCTTAGGGGCATTTTGGCCTGACCTCCTGAACTCTCTCCGACCCCCTTTTTTTTTTGCTCAACAAATTTTCCCTGGTGTTTTTTGTTTGTTTGTTTGTTTTTTGAGCTTGGCCCTAGGACTGGCCCCGCACACAACACACGTTTTAATGGCCCCCCCCATTTTTAAAGGGGGTTCCTGGCCAGAGCGTCGACTACTCCCCTTCCCCCAAGGCTGGCTGGAAGCGGGAAGAGGCAGCTCTATTGCTCTCTTACCCACCTCCCCTGTCACTGTCCGCTCACCCAGTTGGGGCCCATCCACCTAGCCCATCCTGGCTACGCCCCTGCACGATGGTACCGCACTGTAGGGCCGCGCGCCGTCCAGGCTCACATCTTCCACCACTTGCCAACTACAAAGTTCACGGGACAAGCCTGCTCCACAATTTAAGCTTTGATTAAAATTAAACACTATGGTTGCCAAAGAATCTTTAGAACGTAAAGCAAACGGGACCCAACACAGTGACGCCCGGGCTGCCTGCATGTGCAACGAAGACAGCCTGAAACAACAGTGTGAACCATGTGGAGAGAGAGGTACGGGGCGGGGGGAGCTCAGGGGTGTGTCTGCTCTTTGTGCTCTGGGAGACACCCCGTTAGAACGAGAATTGCTTGTCAATCAGAATGTTATGCGAGGCCTTTTTTTTCCAGACCGGTCACCATGCTGGTGCTTTACAGCCCCTGTGAGTCCGTCTCTGTTCAGCTGGCTGCAACTCTGTGTATGTGCCCTCGCTAACTTTTCTAGCTAGTCCGGAGGGTAATTTGTGTGCACACCTAGGCAAATGGTGCTAGGCACTGCCTACGCCACAGGAAACACAACTCACTGATCTTCCTTCACAAGGGTCAGGTGCAAAATCGGTTTTATTTGATTTTTAGCAATAATATTTATACATTTCTCACGTGACCTTTTGAAACAACTCCCCTGTCGAATACATCTCTTGGGAGCAGAAAGGGAGTGTCTCTATTTCCCTACCCATGTGTCCTTATTTTTAGCTTGCAAACGCTGGCAGGACGCCTGTGACCTTGTCAATCTGCTTTGCAGCAATCTCGGCCTCTCTTTCTGGGGGCTTTACAATCAGGCAGCCTTTAAAAGCGGCTCTCTTTTCGGTTCGCTTCTCGTCGACCGAACCTTTGCCATTTTGATGGCTGCTGTTTCCTTGCCCAGTGAATTGGAGCGGCAAATACCTAGATCCAAGAGCAACCCAGCCTTAATCTTGCTCCAAGTTTTCCCAAAACCAGCTCCCTGCCCCAACTCATGAAACCTGCTTGTTGCAAGGAAAAGAAAGCGGCTTACCAGGAACGAATGGAAATCGGACATGGCCTTATAGACAGCCTTGTTTGGGTCTCGTGTCCTTGAGACACGCGATAACAAACCCGAGACTCCAATACTATGTAATTAGCCACTAATACAACTCCTTGCTGCCCAGGAGGGCAGCGGCTCTCAGCAGGAATGCAGGGCTGAGAGCTTCTAATTACAGTGAAATGGGATGAAGTGTGGGAACAGGAGGAAACCCGGCTGGCCCAAGTGTTTGGAAAGCTTCCCCATTAATCCTAAAGAGGGCTTACTCAGCTCCATCTCTGCTTGGCTCCACTTTTCAGTGGGCCCAGAGGCATGAGGGGCTGAGAGGGGCGCAGGGTGGGAGCAGCAGAAACCACGGATGGGTTAATGAGAACTTGAGCCCCAGGGCAGGGAGCATAAACGGACAGCCAGACCCGCCTGGGGAGAAGCAGCAGGGAGAAAGGCAGAGAGAAGCCTGCGCTTAAAGGACATTAAGAGCTATGACGGCCGCTCCTCAAGGGACTATGGAGAGCAGGTTAGGTTCCTACACAAGGCCGGGACGGAGGGCCTGGGAGAAATTGAGACCAAAGCAAGGGGAGACCATGGAAGAGGCAAGCAGGGGTAGGGCTCCCAGGAAAGGGGCCGGGGGTGGAATGGTGCCAGGGACTGGCTGACACAAGCCCGGAGGTAAGCGAGGTGCCTGGTAGGAAGAGATGGTCAAAGGAGCAAAGAGCCTGGTGGCATAGACCAGAGCTGCTCAGTATAGGGCAGGGGGGAAGGGGAAATCATTGTCAGGGGTGGAGGGACCCCGGGCGGTGGCCAGACAACGCGATAGCGCCATGACCCCTTTAAATTGGTTCCCGCTGCCTGAGACACCTCCTGGAAATTCTGTGGCACCGGCAGCAGCACATAAATAGATAGTGGCCAGATGCAGTCTGCGGGCTGAATCAAATTGTTAGGTGGGCCGGATTTGGCCGACGGGCTGTACCTTGCCCGCCCTGGTGTAGGGTGCTGGGCCTCCCAATGTAGTGGAGGGCCTGGGATCCCCTGCCAGCCATGGGAGAATGTGGCACAAATTCTCGTGATGTAAGGGGGAAAGGACTTTCGACGACCCAGGGATGAGAGGCTGTAAGGCTCATGGGGCCTAAAGTCAGTAACAAACACCTGAAGCAAGGATGCCGGACTTTGTTACCCTGGAAGGTATGAGACTATGATGAGTCTTGACCAAAAGGTTGAGTCCCAAGAAGAGGCAGCCCAATGCTGGACCCCAGGGCCATCGGCAGGGGGGTGCTAGGGACGGAAGAGCTGCCTCGCCACGCCCTGCCATGAGGGGCCACGCCTGAGGGGAGTACAAACCCTTCTACAAGGAAGGTGACTTTCAGCGGCCCATGGCGCTAGGCAGGGTATTAACCAAGACCAAAACCATGGGCCCTGCCCCAAGGAATTTACACCCTCATTAACAGCGAAGAGACAAAGGTGAGATGCAGGCAGACGCAGGAGCACTGAGGCACATGGAGACAGCGCTGGCATAATGACAAGGGAGTGTTTTAAGGAGGATGAGTTTTGTCTCTGCTGCTCTCCGAACAGGGACGTGGCCTGGTGCAGGAATACAAGGAATGGCTCAGGCTCGTTCTGGACCTGTCCGATCATCCGACCCAAACTTAAGCTTTCTGACTCGACCATGGCGCCGCCCGGACATGAAGGGCCTTGGGATACCGAGCAACAATGATGCTCAGTAGAACTAAGGGGAAGGGGTCTGAAGAGAGGGATGTAGGGTTACCAGATGGTTTCAACAAAAATACCGGACCCACTTGACATTACATCACAATCTACATTCCATCTGATTTAGAAAATACCGGACATTTCTATTGTCTCATTTCTATTTTTTCCAATTTGTTTCCCGAACAGAAAGCTCGAGTATTGGAGCATCTGGCTCAAAACCGGACACCTGGCAACCCTACAGGGATGTAAACGGTTAACCAGTAACATTAGCTGTACTACTTACTGGAGTAAAGTAGAGTTAGGACAGCGGGAGCAGCCTCCCCCCGCCAAAGGCAGCCTGGCCAGCAGGATCCCAAATGTGGCAGGCCCAGCAGGGCCAGAGCATCCCCCTTCCCGCCTTCAGCGTGGCTGGGAGGAGTCCCAACCCCCGACCAGTGGCACGGTGGGGCCAGCCAGGCCGGGAGCAACCTCGCCCACCTGTGGCACAGTGGGGCCGGAAGGACCCTGGCTTCTGGGGCCCACCAACCCTCCACAGTTAACCGGTTCAACCATTACAATCCTATTGTTTATCTGCTTAACTTTTTTTCCTAGGTATTTTCAGCCCTACTCAATCTTTGAAAAACATCAGGGACCTTTTGGGCCTGACAACGATGGTATATTTAACCCCTTCTGTGCTACACTTGAGCTGGGGCTCTTGTACATTTCAGAGTGGAAGCATCGCATGGAGCGGGGGAATCAGAGTCTCCCGCTGGCCCCAGGTTTCAAGGGACACTTCCACTTTGAAATGTATAAGAGCCCCTGCGGAGACTCCTGTACATTTCAACGGTGGAACATTGCTGCTGCCCCCCTGTTCCCTTCCACAGAGCTGGAGCTGGGGGGGAAGCTGGCTTTTAAGCCAGCATGCCCTCCTCTTCCCCCCCCCCCCCCTTGCTGCCTCTTTCCAATAGAAGCAGCAAGTGGGGGGAGGGGAAGTGACTAGTCAATTAGTGTGTCGACCATATGATAAGCTTTTGCTTATCGGGATAGTCGATTAGTCGTTTACGTCCCTACTCCTGCTACCGTCCTACCAGGGGCAGAAGAAGAAAGGCCACTAGGAAGGGCCTCAAGATCTCGAGAAATAAAGATGGGGGAACACTCAGGGACGTAAAAGGCTTGGAGGAGGGAAAAAGTGTCCCCCCCCCCCCCCCCCCGGTGTCAGATCCCCACAGTAACACACCAGATTCTTTCCTGCCGCCGCCACACAGTACGTGGAAAGGCAATGGCCCCTGCTATCTGGTATCACACAGAGCAGGCGGCAATGTTGATTGGTGTCGTGTGGTGCACTTGGTTAGCCCTGACTGGTGCAGGGAGGGGGGAGACCTTGCTTTGCAGTGCAGCTGGAGAGTTAACTCCTCTGATAGCAATTGCCTGTGCCTATTTCGCAGGGGGTTTATGGATGTGTTACACATGGCTGGCAAGGGGCACGGGACTAGGCAGTGCACAGACACTAGTGCAAGTCAGAAAGAGAGAGAGAGGCTGTGCTACAGCACCCAGAAGAAGGAAGTTCAGCAAGGGTGGCTGATACCAGCCGTTGGAGCTGAAATACTTTGTCTCAAGAGCCTACAAGAGGGAAGAGCGTGCGCGAGAGCCAGAGAGAGATAATTCTGAAAAGAGGAAGCCGATGAACAGGGGAGATTTCCCAAGCAGACAGAATAAAACCTCCCTTAAAGGAGCCATTGCTCATTTCTGGCCAATCTTCCCAAAGCCCCACAGAATGAGCCTGTTCCCCAGCAGTGCTAGCTACGCAGCTGTGGGTCTGTATAAAAATGCCTCTGCCTCTCTGCTCCTTGCCCTGCTGTGCTCCCCTTGTCGCAGGGGGGACAGAATCTAGCAACTGTGAGCCTCAAGTCATGGATGGGGGCTTTGGGGCCAGCAATTCTGAAATGCACAGCGAAGGAGAGCGTGCACATGCACCCGTGTGTCTGGGACGGATTCCCAGCTGTTTATGAATTTCAGTTTCAGTCTACCCCAAAAGGTGCCCCATCCCACAGCTCTGAATGGGCAATGCACATTTAACACAACAGTGGGGGACTTAGGCGCGTTGCAAGGCATGCATGCAACTGCCTGCTGAATTGGTAAGCTGGCACCACACATGCGTTTGCAAAGTGTGTAGGTTGAACCTCTCTCATCCGGCGCCCTTGGGACTGGACTGGTGCCGAACCAGAGAATCTGCCGACCCATGGGAGGCCAATACTGCCTAGCAGCATTCCTTTCCACTGCTTGCTGGGCTCTTGGAAGACATTTAGGGGTGAATTAGAGAGAAATAACAGCACAGAACACTGAGAGCCAGGATTCATGGCCGTAAACAAACTTTATGGGACCACGGGAAACTTGTCCACATCCTTGATAAGTGGACATCCAGTGAACTAAAATCATGCTGGACCACAGATGATACATCTGGTTCTGTATTGCAAAACACACGCGTATCAGTCGTCAGTAATAAAAAAGGAATCCAGGGATTATAGGGGGAGGTTTTTAATAAACTCTGGGTATACGCAGGACCTTGACTCTGAACCCTTCTATTTTTAAAGCCTAGAGAAGGGCAGGTCTTTACCATTTAAAATTCAAAGTCAGTCCCCTACCACTGAGAAATGAAATTATTCCTCTCCTAAGAGCTACCCCGTTCCCTGGGATACAGATACAAAGTGTGAACTTCACAAGCAATTAACACAGATACCATCCGTGTGTGCATGCCTATCTGTAACTGAAGAGTCTGGGTACAGATATGGATAAAAAGCATTGTTAATTTCAATTTCATCAGGAGAAAAAAAGTATTTTTGAACAATTCAGAGAAAAAAGCTGTACAGAAAACGTGTGTATTTTTTTTAAGCAGATAATGAGAATAGAGTTCTCCCTTTCCATAGAGCATTTTCCTATCAATTAGTGGTCGCCTGCTATGTCAGGTGTCCTAGTTTGGGAAGGAGTCCATTTGAGGATCTGCTTGTCCCATTTAACAGGACATAACTACCAACACAGCTGGCAGGATGCAAACTTGCTTCCAAACCCGCCGTTATTTTATTTTACAACACACTGATGTTCTGATGCATGGAAACATCACTCTGCAATGTGTCCCAGAGAAAATGACAAAGGTCACCGAAATACGGCACACACACATCCTCCATCTATATATTATGGCAGGGGTGAGGAACCTTTTTTGGGGTCAGAGGCAGCTGATCCACGGAAAAAAAAAAATCAGTGGGGCGGCCATACAAAAAGACACCCCTTACTGACGTGGCCCCGGACCAAGAAGGAGAAAGACACTCCCCACATTCTCCTCACACCAGAGCCTAGTGGGCCCACGTAAGTAGATTTTGTGTGCTCCAGCCTCGCAGGGAGGATTGTGGGGGGCTGTAGCACCAGCAGTGGCTCCCCAATGCTGGGGAGGAGAAGCCCTGACCCTCGGGGGCCACATCCAGGCAAGCCGCGGGCCACATTCAGTCCTTGGGCCTTAGGTTCCCACCCGTTTTATGGCTTGGGTTAGACTCCTAGGGTACGTCTAGACTACAGGCTTTTGTCAACAGAAGTTTTGTCGACAGCTACGGTCGACAAAGCTTCTGTTGACAAAAAGCGTCTAGACTACATCCAGTTCTGTCGACAAAGCAAGCCACTTTGTCGACATGACGGTGTAGACGCAAAGGACAGTGTAGATGCAATAACGCCGTCTGTCGACAGAACTCTGTTGACAAAAGGTGTTATTCCTCGTAGACTGAGGTTTACCGCCGTCAACAAAACTGCTGAGTTCTGTCGATGTTATGTCAACAAAACTCAGCGACAGTGTAGACGCAGGTATAGTGTTGTCGACAAAAGTCCGCTTTTGTCGACAAAACCCTGTAGTCTAGACACATCCCTAGATTGGTACCAAAGAGCACACCATTGTTGCCTACGATGCTTGTAGCAATCCTGGATCGACAGAAACAATTAGTTCACCAACTTCAGCAGGAAGGAGAAGCTACATTTGGAATCGAAGTGGAGCCTAGTGTCACTTTAAGGCTATCCCATGAAGAGAGAGAGCAGGAGAACTTAGGGTGTTAGCAAGAGAACACCAAGAGGTGGCAGGGTTGGAAAGTTTTGGCCTGACTGAGGGCACAGATTTCACATATGCCCAGGCCATACCACGTGTTATCACATGAGAAATCCCTGATAAAGTGACATTTTAAGAGAGAGACCAGCACATCTTGGCTCCAGCAGGACTGCACAGGACAAGAGAGAACCCGCGTAATTCTAAACAATCGAGAGAAGGGACTGAGTGCGTTCAAAGAGCAGTTAAACCTCCTTGCGGGAGGAATAACGGTAGTTCGAATTAGGAGCTTTAATTCGAACTACC
>JANRFK010002932.1:28012632-28023324 GCA_030068395.1 Apalone spinifera | reverse complement strand
GGGGGGGGGGGGGAGAAGAATAGAAGGTGGGGCTTGACATGCATACCAGACACTTGGACAGGCCACAACACCAGTCCGCAGGCGAGAAACCCGGCAGACTCCACCTTGCTAGCGGTGTGGGGCAACGGTGCTGCCACCGGGTCTCGCTCTTCTCCGCCAAGCCCATGGAAAACAGGAACGCTGACTAACGGCCCAGAATAGGAACCCGTCACTGCCACACTCCTGGCATTGCCAGGGCTCTCCAGCTCAAACCTGAACTAGTCTGACGGCAGGGTCCTGAGCGTCCGAGCCCTGCGCAGATACAACATTTGTAGCCAAATCTGCAAAAAAGAGCCAGGGATATCTGCCTCCACATCCGCAGCGATGATGCCAATAGCTGCAGATTGGCAAGGCTCTGCGGATCTTCGAGTTAGGACCAAGCTGCCCTGGGGCTGCCTCTCCCTCCACAACCACAAGAGTCATGCGCCTCGAGGACAACGGATCCGTGCACACGGAGTCTCCTGGGGAGAAGAACGCACTGCGGCGTACTCCCTTCTGGAGACTACGGCAACGGCTTTGAATCTTGCTCCGTCCAGCTCCAAGCCCATCAACACCCCTGACAACGCCAAGAGCCCATCACCTCAAGGATACCCAGGAAACAGTCAAAACGTTAATGCCAGGCTTGGTGGGCAGGTGCCAGGTAGAGCTTTCTGTGACGTAGTGTGGGTACCTTGCTGGTTGCTGGGCTTGGGCTGTGGGTGACCCCCAATGGCTGCTGTCTGTAGCATGGCCTAGCAGGGCAGGGGATGAGTCATTATGCAAAGGGGGCTGACCAGCTACCCCCAGGGAGAGACACAAAGGAAGGTGGAATGCCGCCCCTGGCTGGGGGGCAGGGCTGGAAGTGAGTTAGTTTAGTTGCTGTCTGGGATCATGGAGGAAGGAGCCTAGGCAATGGGGCTGGGATTTAGGGTCCCAGTCTCCCCCATCTCAAGGGGGGCTGAGGCATCCTGGGCCTGGCCCCTGTAACCAGATGACATCTGTGCTGTGCTGTATCCTGGAGAAGCAATAAACTTCCTCTATTCTACTGGCTGGTGGAGTTTGTCCATGCCATTACGGGGGTGCAGGAGACGAGAAAACCCTAACGCGCTGTCACACTTTCCTTTCCCTGTCATCTGTTAAAACCCCCTGGCCCTCTTCTCCTCGCCCTCCAGCCTGTGAGGTCAAGGGAGCAAGGGGGAGGCAGGGATCAAACCACTGGAAGAAAAAGCAACTCAGGAAAGCGCCCTGCGGAAAACCCTGCAGTCCCGGTGCAAAGCACTTCTGGGAGGAGCAGCGAACTGGGGCTGCAGCAGTACTTCCAGTGAGGAAATCTGTTACAGCTGGCAAAAGGGGTGAGTATGAGGCAGGTGCCTCCCCACCCTGGATAGAAGCGAGGCATTTACTTCACATGCTGTTAACGTAGGATTTCCTGGATCAATCAACTCGGGATGGTTGAAAAGTCTCGCACACAAAGTGTCTATTTTATGGGGGAAAACCCTGGGGTCTAAAAACAACGCCTGGAAACTAAAATATTCCAATTCTGAAATGCCACCAGAGGGCCTTGTGGAAGTTCGGTTCAGGCACCTCCCTCTCGCCTCTCAAGGCTCTTCAGCTAGACTACATCTCCCATAATGCACCACAAGCAAGCAAAGCCCTAATGCACTACCTGCCCGCACCACAGAGGGAGCCCATGGTGCATTATGGGAAATGTAGTCAAACCAGGGATCCTAGCTTACAGACACAATGGGAGCACGAAGCCCCTGAATTAAAGCTCCCAGCAGCACTTCAAAAGCAGCATATTTTGGTTTTCATCCCCCCCCCCCCCCCCCCCCCCACCTCCACCAAAACAAAAACAAACAAACAAAAAAAAAAAACCACACACACACACACATACCATGAAATTGTCCTCAGAACAAAAACCTCCTTTTCCATCTAACTCTATCCTTAATTCCTTGGGAGCAAGGTCAATAGCAGCTCGTCAGTGATCCATGCAAGCCCTCAACCACCATTCTGCCTCCCCATCCTTGCGAAGCCTCACTCAAATTTTTGTCCCTTAACGATCATGTAAAGTCTCTGAGTCTCCATTTCCCTACAAGTTAGGTGGTGAGGCCTAGTTCCTTACGGTTTGTGAGGTACGTTGAGATCCCCAGCTGATCAATGCTACTGGAGAGCAAAGCAATATTGTTAATTTCCCCCCTCCCCCCCCCCCACATTTCCTTACTCTTATCAATTCTGCTTCCAGGAATAAACGCAGAGAAGCCTGTGCATGTGATGGGGAGGGATGCAATGGTTTAACCAGTTAACCAATAAGCCGATGCTTATCCATTTATGTTAACGGTTAAACTCTAAGGTCCCAGCTGACGACCCTGCACCTCGGGCTCTGCTACTGGCAGCAGCCTGGACCCCTAGGAGTGGGGGCACCCCTCCATCAGCCCTCCCTACCCCTAGGTCTCTAACCATGTAACAGATACAATTTTGATCAGTTACAGTTTGTATACATTTTTTACATCCCTAGCGATGGGACGGAGGAGACAATTTTATGGGATCTTTTACTAGCCAACATCTGTGCTGGCATCCCAGAACACAAATGAAAAGACAGACACTTATTTTACACTTGGGGTTGGGGAAGGGGGCAAGGCCCAGCAGAAACGAAGAAGCCCAAGATATTTCCAATCGTTGCTGGTGATAAAGAATACACGTTATTTCTCACTGTACCTCCAGCCTCTCTGGCCACCTAATGAACCAGGCACTGGGACAGAGCTCACTTTAGGGCAGAGGGATGGGAGGGCTGAGGAGGCCAACACGACCCAAAATGTGGCATCTGTGGAAAACGTTTCTCTGTGAATATTCACTCGTGGCCAAAAGTAAATTTTGATTGGGTCAGGACTACAAAGAACCCAGTCACTTTCTCATTGGCGCTAGAGCTTTCTCAGCAGTGAACACCTGTGTTAACAGTTTAAGCAAGAATTCTGGTCAAAAGTAGGGATGTGAAGGTTTAACTGGTTAGCCCTTAACGAGTGAGGCTTACCAGTTAAGGTTAATCGGTAGGGGCTGGAGCATCCCTTGCCTGCAGCAGGCCCAGGCACCCCACAAGCAGTGGCTGCTCTGGAGTCCTAGATGAAGCAGCCTCTATCCTGCAGTGGGGAAGGGGTGTGAGACAGTGACAGGTGAGGGAGAGGAGCGGAGGTATTGTCCCTCCTGCCCAACCACCCCCTTTAATCAGTAACTGGTTATACAATATGTTTAACCGGTTAACCAACTAAACAGGATTTTACATCCCTAGTCAAAAGCTAGTTCTCAGTTTGGTCTTCCCACGACACAGCGTTTGTTCGTTCGTTCGTTCGTTCGTTCGCCGCACAAATGATCCAGGCAAGGAGCCGAAACAAGGCGTGTAAATAATCCACACAACATGAACTGCAAAACAGCCAAACAAGTGCAGCCAAAAATACTACCTCGTTCAGAAAACGAGGTTTGAAAAACTGGGCGTGTTCAGTTGTGAAACGACAACTGAGCCGGGACATGACCGCAGCCTTCAAATATGTCAAGGGCTCTTCAACAGAGGATGGTGATCGACTGTTCTCCACGCCCACCAAAGGCAGGACAAGAGGAAACGGGCTTAATCTGTTGCAGCAGGGGAGATTTACGGGAGAGATTAGGATACAACTTTCTACCTACAAGTGCAGTTAAGCTCTGGCACAGGCTTCTCAGGGAGGTTGTGGCGTTTTTAAGAACAGCGTGGGCAGACTAGGTTTATTTAGTTCGGCCTCAGCACAGGGGTCTAGGCACGATGACCTCTCAAGGCCCCTTCCCAGCCCTACGTTTCAATGATTCACAACAGACTACTCACAAATGGAGCTGCAGACAGTGTACCTATGGGGGTGGGGAGGAAGAGCGAGAGGGGCCTGCGGGAGTCGGGAATACAGCTGCTGCCAATCTACCCATCCGCTGGAAAACCAGCCCTCTCCTTGGCTGTGGATAGATCCCAGCAGGGCTGTTTCAGGCTCCTCTCTTCCTACTCAGGTGTGTATTTATCAAGGTCTAGAAGATTTACCTGGCATTGCTCAGGTCCTTAAGTAAGTTTTGTTTTTCTTCATGTAAATCATTGTTCTGGGGTGGGGCTGAGGGGTTCAGGATACAGGCTACCCTGGGGAGAGAGGACAACCCCAGCCCTCTCTCACTGCAGCAGCTTGGAGCCAGGGGAGAAGCAGCTCTCCATGGCCACTGCAGCTGGAGGACAAAGACACACAAACTCTCTGAAATATACAGTAGAAAGCTGTCCCTTTCTCCATCCTTGCCTCCTGTTGACCAAAAGGGGTTATAGCTCTCCTGGATCCCATCTCTTGCCCCTTGCTGCCCCCCGTGGTCATTCTATACTATAGCTGTCCCTCCTACCAGACCCCTCCCTTTCCAATTTATGAGACAGTCGAATTCCAGGCACATCTCATTGTCCTGGCACAACCAAACTCTGACCTTGCGTGAGGTTAGGAGAAGAGGAAGCTGCATGCCAAATGTGTTGGCCCTAGCTCGTACCATTTAGGAAGAGCTCTTGAACAAACAGACTCACAGACACATAAACTCTCTACAATATACAGTCGATTTAGCTCAGCCACCAATGGCCGGATTTTAAACAGGAGAGAGAAATGCTTCTTCCTTGCAGCCATTCACCATTTGAGCTTTCCCAAGCCTGATGTCTACGTTGGTCTGCTGATAACCATCAGATGAACGCAGAGCTCCTAGCCATTTTTACAAACTGGATTTGTAAAGGGCATATGGCTGTGGGAACAGTCCAACACTCTAACCATAACCTGGCCTCTGTTAACCCTTCACTTGCTGTTTGCTAGCAGAGTCTCTGGTTGATGCTGCATGGTCAATATGCTCATGGCTCCACGCAGCAAAGCAGACCGACTTCCCTGGGGTGCTTTACCCCATATTTACACTATGCAGCCCTTAAATGGTTAAAGGCCTGAAACCAATGTATATAACCTGCATTCTGATGGGATGGGAAAACCCGTCTTTTCCCTTAATCTGCAGCAACTTTCAGGGATTCCCTCTACGCACATTGAAAACACAAGGCAATGAAGTCAATTTCAAACCACACAAGGGAGCAGATATTCAGCTAATGTAAAGGGCTACCGCTCCACTGACTTCAACACAGCTGTGACAGTCAGCCCCAGCTGTGGAGATCCCCAAATATATACTGTACCGCCTAGAATGGTGGGAATCTAACTGCATGTTTTACTTATCCCGCTTTGAGCTCCTTTAGAATAAAAAGGAACAGAATTAGCCACAGTCTGCTCATCAGCAATTTGTAAAACAGCTTGTGAAATATCAGCATGTGATTGTCCCTCAGTACGAACGGCACTATGGGGGGGGGGGAGGAGGAAAAACAAGTTGTAATCGACTGCCTTGTCCTAAATCTGTCCACGGCCATACAGGGTTATATAAAATGCCAAGTATAGAAGCCTTTTTTAGCTACAGTAGCAACAGAAGCGCTGAACTTGGACGGGTCGCAGGCAGGGAAGGAATGACTCTTAAAATCTAGCAGAACCATGTTAGGGAGTGAAAAGCTGCAAGTGCAGCTAACATCTTGCAAAACTGTTTCAGCTGGGGTGCCAAATTTCAGGGTGATCCTGTGCCCTGAACCAGTGAAGACTGATCAAACAAGGGGAGGCGCACAGAACTTTCCAATCAAAAGATCTGTCTTAGCTAAAAGGTCTCAGCCATAAAACATGTCTCAGCACTGCATAGTTTATTTTCCTCTACGGACCTGTTGGGTTTCCTCAGCAGCATTGAAATTCTACGAGGTACACACTTGTTGGGTTATACATTTTATTGTACAGGGTCCCCAAAAGGTATTTTGATACCTCTACTTAACACTGTTCAGAAAGCGGTGACATCCCCAAAGTTTGCTGAACTCTGGCCAATTCAGGGCACCAATGGGACATTAAAACAGTCACCTAAAGAAGTCGGTTATGTTATAAATGTATTTCCCTACACATACCCAATGGGAATCTCATAAGAGGGGTGAGGTTTGTTAAGTGTTCATAAAAAACAGATATTGCAGTATAAGGATGCAGTCCACCCACGGCTATTACAAGGCTGGGACTTAGCCTTATACCTCTGTAAAAACATAATCATTAAAATAGAATAAAAGCAGCATACAAAATAACCAACCAAAACTGAAGATTTTTTTTTTTAAAAGAAAGCACAAGTAGCAGCAGTCACAGAGTAGAATTATCAGAGGTTCAATACAACTGTGGGACACAGGCATCTATCTATTAAACAATCGTTGGGACTCCGTAAAAGATTTCTAACAATCAATAGTTATTTGTTTATCATCTGCTTACAACTACATTGAAGGCATACTTGAACTCTCTTTCCAAGATCTCTCTGGCATGGCACCAGCAGCCAACAAACGGTCCACCAAAAGAGAGAGTGAGGAAAAATGAAGACAGGATGCCCAAAATAAAGGTGGATGCAACTAGGAGACCCTGGTGAAAGCTATAACCACAAGTAACCCTGCTCCTTCAAATCCATTCATCCCCCAACTGGTCTTTTAGCTCAGAGAGTACAGATACCACTTCTCCAGATCTCAAAGAATGTATCCTATCCTATCCTTGTACAGCACTGCCTCTTTCACCAGAGGGTTTTTCCCTTCAATCCAGGAATGGTCAATTTAATATAAAGTTACTACACACACTGGGCCCAGGTAAGAAACATGGAATGTCACTTGAAGCAGGCTCTAGACCAGTGTTTCTTAGACTGTGTTCCGAGAAACACCAGTGTGCTGCGGAAAACAGAGTTCAAAATGGCCGGGGTTTGTTTTTTTTTTGCTCACTTTCCCCCCGACCTTCCTTCCCCCTCCCTTTTTTTTTTTTGCTCAACAAAAGTATTCCTTGGTCTTAAAAAGTTTAAGAAACACTGATCTAGACCTTAAGAAATCAATCAGAATCATCCAGTAGCTAAAGCTTGGGTATCTCTGAAAAATGGAGGGGACCCCATGCTTTTATTTAATTCTTCCAGATTTCAAATTCATATTTTGGGGGTGGACCTAGACATGCATTGCAAATTATAAAACATTCTCAACCCTGGTTGCAATTACTGCTTTTAAGGTCAGGCAATGGATTTGATCATGCCACTTTAAATACACTTCTTGCCCCAACAACTAAGGGAGGGGAGAACAAATAATTAAGAACGATTTTCGTCATTTGAACTCAGCGGGAGAAGTACAAATGTACAAATGTTTACAAAAGTAAACCTCCCATGTAACTGAGAGATGCTTACATCAGGCATGAATGCCAGAAACCACTGACATTTTGGCTAAGCGACTGGTAGCCAAGTAAGCAAGCCTTTTTAAGATGGAATAACACCGCCTCACCCTGTCTTTGATACAAGCAACATATATTTTCTTTCTTTAAATGTTTGTGTGTTTCTTTAAACGTTGAGTTCTTTGGAAGATGTGCTGGTTGTTTCATGCGGGAGAGTCAAAGGAACCCAACAGATTTATGCACCTGATTTCCAATTGCCAAGTTACAGGAGTTGAGTCCAATTTGAGGACTCAACTCTTGTAAATGCCTTTGCCAATTAAAGAGGTTTCCCCATCCAGTTGAACCCAGGATTTGAAGCACCCGAGGGTATGTCTACACGACCAGGTTAATTCAAAATAAGATTATTCTTCTTCACAAGCAGGAGTTACGATTTTGAAATAACAAGCCCATTATTTTGAAACCACAGGCTTGGGAGTGTGGGCACTCGCCTTGTTATGTCAAAATAAGGGTTATTTTGAAATAACTCCCCAGCGCGGACATGCCCTGAGAGAGCATCCTGGGAGGCTTCGCATCAAGATGGGATGCCTTGCTGGTCAACTCATTATTGGGCTCAAGAGTGGACAAACCAGAGGAAATTCTATGGACGGTGTGCTGCAGGAAGCCAGATAAGACCTTAATCGTCCTTTCCAGTCATAATATAGTTTGGGAAGGGGCTTAGAACAGGGGTCTGTACTTATTAATTCCAAGAGGTTCCTTTATATTTTAAACATGCACACGACAGGCCCTTTAGAACTCACTCAGCGACGACAAAACACCACATAAAGACCTCCGGGGACTCTAATCCCACCTGCAAGGAGGACAGCACAAATTCAAAGCCATGCGTATGGAGCTCTTTAGGCAACACTTTTCGGAGAACTAAATGTTGGCTTTGCTAGGTCTTGAACCCCCCCCCCACTCTGCCCCCTTTCCAAGGGGCAGAATTCCCAGCTGTCACTGCTAGGTGCTCTGCACAGAATACACCCAGTAGCTCAGTGCCACTGGCCAGACAGCAGAATTCAGCCCTGCATGTTTGGGATGCCTGCTCCAAGCAGCTGGCAAAGCAGGTTAGCAAAGGATGCTCTGAGTCATTTAAACCACAGAGCGATTCTGCCTTCTCAGGTCACGTCAGGGGATGGGATTGTTTCTACAGGGACTCTCTGGCTTACACATAATCAGTTGCTTTAAAGCCGGTCTATGCCTCCTGAGGCTTCTGGGATGGGACTGCCCCCTGCCCCACATCCCTAGCACAGCCCTGCATTCCCCAGTCTCCCACCCGGCTCGGCAGGAAGCTGGTGGAAGCCTACTTTGATCTGCCCCCCACTCCTGCCGCGCTACTCCATATGCACCAATAGCCCCTCCCAGATCTGGCAGCCCAATCTCCTACACAAGATCACAATTCCCTCGTACCCTAGGTCACATCACAAACCCTGCACCCAGTTCCCTGTCCTAGGTTACAACTGCCTCCTTCACCCAAACCCCACACTCCCTTCTGCACCCCAATCCCGTACCCCAAGCTCCTCTCTGCACCCAACCTCCATCCCAGACCCCGCAGCTCCTCTATTAATACCATGGAAGAGTGTGGCCCTTGACCACCTTCCAAAATCTTGGTGTGCCCCCCATCAAAAATTATTTCCCACCCCTGACTTAGATGGTCAGCTCTGTGGGGCAAGTCTGTGGTTTGGTTCTGTGTTTGTACAGTGCCTAGCACAACAGGGGCTCCGTTGACAGAGCCATGTAGATGAGCTTTGTAGACATAGCAAAATGAAGCGTTGATTTAAATAATTGCCGCTTCATTTACATAAAAATGGCTGCCGCACTGAGCCGATCAGCTGTTTGTCGGCATAGCGCGGGAGTCCGGATGCGCCGCGGTCGACATCAAAAACCTTTGTCAACTGCCCCGTTATGCCTCATGGGATGAGATTTACCGGGGCGGTCAACAAAGGCTTTTGATGTCAACCGCCGAGCGTCCTGACTCCTGCGCTGTGCCGCCAAACAGCTGATTGGCTCAGCGTGGCAGCCATTTTGATGTAAATGAAGCGGCGATTATTTAAATCACCGCTTCATTTTGCTTTGTCTACAAAGCTCATCTACATGGCTCTGTCGCCGAAGCCATGTAGTGCAGACATTCCCTCTGTCTAGACGATGTAGAATTTCTGCAAGAGGATATGCAAATTCCGCAGGAATTCTTCCAATCTCGCTTTCGAAAGAGAAAGTAGTCTGGATGCGATTTTTTGGGGAAAAAAAACCCTTTTTCGAAAAACCCGCTCTTCCTTAAAAAAGGAGGTTTATGTGGTTTTTCCGAAAAAGTGATTTTTTCCCCCTGGAAAAACAAAACAAAAAACAAAACAAAACACATGCACCCAGACTACTTTCTCTATCGAAAGTGAGATCAGAAGAAGATATGCAAATTCCCACAGAATTTACATATCTTCTTTCGAAAACAGAACGTAGTTTAGACGTGCCCTGAGATTTTCACCTGCCAGCACTCGACGTTGTTCCCCAAGCCTATTTTCAAGAGAAGTCGGAGGGTGAACTGGCTTTTCCCAGGTGCCCTCCTGCTCCACTCTGCGTATTACTGCTGCTGCAGATGCCAGAGCTCTCCCCTGTGTTTTCACACTGCAGATGTCTCTCTAGGAGAGTGTTTCCTTGCCTGTTGAAAGGACAAGGGGGCAGCTGAGGTCAGGGAGGAGAGATCCAGCCAAACCCTAAAAGACGCTTGGAAACTCCTAAGGAAGAGGTAGGCTCAATGGGTTATTTACAGCTCTCCTATGCTCAGAGCTCACGGAGGCACAGACACGTCAGGAATACAGATGGCGAATATCATCCTCGGGTGTGGTAAGAGGCATGCCGTCGAACGGACATGGGAGTCACGGACTTGCTCTGCTCAGCACCCACGAGTGTTGCTGGAGTCCTGCGTCCAGTTCTAGGCGCTGGCCTTGAGGAAAAAAAAGATGGGGACGAACTGGGGAGAGTCCAGAGGAGAGCAACAAAATGGTGAGCGGTTTAGAAAGCCTGACCTGTGAAGAAAGGTTTAAGAAACTGGGCGTGTTCAGCCTTGAGGAAAAGACAACGGAGGAAGGACCCGGTAACGGCCCTAAAATGTGGTAAGGGCTGCTATAAAGAGGAGAGTGTTGAAATGTTCTGAAAGCCCACGCTGAAGGGAGGGCAAGAAGCAAGAAGGGATGGGCTTAAATTAGGGATGTAAAATCACAGTTAATCAGTTAACTGGTTAAACCTAGGCTGCGTCTAGACTGGCAAGATAATGCACAAAAGCGCTCGCTTTTGCACAAAATCTTGCCGCCTATCTACACTGGCCAAGCCCAGAAGAGACGCAGTGCCCTGCACAGGAGTAGCAGCCCTGGACTCC
>JANRFK010002932.1:28001742-28012532 GCA_030068395.1 Apalone spinifera | reverse complement strand
GCACAGGAGTAGCAGCCCTGGACTCCCCAGGGCTCCTTCCCAGATGGCATCAGCTACTCTGTTAAAGGGCTGTGGTTAGAACCACATTTGCAGGAGCCCAATACTAGACCTCTCTATGTTCAGCAGAACGTTGCTGAGCCTCCACCAAGCGATCCAGTATCCGTCATGTGGCTTTCTTCTCTACTGCTCTCCACTCAGAGGCTGCCTTACAATTCACGGGTGACGGGATGCAAATCCAGCCCGCTCACTTATGGAAATAATTGACACAAAGTATTCCAAGTCCTCGCCCGAGCAGCCAATGCTGCCTCCAGCAGCCCAGGCATTACACCACCACCCCTTCCCATGCTAAGCAAGAGCTTCCGTAGCCGTTCTATCCGTCCTGCTTCCAGGAATGTGCTAGGCAGTTCAGTGACTAAAGTGCTGCCTTTTGAGGCGCTTCCCCAGCTAGGGCCTGGTAGCACCAGCAACAGTCGATATCCTAGGTGGAATTCTGGCCTCAGTTTACACCGGGGCACGTCTGCAAGATGCCACAGACCTGCCCTCCAACTCCAAAGGGCGCACTGAAGAGTAAGACCCGAATCCATAGCCCGAGAAAGCAAAGGCACCTGCAATAGTTCACAGTCTAGGCAGCGGGGGGAGGAAGGGACATGCATGTAGTCGACAAGATTAACCGATAAGGCCAGGCTTATTATCTGCACTTGCTGGGCTGGAGATCAATCTTCTGGCATTTGATTTAGCAGGTCTAGTTAAGACACACTAAATTGAATGCTGAGGGTGGGCTCCGGCTGGCGCCAGTACTCCTGGCAGTCACGAGGAGCAAGGGAAGCGATAGGAGTGTTGCTCCCTTTGGCCTACCACTGTGAAGAGAGTGCCAAGCTTGACTTAAGATACATTAACTCCTGCTACATTATTTATGTAGGGTCTAGTGTAAATCTCGCCATAATGTTTTCCTTTCATCAGCGTATGGATTAAGGGAAATTAGAACCACCAGCCACAGACTTAAGGACCATCCCTTCAGAAGGCACCTCAAGCTGTCCATAGGGCCTTTTCTTCTCTCCCACAGTTGGAAACACGAGGCCTATGCTAGTACCTCTCTCGATGAACTTAAATGCCGGGAGAGAGTCTCTGCTACAATTCACCAATCACATCGCCAGGATCTCTTCTATTACCAGCACACGCAGATGCAAGTAGGAGTTCAATTCCCAAGGGCAAGGATGAAATAAGAACCCTTCTAGCACCAGGCAACACCCACATGTGCAGAACAGGAAGGGGGGAGGGAGCAATCTTATGCCACTTCTCCTCTTGTAAGAAGTTACAACTGAGTGGGAGGGGCGGGACAGCTAGTCTTTGTACACCACCATGCGACATGTTATCAAACGTTCTTCTTCTAGAATCCTAGGGCTAGAAGAGACCTCTGCAGGTCATCAAATCCAGCCCCCTGCCCAAAGCAGGACAAACCCTAACTAAATCATTCTAGCCAGGGCTTTGTCAAGCCGGGACTTAAAAACCTCTAGGGATGGAGATTCCACCCCCTTCCTAGGGAACCCATCCCAGTGTTTCCTCACCTTCCTCATGACATAGTTTTTCCTAATATCCAACCTGGACCTCCCCCACTGCAACTTGAGACCATTGCTCCTTGTTCTGCCATCCGTCACCACTGAGAACAGCCTCTCTCCATCCTCTTTGGAACCCTCCTTCAGGAAGTTGAAGGCTGCTATCAAATCCCCCCTCACTCTTCTCTTCTGCAGACTAAATAAGCCCAAACCCCTCAGCCTCTCCTCATAGGTCATGTGTTCCAACCCCCTCATCATTTTTGTTGCTCTCCACTGGAGTCTCTGCAATGCGTCCATGTCCTTTCTGTAACGGGGGGCCCAGAATTGGATGTAGTGCTCCAGATGTGGCCTCCCAGAGCCAAATAAAGAGGAATAATCACTTCCCTAGATCTGCTGGCAGTGCTCCTCCGAATGCACCCTAATATACCATTAGCCTTCTTGGCTACAAGGGCACCTTGTTGACTCATATCCAGCTTCTTATCCACTGTAATCTCCAGGTCCTTTTCTGCAGAGCTGCTGCTTAGCCAGTCGGTCCCCAGCCTGTAGCTGTGTTTGTGACTCTGCACTAGTCCTTGTTGAACCTCATCAGTTTTCTTTTGGCCCAATCTTCCAATTTGTCTAGGTCACTCTGGACCCTCTGCCGATCCTCCAACAGATCTACCTCTCCCCATAGCTTAGAGTCATTTGCAAATTTGCTGAGGGTCACCCCATCCCCTTCTCCAGGGCATTAACAAAGATGTTGAACAAAACCGGGCCTAAAACTGACCCTGAGGGCAGTCCACTTGATACCGATCACTAGCCAGACATTGAGCCGCTGATCACTACCCGTTGAGCCCAACAATCTAGCCAGCTTTCTAACCACCGTACAGCCCATTCATCCAATCCATTCTGCCTTATCTTGCTGGCAAGAATACTGTGGGAGACCGTATCAAAAGTTTTGCTAAAGTCAAGGTATATCACATCCATGTCCTTCCCCATATCCACAGAGACATCCTCGTCATAGACAGCCTGGTGCTTTTCATGGAAAACTGAAGTTACATTCTCTTTGACTAATACTTGGGAGCTGTTCTGGAAACTGGATGTAAACATCCAGGAAAGCATCCTCCATGTTTAAACATACGGAGGAGTACCTACTTAATAACAACAACGCTTGGATCTGTTTAGCATGTAAAAGGCTTTCCAATAACAAAACAACCTAAGCAAACCACCCAGCTAGTTTGAAAACAAAAACAGACCAGGTGGTGACCCCAAACTCCTTGCAAAGGAGAAGGAGCCAGATCTCATAAAAAGCTTTGCATGCTAGCAGAAGAAAACCCCTATCAGCAAGGGAAGTCAAGTTTTAAATAGAACATGTGATTCATCAGCCATTTTCCATCCCAAGGCTTGCTCTCAGTTACAGCCCCCCACTAATCCGCAGTACACCCCGCCTATTCCTCTTGTGACTCCTGTCTGTGCACCTTCCAGCAGTGAACCATTAGGAACATTCATGGACAGAACAAGTGTTTAAGCGAATACAAGCGCATACAAGTTCAATTAATTTTGATCGTGCCAGAATGAGCAACAGAAAAAAAAAATACAGCCCCTTGTTCTCAGTTACATTATGATTGGGCTGAATATAATGAGAAGATAGACTGGTTTAAGACCAGGTTAGATAAACACCAATCAGGGATGGTGTTTGGTCTTCCGGCTCTGCCACAGTCCCTGTGGGAGTGCGGGCAAGTCACCTGGTCTCTGTACCTGGGTTTCCTCACCTATAAAATAGGGATAATGCGTCCCTGCCTCCGGTTATCTGTGAGGTGCTCCTGTGCCTTGGTGATGGGCCTCCCGTTCGTGTCGAGGTAGAAAATGAACGACGAGGATAGAGCTGGTCTACACGGTGCTTGGTCCAGCCAGGAATGCAAGGGATGGGACTTGATAACCTCTCAAGGTTGCTATGATTTCATGAAGCTTTGCACCCAGAAATCATCTATCTGTGCACAGACACATGGTTTTACTTTATACACGTTTATTTATTTATGGTTTGAAAAAATGTTGTAAGCCGCCTCAACTATTTTAAATATAGAGATGGGGTAAAAATATTTTAAATAAAATAAATAAATAAAATGACCCTTCTTGTACTATAGAAAAGCTCCCAAAGAAGCAGGCAAGGAAATTAAAAGGTGGCAAATTCATAACAGAGAAAAGGAGACATTTTCTCAAACCATACAAAATTAGCCTGCAGACCTCACTGCCACAAGTCATCTGAGGCCAAGAGCATAGCAGCTTTCAGGAAAAGACTAGACACTTAAGCTACGTCTACACTGCTGGTTTTGCCAGCGGTGAGCATGCAAATGAGGCACAAATTAGCATATCACTGTGACTCATTTGCATAATTTATATACGCCGTTTTTGCGCAAAGGGTTATTGCGGAAAAAAAAGGAGGGTGGACGTTTCCTTTTTGCACAAAAACCCCTTTTCCCGCCAGATCGGTAAATCTCCTTTTTTGGGGCATAAGGATCCAGCAGGAAAAGGGGGGTTTGCGCAAAAAGAAAATGTCCACACTATTTCTTTTTCCGCAAAAACCCTTAGTGCAAAAATGGCGTGCATAAATTATGCAAATGAGACAACCGTATGCTAATCTGCACCTCATTTGCATACTCATTTGCATACTAGCCTTAGGGTACGTCTACTCTGCAGGGCTTAACCCGAAATAAGCTATCTTATTTCGAAAGAGGGAACATCTACACAGCACTTAATTCGAAATAGAGCTCTCTTCCTCCGACTTCCCTCATTCCTCGTACAATGAGGGTTACAGGAGTCGGAGTAAGAAGTCCTCCAGCTTGACAGTATTTTGATGCTATTTCAGAATAACGGCCTGCTGTGTAGACGCGGACTAAGCTATTTCGGAATAGCGCTAGTTATTTTGAAATAGCGTTGCAGTGCGGATGTACCCTTATAGGCCTACAAGAATATCCAGAGTTAATAGCACTTACTAATGAAACAAACGAGTTTTGGTTTAGTCACACGCAGGCCAACCCAACTTCTAGCTCCGGGGAGTGCAAAGAAAGATTATCTCCAAGCTTTATCTCATTTGCAAGGCTTCCTCCTCTGAAGCAGCCACAGCTAGCCCCCATCAGCCAGCACACTGGGGAAGATGGGCCTCACGTACGATCCATCCCAGGAATTGCTACACTCCCAGAAAGAAAAGCTTCACTGGGTTAAGGAGTTATTTGTCATGAGCAGGTCTCCTGGTTCTCTGAGGGCGACACACGGGAGTTTCACACCCTGCTGCCATTAGGGTGTGAGAGTTAGTTACAGTGGTTTCTACGAAGTTATCAACCCCTAGAAACCAGTGAGACCATAAGCCAACCAACCCACCAGCCAATTGGATCTCCATTCATTTCCTACCTAGACACATACGGGAGGCCTGTCACCAAAGCATAGGAGCACCTCATTGACAACTCGAGGTAGGGAAGTATTATGCCCATTTTATGGGGCAGGAAACTAAGGAGACCAGGTGACTTGCCCACACTCCCACAGGGGCTGTGGCAAAGCCAGGAGACTGACTACAAGCCCATTCTTCCTGAAGGTTTATGGTGCCTGCCAGTCTCTCCAAACAAGACCATCTATCTGCTCACATGCCCACATCACCATGGTTTGAGCCCCCTCCCCAGTACGGCAAGTGAGCGGAAACATAATGTCTGGAAATTGCTACTTGCACCAGGCCTGCACAAGACGACGAGGGAAAACGGCGTCAGTGTAAGCAACCGTCAATACAACCAGCCATGCTCTGAGTGGAACCGGTCTCAGCTCATGCTCCCAGAGGTTAGGGGGAGGGTCACACCCCAGCTGCAGCCCTGGCTGGCTGGCTCAGTGCAGACCCAGGATTGGCTAAGCCACGAAGGGCTCTTCATGAAGAAGTGAGAGGCTAGGTCAGGCGAGGCCGGCTGGCAGTCGTCTTGAGGAGTTGGCCCTGCCCGGGCCGCACCCGTTTTGAGGACAGAGGAGTTCAGTTTCCAGGACAGTTGTTATAATACCGCTCGCTAGCTCTGAAGTCGTGGTCACAGCGAGCACAAGGAGGTTCTCTGCCTTGGAAGCTGCGCCCCTCTCACAACGTTCTTTTTCCGAGAACTAGCTTCTAGCTCTCCTTGCTCAACTATGCTGCCTGTGGGAGATAGGTACTCGCTTGCTCCTCTCTTGCACTTTAATCCAAAATATTGCTTGGACAGTTGCTTTCTACTGGAGGAAACTGCTAAAGCACTAGTCAGTTTCGTGCCTGGGCATGAGACAGAGAAAGAAAAAAAAACCCTTCTTGTTGGCTGCCTGACTTCCCCTCTGATACACCGCGTTAACAGGGAGGCGAGGCTCCCACCGAGTGGGCTGTCTGCACAAGCCTCGCTAACACAACCCTGCCAGCTGCTTTCCTTTCCTATTCTCAGAGCTATCCTCATTAACATGGAGTTTGGAGCCCCACACCGGAAGAAGGGCATGTCATTCGTTAGCTTCCCACGCACAACAGCGTTACTGCATTATGGCAAACTGTCAGCATGGTGGAGAAAACTTTTTTTAAACATTTTGCATGAAGTAGATTGTGTGTGTGTGTGCACAAAAACTTTAAATACTCAAAAAGAACGTGCTGAGCCTATGGCCCATTAACAAGGCATCTTTCAAGGGTCTAACCACACCTTTCAAACTCTCGTCTGAGCGACAAAGATGGCTGGAGAACGAGTTATATAACCCCTAATACACAGTTTCCAAGATCAGGAATAGGGATGTAAAATCCCATTTACTTGGTTAACCAGTTAAATGTGATGTTTGACCAGTTAACCGATTAAAGGAGGGGGCAGGCAGGTTGGAACCAGCCCCTGCTGCAGGGGCTGCTTCAGCCCCCACTGGCTAACCTTTCGCACCCATAGTCAGGAAACCTCCCTTTCCACTTCTAAGGATCCTAGTGACATTTTTCTTTTGTTCAAGCCAATCCCTTGATTTCACAAAATGTCCAAAGACTTGGGGTTGGCAGAGGCAAGGGAAGACTCAAACATCTGTAGATCAAACCCATTAACTGTCCGTTACCATGACAGGAGTCACGTACTATGAGCCAATCACATTGAGTGATTGGACCTAACCATGCCAGTTACAAGATCAAGAACACATATTCCTGTTCATCCAGAAATATAATTTATGCCATCATGTGCCTAAAGTGTCCGTCTGCTATGTACATTGGACAAATGTCTCAGACACTTCGCCAAAGAATCAATGCACATAAAACAGACATCAGGCTCTTTCACAGAGAGAAAACTTTTGCCTGCCATTTTAACCAGACTGGCCATTCTCTCAATGACCTTAAAACATGCATATTGCTTCAAAGAGATTTTAACTCCAGACTTCAAAGAGAAGCCTCAGAACCGTCATTCATGCTTAAATTTGACACTTTACGTATGGGCCTTAACAAAGATGCTAATTATCTCACTCCATTACAAAGACAGCTTCCCCAATTATCACCCCTAATATCATTACCTCACAGACACTAACCTTCCCCCCCCCCACCTCCCTCTGTTCTAAAATCTGATTTGTCAATTTTATGTGTTCACTTTTTTTTGATTGTATCCCTTTGGTATATATGGTCGTGCCGATTTTCTTCCACAAATTGATCTGAGGAAGTGGGTCTGGCCCCCGAAAGCTCATCACCTAATAAACCATCTTGTTAGTCTTTAAAGTGCTGCATAGTCCTGTCTTTTGCTTCAGCTACAACAGACTAACACGGCTGCATCTCTATCACTATTCTGAGTGAAAGAAGGTTTCACTCTCTGGAATGCCCAGAACTAAGACAGCAGCAGACTTGGGGTTCCACTGAAACAACACTTCAGCCGTGAAGCACCTGTGCCATACACGGCTGCTTGTGGCAGGCATCTCTTGCTGGGATTGGAAGAGGTCGAAAGCACTTAGGAAATGGAAAATAAGCTTCATAAAGGCTTAAAATTCTCAGTTCACAGCACCAGGGGAATCCCAGTTCTCCTCTGTATTTCCTAGACACACCTACAGAGGAAGATACCTCTTCCTGAAATCACACATACAATAATAAGGCCTACTTTTTCAGATACAGCAGACAGGACATAAAATCCCCACCAGCAACATCGCTTCATTTCACGTTTGTCTTTCTCTCTGTCCTGAGTCAGGAGGAGAAGGGGAAACAATGGGTTTCTAGCCGAACAGAGGTGGAAGAAAGATCCACCCCATCACTCCCTGGGAATTGGCAAAGGCAACAGACTGAGTTCAGAGATGGCTTTTTACTGACTGCAAGCGGCAGAGTGTTTCAATCATCCAGCCGGTTTTCAGAAGTACAGTTTTATCTTAGAACAACAATTCTGTCCTCCCCAGTCCCTTTTGACAGCATACAACTGAATCTGACATAGCTTTGCTAGATAGAAGGGATGTAAAATCCTATTTAAAGTAAGGATGTTAAGACGGCTGCAACTGGGGGCTCTTACTACATTTAAAAGGCAAAGCCACCGTGGTCCCAGAGGCAGCACAAGTCCGGACTGCTCAATCCGAGCTTGCGCTGCCCCGGGACCTAATTCCCTTATCAGCTAATCAAGTAGTTGATGGAAACTTTATCGACGACTCGATTAGCTTACTAACCACAATTTAACATCCCTAGACTTGTCTAGACTTATCAGGTAGTCAACCAATCAACTACTCTTTTACAGTCTCAGTTTCAAATGTTAACCAGTGAAACTCAATGTTTAATCAGTTAACAGGCCTGCTGCATCCAGTCATAACCAAGACGGTCTCCCGGGGCAAGGTACTTTTGCTCGCTGTGCTGGCCCACCTAGAATTTGCCGACTGTGCTGACCAAACCATCGCAGCGCTCTGATTGGATGCAGATGGAACACCCGGCTCTCACAGTCGATGTTTGTGCAACCTCACCTCACTTCTCATGCCCTTGCTGTATGTGCGTGTCACTTTAGGAATGCCAATAGGAAAAAAATGTGCAGGTGGAAACCAGCGAAATCTGGCACACCAGCATGGGCAATGGTAAAGAAAAGGGTTCGTGATGTACACGCAGGCCATGGGTCACAGCTTGCCTGCCACTGCTTTACAGGGCCAGGACATAAGACGGGCTTAGTAGAAAGACACGCGTCATTCATAGCGAATTTGAAACGTTCAGAATTGTTGCTTTTCAGTCTGACCTGGAAATGGTCCCACTTCCAGAGTAGGTCAGTACCAGTATGCAGGAGGAATGTTAAAACTGCTGTGTCCATGAAAACGAGTGATGTACCATAACGTCCTTATGTTTTTATGGTCAAAAGCTATTTGCCCCAAAATGCGAAAATTGCAGGCGGGGGGACAAAAAGTCATATGGCAGGAAGTATGTTGCATGGAAGTGGAGAAAGGAGGTCAGATTTTGAGAAGAACTTCGGTATCGTCCAAACACTCAGTAACTTGTACTGACCCTAGACTGCAAGCTCCCAAACTCCAGAGCCTTCAGCATCCTCAATAAAGATCTCTTTCCTACAACTCTGCCTCCTAACTTATTGCTGGTAAATCATTGTGTGTCCAAGACTCTTCATAATATAACAGCTACCAGCATGAACTGTGGCAATTGGCATGATGCCTCTAAGAACTTAATGAAACGCTCATCACCCTGGTTTCTAGTGACACCCAGTGTTGGCACAGAGCCCTAGCAAAAGCCTAAGAACCCGCCAGGCCCGCCTGGCTTGGATTTAAAAGAATTAAGAAAGAACTGGCAAAAATGAGCAGAACAACATACGTCCGTGTGGCCGCTCAGAAGAGAAAAGACAGACGCAGAATGGAGTGGAATGAAACACAAAGCAGCGACAAGAGCGTGATGGAGAGCGTTAAACAATCAGGAAAATAATCTGATTGGCGGTGACACATAATTTAAGCATGTATCTAGAACTAGGAGGGGCCCTGGTCTCGGTCATAACAGTTACAATTGAGCATGCAGTTTGATATTAAAGATTCGATCAGAATTTTCAAGAAGGTGTTCGCAAGAGTGAGGTGATGACAGTCATAATTATCCTGGGCAGATAGGTGGTTAAGAGATTTCAGACTTCAATTTTCCTGGTAACTGGCCTCCAATCACTTCTGAAAGCTTTTGCTAAAATTCCCACAACATTACTTGGCGCAAAACCCAGCTTCCAATTTTACACCACCATGAAATGTCTGGGGAATTCCCATTCCACTTTACCCTCTTCCTCACCCTGTTTCTCAGTATTTTTTTTTTAAATTAGTTACTGAAGTATCTCTATCCCTCGCTTTAAAATACTTCCTGTAAACAGCTCTCAGAATGCAAGTGCATACATAAAGCCGAGTAAGGAACTAAACAAGTGAAAGGAAGCCAGGAGTAAGCTCTAGAGCATACAGGGTTGCACCAGGGTGGAAAGATGTGCCGATTCCCAGGAGAAACCAAGCTTCCCGCTTTTTTCTTCGTAGGCCTTGTGACAGATCTGGAGCAGCTCTGTAATAATTTATGAATACTGTAGGCTGACCTGGTTATTGGTATGTTTACTGTATGGACACACGGGCTTAGCTGAACAGGAAACACAAGCAGGAAGGGAAGAGAAGGGGAGAAGATCAAGCCACTCCTGGGCAAAGAGCTGAAAGTGAAAGGACATGCCCACCCCAGACGGTTAGCTTTGAAGATTTTCATTCCGGCCCAGCCAACCTGCAACACTAGTTTTGTCCCAAAGGGGCCCAGAAATGCAGATGAACCAAACATTTGTGTCAATTTAAAATGGGGTTCCTTCGCTCAAAAAAAGAGGGAGTTGTTCAGAGAGCAGCCGCGGGGCGAGTCTGAAATTAGGCCTGCCTACACCGCCATCGGGGACAGTACACCTCTGGGTAAGGCAGCTGTGTACAGACTACTGGTTGAATCAAAATCCCTTTCTCTTTGCTTTGCTCCGATTGTCAAAACCAACAACGCCTGGTGTTTTTGCGGCTGGTTTGGTCACTGAACCCCACTGGTCACAGCCTCCCACAGCAAAGAACGGCTGGGATCTGAACTCAGCTGGATAAGCACAAATGAGACAGAGGCCCCTCGCCCAGGCCTGGTCTCAGGATGGGAGAAAGATGCGGTTGGATCCTGGGATAGGCAAATTCAGGAGGCCTTAGACCTCTGGGGCTGCCTTCACGGGCCAGGAAGGGAGACAGGCACAGCTACCTTGTAACAACGACAGCTTTTATTGTGTCTACACTATTATATTTTTCACTCCCACCCTCTCGGGGGGGGGGGGG
>JANRFK010002932.1:27986588-28001642 GCA_030068395.1 Apalone spinifera | reverse complement strand
GTGGGTTGTTTGGGGGGGGGGGGGCTTGTCCCTCCCGTCAGGGAGCACGGCTCCCGCGGAAAAGGCTGCCGAAAGGGCCTGCTCCCACTCGAGCGGTTTAAATCCGTGTTGAAACCCGTTTCCCGGCGAGGGGCTACGTGCAGCCCGCCGGGCGGGTTCCAGGCACCCCCGGAGGTGCCGGGAGCACGTGTGAAATAGACGGCGAGGGGCCCGATTCGGTGAAAAGCCGAAACGCGCCCCGCGTTGGGGTGGCAGGATTCCGGATCCCACCAGGCACTAGCCCCTAGACGGGGCTTATTTGCCAAACACCAGGGCTCCAGCTGTTTTAGACGGAGTGTTCCTAGCCGGGCTGGACCACTTTCCCCCTTGCATCCATTCACACACATCCTGGCGCTAGCAGACTCTTTGCTCCCTGAGGGCCCGAGTCTGCCATCAGTCCCCAAACTCCCCTGTGGCCTCAATGGGGGCAGGATCGGGCCCTTTCGTGGATCCCAAATTTGTCCCTCCCCCTTAAAGGATGCAGCCTGTTGCCTTCTTCCCTCCTGCCCCTGCCCCCATTCAATTCCAAGTCGCTGGATTGACCGGCATGGAAAAAGTAAATAAGGAAAAAATATTTCATTCCCACTATATAAGAACTAGGGGGTCGCCAAATGAAATGAATAGGCAGCAGGTTTAAAACAAGAAAAGGACTTTTTTTTTCCACTCAGGGCACAGTCAACCTGTGGAACTCCTGTGGATATTCTGAGGACCAGGACTTTAACCGGGTTCAAAAAAGAGCTAGATAGATTCATGGGGTTAGGTTCATCAATGGCTATTAGCCAGGATGAGTAGGAATAGTGTCCCTGGCCTCTGTTTGTCTGGAACTGGATGACAGGAGATGATCATGTGAGGATTACCCATTGTGTTCTCTCCCTCTGGGGCATCTGGTATTGGTCACTGTTGGCAGACAGGCTACTGCACTATATGGACCTTTGGTGTGATCCAGTCTGGCTGTTCTTATGTTCTAAGTCTGGTCCTAAGCTCCGTTAGCTTCAGGGCTTGGTGGGTTTCCATCTCCATAACAAGTCCTGTTGGTAGTTTTTGGCCTGGGGCGGCTCTTCTGTTGAACTCTTGGCAAAGGGAACAATCACATTTGGTTTTAAAATGGCTTTTTGAAAGGGAAGTACTCGCCCTAGCCTGACAATTGGGGGTATCCCAAACACCATGCAATGTAGCATTGTGTTGGAATAGCTACACCAGTTGGCAAGTTTGATGCAACAGGCTGCTGTCCTTATCTACTTCTTGATCATTGGTGGAGTCTGCGGAAGGAAAGTCTCTTTGGTCAATGACAAACCCCATGTTGAGTAACCAGGAGCCAGCCCTGCATTGATTCAGCTAACAGGTTGCCTAACCATTTCCCACTCCCCGCCCCTCCCTCTCATCGCACACACACATTGCCCTTGCAGTGTACAGCACCAATTCGACTCCATGGTAGGGCGGCTAAACTTAACCTGACGAGGTTTGAAAGCGAAGCTAGGCAGGAACAGGAAATCTCACCTGAGCAGGTTTGGCAACTGGTTCTAGTAGCTGACATTCATTTAAGACGCATTTAAGAACTCAAGTAGTGATCAGTGACATCGGCTCAGCTTTTCATGGGTCTGAAAGCAAATCCTGGTGTGGGATTAATGGCTAATTTTACACTAACCAAGTGTTGATAGATAGAAAAAAGTACTTTGTTTCGTTGCCTGTATTTTTAGATATGAGTCTGTCATAGCCCTGTAGTAAAGTTGCTCAGTACATTTGGTTTAGGGGGGTGGTTTCAGGTGAGGAATTGTATGGTAACTGTCTTAAATACCCCACCCACACCCACACCCATGCATCTCCCACGCCATGGCTGTGTCTAGACTGGCAAGTTTTTGTGCAAAAGCAGTAGCTTTTGCGCAAAAACTTGCCAGCTGTCTACACTGGCTGCTTGAATTTCCGCAAAAGCACTGACTTCCTACTGTATGAAATCAGTGCTTTTTGTGGAAATACTATGCTGCTCCCGTTCGAGCAAAAGTCCCTTTTGTGCAAAAGTTTTGCACAAAAGGGCCAGTGTAGACAGCTGAGATTTGTTTTGCGCAAAAAAGCCCCGATGGCTAAAACGGCGATCGGGGCTTTTTTGCGCAAAAGCATCTGTGCCGATCTAGACACTCCTTTCCGCAAATACTTTTAACGAAAAACTTTTCCGTTAAAAGCATTTGCAGAAAATCATGCCAATCTAGACGTAGCCCATGGGTGGTGAAGGTCGCCTCCCCTAATTAGTTTGCTGTGGGCTGTAATATTGAATGCAACCAATAGGTGTCGCCCAACTCCACCACTAGACAGGTCTTCCATTGTATCTGTCATCAGTAATCCCAGCAAGGGGTTTCCTCATGCCAGTGGAGATGGCAGCTTTGTCATCCGGCTTTGCAAAATGCATCTCCCGGGAGCTGGCAAGGTCTTGTATATATGACGTCAATGTGCATTAAAACAACATTCACAATGGCCCGTCCTCACCAGCACCCGTGTTGCAGGTTGCATGGCTTAGGCCCTGCCACCTGCCCAGGGCCTTCTCTCAGGGAATGATCGGTAGTGTTGCTGTCCCTGTTAACAGCTACAGCTACCTACCACAGAGCCAGCTGCATTCCCATGGGGAACCTGTTACTTGTGTTGCATCCACGCTCTAGGCATTCTGTGGACGTGTAAGAAGCACAGAACAGTGGCCAGACTGGGGCAGACCAAAGGGCCATCCAGCCCCGTGTCCTGTCTTCTGACAGTGGCCAATGCCAGATGGCCCAAAGGGAGTGAACAGAACAGGGAATGATCACATGATCCCTCCCCCTAGGGGCTAGGGACTCCATTCCTACCCATCCTGGCTAATAACCATTGATGGACCTAACCCCCATGAATTTATCTAGTTCTTTTTTGAACCCTGTTAATGTCAGAGGGACAGTCTGTGACCCATGAGGACTGGCCATCAAAAGAAATCTCTTATCTCCCCCATGGGAGCATTCCCATGCCTCTGGCAGAGTCTAAGTTTGGCCTCAGACACTCTTATTTAGTGAAGTGTTCCTGGCGCTACTCCAGCATCACACTGGAGTTTTTTTAAAGTGAGGGTGGAACCTGACCTTTGCAGTGCTTGGAGATCTTGAGAGGCAGGCATGCGAGAGAAGCACCATGTTATAACAACAACAGCTCACACAAAAAAGCATCTGAACCCTTGACTTCTCTCTATGTAGAAAGAATTCCAGACTCCAGGCAGAACATCTACAGGCAGGGAAGCCTCTTTCAATGAATACCCGAGAACAGACCCTGCCCAGTCTCAAAGGTGAATTACACAGCGCCTCTCCCTGTTGAATCCTTTCCCCTGTCCTGCGATGGAGAGAGAAGCCATGGAATGGTTGCTCCAGAAACATCTCCAGGAAAGCCCTGTAATATCACCCTCAGCAGAGATGCCCAAGGAGCACGTCTCCAAATTGCTATCCATTTGTTTATAGGTTGTGCACCCAGAAGGATTAAACAGTTAAACAGGGAAAAATCCTCCCCTCTACTTACATTTACACATCCTACCCCGATAATCCAGTAACATTTTTCCTGTTAACTGCATGCCTGTGCGGAGAGCGGGGGATGGACGCCCTTATCACCGTGGGAGGAAAGATCCCTTATTTAGACAGTGTCTGCTCACTCCTTACTGATAGGGAAGCCAAAGGAAGTTTGGCCTGAGATAAGGCTGGAAGAGACAAATATTGAATAAGAGTCCTTTGATGGTAGCACCTCATTTGAGTTAATGCAATTATAGTGGAAGTTCTAGAAAGGAGCAGCCTGCATAATTTTTTCCTAACATGTTAAAATAATTAAATAGTAGGTTCAGTCTCGGAGACTAAGACCTTGAGGGCCATATTCTCTCATGTCTCTGTGTCAGAGGTCCACTCGGTACAGAAGAAGCCTCTTTGCAGGCTCCCCAACTGGCTCTGTGTAGTTCCGCCAAAGCCATTTGTTTGGGAAGGTGCTATTGGGACGCCTCCTTGTAACCCATTCATTGTTTATGACTCAAGTGTCCGCTAGGGAGTATCAGAAACCAACAGAAAGCTTCCAAGTGCTATGGTGGGCATGTGGGGTTCTGATTTAGCCGGATAAAATGGATGGATAAAAACATATGTAACCAGGCTACTCGTGTGGATGCTGAGGAACAGAATTGTTCCAGCAAAAGATGCCATGTATTTACACTCAACTGGATTCCTTCTGCCTGCCTTTTATGGTACGTCTCTTAATGGTCTGATGTGACTTAGGCTTTACCTACACTAGCAACTGATCATCAGAACTTTTGCTGTTCACAGGTGCTTAAACCCCCCACTTCCCGAATGACAAAAGTTTTGCTGTGGCAGGTGCCAATTTGAATGCGGCTGCTGCTTTGCTAACAGGAGTGCTCTCCTACCGACAAAGCAAAAGCTGCTTGTGAAAGCTAGGAGTATTTTGGTGGCAAAATGCTATGGGAAAAAGAACAGAGCACGCATGCAGTGTGGACACTCTCTTGCGCAAGAAGCATGTAGCGTAGACTTAGCCTTAGTGACAGACCTATGTCGACATAGGCTTGTAGCTAAAAGCTGCATATAAGGTAGATCTAGCCTTTGTGTGGGATGTTTGTTTGCAGACAGGTTTGGCAAGGCCTCATCCCCCTTAGTCACCTTTGAACACAGACATGGATTGCATATAACAATCCTTCCTTTTCCCAGGACAGCATCAGAGTAGCAGAGATATCTGATGTAGAGATTGTCCTCAGGGCCTCAAACATGCAGATAAATGTCACAGTTTGAAGCTCTGGAGTACAAATCTCATATAGGCAAAGAAGAAAGAGGATTAAATGAAGGCTTTTGCATAGCCAAAAGTGTTGTCTCTGGAGACTTATAAACACTGACCATATTTTTTTCTGTTTTCTGAGCCTTGCCTAAGAAAGAAAAAAAAAAGAGATAGCAAAAGTTGCAGAGAGAAGGAAGGGATGGTGACTGAGTGCCAGGAATGGGATTAAGAACAGACTGTAAGGCTGTGCCCCCCAAAGGATGTGTTTGGCATGTTAGAAAGAAGATTATCAGCTGTGCCGTGCAGTAGCACAATGGAGCCCATACTATGCTCTCAGGAGATTTATTTATATATTGTGACTCCCCTAAGAATTGCTTTCTGTGTTGGGAAACTTCCAAAATGTATTGTGTTTGCAAAACAAAATCAAACAGAAGTAACACTGGACAGTGGAAGTCAGAAATACAAATAGGACAAAAATCTTCTTTCAGACCCCACTGTTACTTTTCAGAATGTAATTGACGTTATTGCTGTCAGTGATGGTAGTGAATAATGCTCTGTGTGTCCACAGTATTTTTCACCGGAGGATTGCAAAGGGATTTACAAAGGTAGATGCTCTTAGCACACCTAAGGGTGATCAAAGCTGAGTTTAAGTGACTGACCCAAGATGAAGTAAGGGAAGGGAAATAAATGAAGTTGGGAATTGCAAAGATGGGGATAGAATGCAGGGGCCAGCTCTTTGGATGTGATGAAGCCGCTCTTTGGGCAGGACCTCACAGCCAAAGGGGTGGGGGGAAGGTAGCTTAACCATTGTGCTTCTCCAGTCTTTGGAGCAGATAAGAGACCAATTCAAGCCCTGGCAAAATATGGAGATATCACAGCTGTTCTAACTTATGTTAGCTGTAACAGCTCCCTGGTGACCCCGAATCGTCTTGCTGACCCCCATAACCAGCTGAAGAGACGAAAGCTGCTCTAGGAATTGTCTCTCTCAGGATACGTCTACACTTGCTCCCTAGTTCGAACTAGGGATGCAAATGTAGCCGACCGAAATTGCTAATGAAGCGAGTATTTAAATATTTCACACTTCATTAGCATAATCTCTTCCGCACACTATTCCGCTCACCAGCTGATTTGAACCAGGAAGTGCTCTCCGGGACGCATTAGTTCGAATCAAACCCTGAGTAACATTAGTTCGAACCAAGGGGCAAGCAGAATAGCGCGCGGGCGAAATTATGCTAATGAAGCACAGGATATTTAAATCCCCACTTCATTAGCAATTTGGTCGGCTGCATTTGCATCCCTAGTTCGAACTAGGGAGCAAGTGTATACGTACCACCAGACAGATCAGACTTCTGGTTTGATTTCTGTAGTAAGGTGTAATATGTTCAGCCAGTGTCTGCCTTAAGGTGAAGAGGCACTAGTGGGTTTATGTAAGAGGGAAAAGGGGAGTATCAAAGGTTGCCCTGGAAGGAAAAAATGACATGAAATATTGGCCAGGGGTGGGAGTGTGAATCAGACAGACGAGCCCATTAAAAACATCACAAGCAGGAATTCTCCAGCACAAGCAGGGAGGAGCAGACAAGCCTGACTGCGTAAACCAGCTAACACAGAACTTACTGCAATATGCTCTGATTTTTATTTTACGTCAATGAAAAGAAAATCTCTTTGCATCACTTTCTCATCTTCAGTTCAATCTAATAACTTCTATTTCTCTAAAAAAAACCCTCACCCTTGTGGGATGGTAAATGTTACCAGTCTTTCCATTTCTTCATTTCTAGGGAAATCAGGATTTTTCTAAGCTAGCATTACTTTTTATACGTGAATTTCAGTCTACTGCAGTAATAATGAAGCCACATCTCCTTTGGAGCCTCCACTGTTCCCTTTAGTGCAGGAGTTTTACAGGGTGATATTTGACACACATGAAAACATGCAGGGGTATCTTGCTGCTGTCTCTTGGTCGTGGAGGGAACAAGCTAAAAGACTTTACCGGCATGACTGAGTAAGCAAGCAGCATTTCAATACTTCAGAGTTTGAAGATTATAGGGCCAAGGACTCATGATAAGAAAAGGCCAGTAATGGCATTGAGGTTTCTCACCCATGCATAATAAAGGTTGAAAATCACTGTTATGCAGACAATTTGGCTTAATTCTAAAGGGTCCCGATTTCTAACTAATCAAGTGAGTACCATATCGAGGATGGCTCCAGGGTCAAATTCTGACCTCAGAAATGCTGGTGTAAATCCAGAGTAAGTAGAGTGACGTCAGTCAAGTCATTCTGGATTTATAACTGCATCCGAGCAGTTAGAATCTGGCCCACCATTCTGAATCTTCCATTTCTTTAGCAATTTCCTGGTAAGTTCTGTGTATCTGCCTGTCATAGTTTAAACTATAGCACATCTTTGGATGCACATGAGAAAAAAAATGGAGCGGTTTATTGAACATTAATTATCAGTAGCTGAGACAACTTGTAGCTCTACTGGGGCTCACTCCCAGTTTAGTCACTATGGAAAATTATTCTAATTAACTTCTCCAAGGGTTCAGGTTCTTCTAATGAATATTTCGCCATTTTCATCTTCTAGTATCGCTTCAACTCTACTCCTCTGTAAAACAAAGACAAGAAGAAAGTGAAAGACTGAACAATAGCACAAAGCTGTCCATTGCAACAATGCGTAATCAAAAGCTATTTCAAAAGTTACACCTCCAAGTTTTAAAAAAAAAAAAGTCAGATGGGAATTAAGTGGGGGAAGCTAACAAATGAAGCTTCTGTATTTTTCTATTTGCAATGGATTCGATGCTTAGAAAGGTTGTTCTCACCACAGATATTCTGTCACAGGAAATGTCAAACTGAGACAATAATAATGAATGTTCCCCTCACAATCCCCCACCAAAGTGCCTCAGTCTTTTTCTGGAGGAACCATTTCTAGCTGAGAGAAGGTTGTTGTTCAGCCTCAACATGGATCTAATCATAGGCTTCCCAGCGGACACTGCCAATGAAGGAATGAATGTGGAGAGGAGTGTGGAACTTAAATGGGGTCAGGACTTCGCCCTCAGAAATGAGAGATGGGCACGATGTTGTAGGTGATGTTATCCACCCCTCTGCCAGTGCAGGGATCGCTTAGCAATCTATTTTTGAGACCTTGGTCCAGGCTAGTGTTAAATGTTCCTAGAGATGGTGTTCTAGAAAAACTGTCAGAGCTGTACTATTGCTTCTTCAGGTGACTAATTTGCCCCTTTGCTTGGTACAATCACCCAGTTTCACTGGCACTTTCTGACACAGATGTGGGCATGCAGCCTCTTCCTCTGTTCCGATGAAGGGAGGGGCAGTTTCCTGTTTTTGTGCAGCAGTTACATTGATCAAGACTCTCTGTCTGTGGTTCCCCAGGAGACATACAAATTCTAGCATTGTGTACAGTACAGTACTTCATGCTTTTGTATCTGTTAGTCCAGATTCCCCCTTCTGGCATTAATTGGTACCTGGCCCAAGTGCATCAATGCTGCCAATCACTAATTCAGCTGTGTGCAGTCCGGCCTTTGAAAAAGTCTGGGTCTTCTGAAAAGCTCACTTGTATATACATTCAGGGTTGCTGCTCACAATGGAAGGAGAGGTGGTAGGTACTTCTGGGATGGCTAAGGCCAGCCTAATACATTGGTACAGTTGCCTGGAAACCTTGAGGTGGGCTTTTTTAGACTATTCCATTGTGTTCACATGCTCTCTGTGCTGTAATCCAGTTCCATCTTGTTACAGCTGTGGGACTGTCTGCCCTTCTCAGCACTCCAAGGCCTCTGCTGTATCTGGCATTAACATCCCAGGAATCTGCTCCAGGCAGTCAGGAGTAAAGCAGAAAGACATGTTTACAAATGCTGGCAGAGGGGGGAGGGGAGCCCAGGCAGGAAAGTCAGAGGCAAATCCAGCATGATACCTTGCATTTTAGCTGCCACTCGAAAGGAAATGGTCTTTAATAAACAGTCGCAGACAGCAAGCAGCAAACCTGCTTTTCCTGCTGTTATTAGGCAGGAACTGGGCAAAGATCATTTATAATGAATCTGTCCAATAGCTAATTTTACATAGAACTGTAACGCATTATCTGTTTTGCCACGAGTCACATTAATATTGCTCCTTGCCTCTCAAGGGACCTCAACGTGCTTCCCAGACTATATAAACCCATGCTGTAGCCATCCCAAAGGTGGGGTGTGCTGTCCAAGGAAACAAGTGGTGCTCAGTGCCCTGAAATCCAGCTGTGGAGATAGCAAAAAACTTTAAAAACATCCAATAGCCCTGCAGCACCTTAGAGACTAACAAAACTTGTAGACAGTATCTCGAATTTTTGTGGGCACAACCCACTTCTAAAGATGAATGGAGTTAAAGGGGTCTGGATTCCAAATAGCCTGGACCCCTTAAACTCCATTCATCTGGAGAAGTGGGTTGTGCTCACGAAAGCTCATGATATCCTCTCCATGTCTGGTTAGTCTCTAAGGTGCTGCAGAACTATTCATTGTTTTTAAAGTTTTTTTTCCAATGACAGACTAACATGGCTCCCCCCTCTGCAACTTGTGGAGCTAGGGGAGAATATTCTGGCCAAGGACAGCAAACTAAACCCTGCTGGGTCTTCTGAAAAGCACACAGAGATCATAAACAACAAGCAGTCTGGTGGCACCTTAAAGACTAACACATGTATGAGGGCGTCAGCCTTTGTGGGCTGCATTTGTTAGTGTTTATGGTACCACGGGACTCGTTTTTGCTGAAACAGACAGCATAGGTGTTCAAGAGAACAGACAGGACCTAGGCTTTACATTTTCATCCAGGAGACTGAGCTGGAGAATTCCACAGAACTCAGGTGCCTGGGCCAGCTGTGAAACAGGCCTTTTACACTGGGAAAACCGAGACAGAGAGCAGTTAAGTGACTTACCCAAGGTCACATAGTAAGATACTGGCAAAGCTATGTACAGAATCCAGATGTGCTGAATCCCCGTTCCTTCCTCTAATCAATATAAGTTACTTGGTGTTAAACGTAGTTAAATAATATGTCTACTTCTATTTAACTGGTCATGGGTTACTGAACACATTCCAAGAGTGACTTGCCTGCTTACCCCTCCTCTCCTTTAAAACTAGAAATGGATAGATAAGATAGTGGAGGAAATCAGTTTAACTGCCGGTATGCGCTCAGACATACCTGAACTCTGTCCAAGTTATCTGCTAGTTTCTGAATGTTCTTTCGGGGTGGAAGAAACACCTCCAGTCTCACAGCGCCTCTGGCAGTTTTCTGGCAGGCTATCAGATGGTTTATTTCCTGAGCCTGGGGTGAAAAAACAAACACACACACAAACAAAACCCCCCAAAAGAAGAAAAGAAATCAGGTTAGAATACAATGGGCCAAATAAATCTAGAGAGTAATCTCTGTAAGTCAGGGTGGCCAATAACAAAGCAGCATTTCACCAGGGTTCGGCCGCTCCTACTATATTTACCTGCACGGCCACAGGTACCAGCGATCACAGCTCCTGTTGGCTGAGGATTGCCATTCCCAGCCAATGGGAGCAGTGGGAAGTGACGTGGACCAGGACACTACCTCCTGCAGCTCTCATTGGCCGGGAACAGTGATCTATAACCAACAGGAGCTGCGATCGCCGGTACCTCCGTGCAGGTACATAGAGGGGTGGCGGTTTGCCAGGAGCTAACCCTGGCAGTCCACCCCTGCTGTAAGCCAAGATGAATTTGGCCTTGGGGGGTCAAGGAAACTGATCTTGCAAAACACACCTGAATTTTGTATAAAACTGGAAGTTAAAAAAGAAAGGCCATTACAACAACTTCCCTAAGTACTGCAAGGGGCAATACAATAAAGGCCCCGTGAAAGTATAGCTACCCTAACACTATTTCAGTGTGAACTACTGAAGGTTATTGGATTTGCTTGGCAGTCAGGACGTGTGGGTATCCTAAAAAAGGGCTCTCAAAAAGCGTATTGCTAGCTGGGGTAAACTAAATTAAAAGTTGGGAGTGCTGAATGCTACTAACACAGAGGTAACGGCATACAAACTAAGTTATGTTAAAGAAAACTTAGTTTGATAATTTATCCGGCAAGAAATTACTTATCTATAGTTGGAGTTGTAAAATCCACATTCTATTATTATAACCCTCACTTTCCTACTGTTTGTTTGTATGTTCTCTGTCAGATTTTTAATTGTTTCTGTCTGCTGTATGATGAGACTGTGCAGAAACTGGAGTCCTCAAGAGAGACCTGATCTTGGCTGGCCATCAAGACAAATTCATCTGTCCTATTGGGGGTGGTGAGCATTGTATGCTTAGTGTGTGCCTTCTGGTTTTGATGCTAGTTAGTAGAGAGTAAGTCGGATATCACTGTGTAAGGCTCTTTCACTGGTAAAAGACCCCCAAAACCTGCAGAGTGTAAGGTTACGCCTGAGCCTTAGAAACGGGTGAGGGTGGATGCCTCTATTGAGAAGGTTATGCCTGAGCACTAGGAAGGGGTAAGTAAGGGTGGGTGCTCCTAGAGCGTGTGAATGACAGAGAATGTTGTGTGGGTAACACTGCTGCTGAGCTGAGTGCCAAAGGAGCAGAGTGAAGCGGCTTGGACCAATGGTCTATGCCTGAATCTGCAGATCTGAACATGAGCTGTTCTTCTGGTGCTCTGCTGTAGGGTCACAGTAGAAGCAGGGAGTTGCCTGGACTCCATCAGTAGCACATGCCCAGAAGGATTTACTGGATTGTGCAGCTGTCTCTGCTCCTCTCCACTTTGCTGTGTTCTATTTGGGCTTCTCTGGTGCCTCTGCACAGAAATCAGTTTGGATGATATTGGTCCAGTTCTCAGATGTCCTCACTAGGCTGTGAAAGGCTGACAGGTAAGCATCACCTTAATGTCGTGTTTCTCAAACTGTGGGTCCCGACCCCCTGGGGGATCGCAAGCAACTTAGAGGGGGGTCACGGTATCACAAAGTTTGAGAACATCTGCCTTAATTGGGTGATGCTTCCTGGTGTCAATTAACCAGCGGAGGGCTGGATCAGCTCCCCGCCTGCTCCAACTGTCTGGAGCAGCCTTTGTCCACGACATGCCTGGGCCAGCCATAGACAGGACCAGGCTGGAGCAGCCTCTGCCTGCTGTGGGGTGGGAGCACTCCAGCCCATCCATCCTCTTTAAATTGGTTCACTTGTTAAACATCACATTTAACCGGTTAACCAATAAAACAGGATTTTACATCCTTAGTCCTCACTCCCAATGGATCCCTTGTAGGCAGCTTTGGAATTGTCCCAAGCATGTGTTCTGAAGTCTCCTTTCTGTGCTGCAGGAGGGCAGGGTTGGTGTAGAGCAGCAGCAAGTAGGAAAGCTTGCACTGTTGCTGCTAGTCCTTGGTCCCATCATTCCAAGGCCATTCATGGACACTAAAATTCACTTTAAAAATCCTAAACAAAGGCAAACAAATCTCTCAGAAAAATGAAGATTAAAAAAAACCCCCACAGCCAAGCATGGTCTTATGTTTAGAAGACGCATCTTTAGACATATTCAGTTGTGTGTTGCCTTGCCAAGTTTTGGAAATCAGCAACAACTGGCATCGGTTACTGCAAGCTAAAGACCCTCTGGAGACAGTCTGTCTTGCTTTCCAGAGGAGGCTGGACGAAGAGAGGCAGTTGGACAGTGGTATAGGAGAAACCCTGTTTTACCATTGCTAACTATAGCATATATTAATTTCAGAGTCATAAATAACTTCAGTATCGCGGTGACAGTGCTAGCCAAGTATGATATCATTTAGTTTGGGATTAGGGGAAAATATCTTCCTTGAGGCTATAGGGTCTAAACTAAGCAACTTTTCCAGAACTGTTTTTTTCACAGGGAATAAACAGCGAAACTCCAGTCTGCAGTTGTAAACCAAAAGGGTTACTCAGTCCACTTGATGGGATAAGCTGTGTTGGCCAGTAGGCTAGGTTTTTAAGATGGATTTTCAAAAGCGCGCAAGTGAGTTAGGACCACAGCACTTTATTGACTTTTAATAATGTGTGGGCTCCTACAGCATTTAGGTACTTAGAAAATCCCATCCTTAATGAATGACAGTGTGCTGATATGCTGCTTTCCAACACCAGTTTGCTATATGGAGCAACACACATTTTCCTCCTCCTAGGAATTAGAATCTTCTACTGACAAGCAAAGACAACTGTGATGCTTAACGGATAACCCGTTAACTGGTTACCCATTCACATCCCTAGGGAAAAAAGCCATCTCTCCCCCTTGTTAAGATTGCAGCTGAGGTTCTATTATAATCTTCATTTTCACCTCTTCGCTATCTTAGGATGAGGAAAAGTTTGTCAGCTGAAAACATGCATGATGACTGTTAGAATTTTTCCCACACATTTCAGATTGTTTTATGGAACAGGGTTGAAGTTACAACTGGATACAAATTTCCCCTTTGTTGAACATAAAGCGAGAAAAACTAATATTTTGTTTTTTCCCTTCAATATATAAAAATGTGTCTGAATTTGAAGCGACATGTCAGGGTGTGATAAAGAAATGACCCTTGCTACATATAATTCCTCAGTTCCATCTCTCATGACACAATCAAACTGGCCTGATGATGAAAGGTCTTTGATGTTAACTTACTCTCATGTTCTGAAATCGGAGCCTCACATTTCGAAGGCGGCTCCGGGCTTCTGCAGCCTTGAGCAGCCCAATAACTCTGTCCTGTTTCCTTTGCTCTGCATCCCTTTCGTACATGGAGTACGTGTGAGAAATTTCATCCACCATAAAGATGTCTGAGGCCAGCATGGATTTCACTGGTTCCTCAGTGGGCTCAGCAAATGCTAGATACCTCTGTCTTTGCTGTGGGGACAATGCATTTATATCAAACGGAAGGAAGCTCTCTTGGGATTGAAGAATAATTGTCCTTTTATGCACAGATGTTTCTCTTGCAGTCATCGTTATTCTAGGTTAAGACTGAAAAAGAAGAAAACAATTTGTAGTTGAAACAATGTGGGGTCATGAGTACTTAGTGCTTTGGGAAATCCTACACTCTTCGAACAGAGAAGCTGGCTTAGGAAGCATCAGGCTGAGGAAGTGTCAAGCTGAGGACAGGATTCACGTTAGGGATGTTAAAATGTGTGTAATTGACTAACCATGTAACTACTGAAAATTTCAGTGTTACATGCAGGGCAGCAGTCAGCTCCCACAGGCCACCCTACTCCCAGGAATCTGGGTACTGCCTTGTGCTGCCTCCTCTGGTAAAGAGGCAGCAGTGCTGAGTGGCAGGCATTTTCCTGGGAGACACTGTGCACGGGGAGCTGGTTTTAAAGCCGGCTCCCCGTGTGTACCCAGCTCCCACCTGCTGCCCTGTGCTGCAGCCTCTGAATCAGCCACGTGTGGCCGTTTAGGTAACCAATAAGTGCTTATTGGTTACTCGTTTAAACAGCTACACTCTTACATCCCTAATTCACATGCGGGGTTTTCACTTGGTACTGTATAATGGTACCAGTAGATTCTTAATGTGGTCCAGTAAATAGTGCATTGGACTAGGGCTCAGAAGACGTAGGTGCTATTCTTGGTTCTGTGGCTGACCTGCTCTTTGACCCTGGTTAACTTTGCATCTCTTTCACTTTACGTCAGTCTTTGCTCCAAAGGTTGTAAGGTCCTTGGAGCAGGGGCTCACACTTATTCTGTCTGTATAGTACCTAGCATCATCGGGTTCTGTTCTCACTGCAGGCCCCTCGGTACTAATGCAAAATACATCCTCATAATACTCTAGCCCAACTTTTTGCACATTTTTCTTTAATCAGTATTATTTCAACTCTTCAAATCCTTTATTACTCAATGAGAAGATTCAGACAGACAATGTGACAGTCACTACCAGATAATTATGGCTCCACATGCTTTAAATGTCCAACGGACTGATCTTTTGGGTGGGTACTTTTCTCTCTCCTATAAAAGAAAACCATCTCTCTAAACTACATGTGCGCCTCTGATTTATTTGGGAGCTCTTAAAAACTGTGCTTGACTATTGTTTAGAAATGCTCAGACAGTTGCCTATCATTGCTGTTATCCTAAGAGACCCAATTGTGGGGGCAGGTCAGTCCTTTTTGTTTTCCTGTATTTACTGTCCCTAGTTCAGTTCTTAATGCGATCTTAGAAACATTTTAGACCAGCCCAAAGGTCCAATGGCTGTGCTCTTCTGCACTGCTATATAGGAGACACATGGGCTACGTCTAGACTGGCATGAATTTCCGAAAATCCTTTTAACGGAAAAGTTTTCCGTTAAAAGCATTTTCGGAAAA
>JANRFK010002932.1:27922331-27935219 GCA_030068395.1 Apalone spinifera | reverse complement strand
ATTCCACGCTGAGCCTCATTTGCATAGCTCTGGCGCAAGATCGCACCAGTCTAGCCCAAATGTTCAAATTAGCATCCAGGTGACTGAGCCGCTGTTAGAAAGAAACGCGGCCTTGCTGAAGTCGTTCCGTTTATCTTTAAGGTTCGCATGGGGAGAGGTGACACCCCCAGCTCTGGGAATGGAGGAGACTGACTGACCTGACCCAGCCTTCCCTGCCCAGTGCTCTCCACCCTCCGGGCCTTGCTGGGCATAGACGGACTCACCTCTCCTGGGACCTGATGCTGCAGCTTCTCAAGGCAACATGTGGGGAGCAGGCAGGGTCACGGCTCCTCTCCCCGCCCCGATTTCTGCCAGGTTTCACACCAGAGCGGGACCAGCAGCAACCTGTCAGCACTGTGCGGGAGGGAAGGGATGGGAGCTGCTTCTGGCCACAAGGAGGTGGGGGTCAGGGGTAGGGGTGACCTTGCCAGGGTATTTGAGAGGTCCCCTCTTCCTTCCTACCCCACTACTCTTCCCCCTGCTTCCCTGCGGCTGGCAGCATCTTGCCCCTTCCTGCCCACACAGAGTCGAAAGGCAGCTACCACCTCCAAGCTGCTGCTGGCCACCGACATAACCCAGCCGCCTCCTGTCCCCTGGCTACAGTGCGGGCAGGAAGGGGTTAAGCCCTGAGGGTGCCTTGAGCACCAGGGCCCAGGGAACCTGACTGCAGGGGCTTCAGCCAACCCAGCCAGAGAGGGGGCTCAGCCGGGGAGGGGGCCTAGGGCACACAGCAGCCCCACACGCCCTGGGGCAGGACCTAGAGCAGGGGGCAGGTGTGACGAGGGTGGTAAGCCTCTGCCGGGGGACCTGCAGGGTCGGAAACAGCTCCCCCCCCACTACAGAGCCTCGCTGAGGGATGGAGAAGCTTCCCTGGGCCAGTGACACATGCAGGACCGGGCTCCTCCTGGCTAGCGCCCCGGGCCACAGGGCTTGAGCGTTGCCTGAAGCCAGCCCGGCCATCAGCAGCGGGGGAAGGAAGGAGCCGGCCAGCCAGGCTGTGGGTGAGCAGAATGATCCGACCAGGGGCTGGTTCTCCGCACCCTGCCGGAGGGGTGGAAGGATTTGGAGGAGCAGCAGGGCTGGAAGGGTGAAGGGGCACAGCAGGGAGAGGACAGCGACAGGGGAAGCAGGGCCAATGGGGGGCAGCAGAGATGACACGAAACCAGCCAGCACCATCCCACAGTCACCAACCCCACAGCAAGGAGCCAGGGCTGGCTGGAAACGGGACGGGGGTGAAAGGGGCCTGCTGGCCAAGAGGAAGCTCACAGGCTGCCAGCAGGGGGGAGTGTCTGGCCCTGCATGCTGCATCAGTGCCCAACCACCAGCCTTGCTCATGCACCCCCCTCGTCAGCCAGTGGACCCCCCCACTCACTACTGGTGGGTGGGCAGCAGGCGAGCAAGAATCCAGCCAGGATCAGGACCCACCAGTACAGATGGGAGGGGAGTGACAGAATATGGGACAATTGGCCCATTTTTAAAGAAAAGTAGGGACACCAACGGGAGGGCTTAAATACAAGACTGTCCCTTTAAAAACAGGACAGCTGGTCACCCTAAACTAAAGGGTACGTCTAGACCACAGGGTTTTTTTCGGGAAAACAACCGTTTTCTGAATAAACTTTGCTTACGTCCACACTGCTATTGTGTTCTTTTGGAAGAAAATCAAAAGAACAGAGGGGTTTTTCAGATATCGGTAAACCTCATTCTCCGAAGAAGAACGCCTTTTCGGAAAGAGCTCTTTCCGGAAAAGGCGTGTGTGGTCGGGGAAGAGGGAGTTCTTTCGAAAGAAGAGTGGCTGGTGGCCACTCTGTCCATAGCAATCACAGCTTACATGCGAGAGAGCGTCCAATGAGTGTGGATGCTCTTGTTCGAAAAAGCAGATGGCTTTTTCCATGCACTTTTGCAGTGCAGACGCTCTTTTTTGGAAGAAGTTTTTTTGGAAGATCTCTTCTGAAAAAGCTTCTTTTGAAAGAAGCCTGAAGTCTAGACGTACCCTAAGGGGGCTGCTCTGTAGTACCTGCAAGGATTCCGGTAGATGGGTTCTTGCTGCGCATCTCTTTATGTGTAATTGACCGGTGCATTTAGTATTGAGGCTCAGGTAATTGCTGACGCTCCTGAGCAGTGCGGAAAAACAACTGTAACAGTATTATCAGGCTGCGGCTCATTTCAGCGCCGGTCGCTGGTTCCCATTCTCTTGGGCTACCTCTTGCCTGAAGCTGTTGCCGAGATGGAAACTTGGGCTGGCGTCATTTTTCACCGTGCTTGCTCTCCATTCGTTTGCTTTGTGTCTCTTTTAATTTCCTTGCGGTTCCTGGAGAGGTAGCGTTTCTAGAACAAAAGGTGAATAACGAGCTGGCTGCTTGTTGCAGGGAGGCTGTGACGCGAACGGCACCAAAGAGAGAATGATTGCTCTGCACCCAGCTAAGAAAACACGCTATTAATATCAGTGCATCATTTCCCCCCATTGCCTGCGTGAGTCATGGGAGCGGCAGGGGGCAGGAAGCCAGTGGCGTGTCAGAACATATTTAGGCAGGCATGCAGTTGAACATTGGCATGTAAAATGGCCTCCTGGCAGCAGCGTGGCCTCGCATGTATGTGGAGAGCACACCTTAGGGTGTGTGAAAGGTGCCAGCTTGTTTGGGGACTGGCAGAATCATCTTGTGGGCACAGCCGGTCCTTTGGCTGGCCATGCATGTCCTACATCAGGGTGGGCAAAAGAGTCTCCGTGGCCAGATCTGGCCCACCAAGCCGGTTGATTCGGCCCGCAGCTGCCCTATCTCTCCCCTGCCTCCAGGCCAAATGAGACCCGTCAACAGGAGAATGCCCAAAGTCTCCTCCCGCCCTGCAAGGGGCTCCTGGCACTTAGAGTGAACTGCCAGCTATTCAGTACAGCTGGTGGTTCTCTCTAGGCGCCAGCAGGGCAGGGGGCAAAGACTTCACGTGCTCCCCCACCAATCAGGTTCTGCAAGTGGGGGAGCACGGGAAGTGTCCTGGCCCCGCCCTTCCGCCTGAGGCTCTGCCCCTTCCGGGATGGCCTGGAGCCACTTCAGAAATTTGTGAAAGTCCCCCCCCAGCTCTAAAATTATTGCCTACCCCTGCCCTACAGACACTGACAGCATGCCGCAGCGTTCAACTACTATGCATTCTGGTGACTGGTCTATTTTCCATGAGCTGGATTCTTGTTTATGTTACACCCATGTAAATCTGCATCATCATTGCATGGAGCTCAGTCATGCTGCTTCTCCCTTCTTCTTTCTTCCAGCCATTAAAGATGGGCCTGAGCAGCCCAACTCCCAGCTAAGGCCTGATTTTGAGTGGGCTGGGTTCAGCTCAATACACAATCAGGATCAGATGTGCATCCAGGTTAAAACTGCAAAATTCCCTCCCCACTCAACTCCACTCTCCAGTTCAGAGGGACTGGGTCAGAGGTTTGATTTCAGACCCCTAGCTTCTTGTTATAGAAGAAAGTGTCGAGATGGAGAGGACCATGTGTTAGGGCAAGAAAAAAGTTCCATTGTGAGTGGGTAGGTCAAGTAGTGGAAGGGCAGGGAGGGATTCTTCCATCTCATTTCCCAATGCTAAACAGCCAAGCAATCCTCTGTAGTTTCTCTAATGGGTACCCGCGACCCAACCATCTTCCTAATCCTGGAACACCATTCCTGAAAGTCCTACTTCAAGCCAATAGTGGCAAGGGTCTCACAGATTCATTGGTCACTAGGGGCATTACAATCTTCTGGTCCGATCTTCTATACAACACAGGCCAGAGAATTTCCCCCCGTTTAACCTTGTAGCGGAGGAACTTGGATACAGCCAGGCCCATTGTGCTATGAATGCTGATGTTAGGAAATGCGATGGCTTCTGAACACCCACGCCTGCTAAGCAACCTGACTACGAATTGTTTCTCCCTCTCCTCATCTCCTCTCCAAAGCCTCTCTCCCCTGTCTATGATTCTGCATATGGCCCTAAATTCTGATCCTGTTTCAAGGATCCAGATCCAAGTTGCCTTATTTTTGGAACCCTTCTGACAGGTAGAGCCAGTAGCAGCCAGGGCCGGGTCCAATATCTCAGAGTTCCTCTCCATCCAGGCAATGCAGAACTGTCTCGAATCCCCACTTAGTAACCTGGGAAATTCACACACCACCCATGGGTGTGTCTGACAAGTAAAATGTCCTCACTGCAAGCACAGAGTCTGAGTACAGAAAATAAACTTTTAATAAAAGGGAGGGAAGTAACTTGGCATTGATTTAGGAAAACACCACACACAGGCTTCATAAACATAAACCAAGGCTATATCTACACTGCAAGAACAGTTGTTCTTGCGCAAAAACTTGCAGAGTGTCTACACTGCACGCACGTTCTTGTGCAAGTAAATTTACAGTAAAGTGTCGGAAAAAAGGGCTTCTTGCACAAGAGTTATTCCTCTCCCCATGAGGAATAAGCCCTCTTGTGCAAGAGCTCTTCCACAAGAAGGCAGTGTAGACAGGCAACAGGGGTTTCTTGCGCAAGAAAGCCCTATGGCTAAAATGGCCATCAGAGCTTTATTGCTCAAGAGAGCGTCTACACTGCCATGGATGCTCTTGCACAAAAGCACACGTCTTCCACAAAAGCACGTGGCAATGTGGACGCACTCCTGTGGAAGACCTTTTGCATAAGAACTCTTGCGCAAAATGGTTCTTGCGCAAGAAGCCTGCAGTGTAGACGTAGCCCAAGAGTAAAAGTCCCATCTCAAGTAGGTTGGGTAATGGTCCCTTTCCTGGCAAGTTCTTAAGTCCAGCAATCTAAATGTCCCCTTCACATGCCCCTCTCTGCACCCCACCCACAGTTGCTGGCCTTGGCCAATGCAGGCCCAGAGCTCAGAGGTACATCCACAGAGTTCACCTCCCATCCTGGTCACTCGCCATCCGCCTGCTCACTGCTCTCTGCTGCCGCCCTGCTGGCAGCTCATCGCACTTCTCCGCTGCTGGCCAATCATCATGCCACTACCGCCCTGTTGGCCAATCATCTTGCCACTGCTGTCCTGCTGGCCAATCATCACATCTCTCTGCTGCCGCCCTGCTGGCTGTCAATCACCATCCACTGCCATCCACCTCTTGGCTGTGACTTCTGCCCATGGGTCTCAAGCAATGGTCCCATGGTCCCTCTAATTTTTTTCCTTCCACATGCAGATTTTTTCCACCCACGTGCAGAATAATTTTGAAAGCGTACAAGGCATGTGCAAATGTGCACCACCAGTAGAAACAAACAACCTCACTGTAGGTGCTCTGCTAATCAGCTGGTTGGCATTCTGAATCTCCCCTGAGTGACCACACAAGTGCACAGTTTACAGGGAACACTGGTAAAGTGATTTTGGCTCCCAGTGATTTCACCGCTCAGCCAGCAGCAATAGCTCCAACACAATTAACATAAGAAAGAGGCTCTCAATGATACCTGGGTAGCTCTGTTCTTTGAACAGTGTGTGCGTGAGATGAGGTGGGGAGGGGGTGAGGAGAGAGGGGGAAACAGGTCAAACCAGTCTAGGCAGGCGAGGGTATGTAGCCTCCTGATGAGAATAACCTTCCCTCAACCCCTCTGACTCTCATAGAGATCTCAAAGTGGAGGCCCTGCTTCGCAGGCTCTTTCTGCTAACTATGAGCCCTTCCCCTTGGAACAATTGAGCACAGTCCTACTTTTCTGTCTTCCCACAAAATTACAACTATTGGCAACCATGAGGAGTGGCATTTTAAAGACTAACATTGTCCTGTGGCATGTCCTGTGGCATCTTAAAGACTAACATTGATTTGGGCATGAAGCTTTCATGGGCAAAGGCACACTTCATCAGACGCACGAAAGCTTATGCCCCGCTAAATCGGTTAGCCTTTAAGGTGTGTGACAGACCCAGGGCAGCTGGCTACAAGAGTTTGCTGGAGGGCAAATCTACAGAGAACTGGGTAAATAGTTTTCTGTCCCTGGAGGGAACTGGCCATGTAATCAAGGCAGGCAGGCACTTGGAATTTGCCTGAAGCAGCAGGGCAGTCAAGGCAGCTGCAGCCCATGAAGGCCTGCTGGGACCAGTTTAAAAGGCTTCCTCTCAGGAAAGGCGGGGAGAGGAGACAAGCCAAGTGCTGAGAGTAAGAGGGGTGCTGCTGGAAAACTGAGGCCTGCAAGGAGGGAAGTGTGCTGTGTAGGAGCAGAAGATACTCACTCAGTATCTGGGAGAAGATACTGGGTGGTGGGGGGAGAAGCATTTGGGGAACTGGCCCAGGGTGTAAGACTGAAACGCTGCCAGTTGCTGCTGCCTTAGGGTCCCTGGGCCGGAGCCTGAAGTAGTGGGTGAGTCTTGGTTTCTTCCCCCTCCACAGGCCACTACAGAGCCTGCCCCTGAGAGGAGAGACCAGGACTATGGAGGGGTTTCACCCCAAACTATGGACTAGCCTATGATGAGACTGGTTCAGTAGGCCGTGACCCTTGCCTGTAGTAAAGGGCCAGAGGCCGTGTGGAGAGCGAGCCTCTGAGGCAAACACTAACTGCCAGGAAGCGCAGGGCCCTTGGGGCACGGCCAGCTCTTTGCCATTGGGCTCCTCACTGTTTTTGCAGATACAGACTCACTGGGCTGTCCCTCTGAGACTGGTCAGCTAGCCCTGCATTTAATATAAACACTGCTAGTGTCGGCTCACCAATTAAGTTGATTGCAATGAGCAAAATACCACCCACTCTGCTGAAGAGCTAACACAGCTACGCAAAGCAGGAGCAAGCTGTATTTACCTCGAGGCTGCTGGGGTCTCTTCCCGCTTCCAGCTAACAGTAAGGGATACATTCCTTCGGATCCTGCTTGCGTCTTCATCACCCCCGCCAGCCACTTCTGACTAAGCTACCAATGTCGACCTCAAGACTCCGGATTCAGGGTGATCAAAAAGGTTCTTCTAGGACGTTTTTTTTTTTTTTTTTTATTCAGCCAGCTGGGCTAATTGGTAGTTGCCCTCTGGCCCCAGTGAGACCCAAGCAATCTGGGCTCTTTTCTGCCAGAGGGACTTTAATCATGTTCTTGCCTGTTTACACTCCCCCGGGGGGCATCCTGGCCTCAGCTATATGTTTGCATCCCAGGGTCACTCTGCCCAGAGACCGTTGTTTCCAAGGTAGGCCGCTATGTTGCACCCACTGTAGCTTCAGCCCTCACATTTCTAGAAACATAAGCAGAGGTGTTTTATGATCTTATGCCCAGTGCCCATGGGTCCCAGCCACCAGTGTGTATGTGTGGGGAGGGGTCCTACCAGCTGCCAGCCCCACTGTCTCTGAGGGTCCTGGATGCTGGCCCAACAGGCTCTTCTGCCTACTGGGGGTGCAGCCGCTGGGTCCAGAGGTTCTGTGGGAGGCCCCGGGCCATCAACCATTGGCCCCCTGCATTGGGCTCCAAAGCTCCCCAAGCTGTGGTCCCCAGCCTGGGGTGGAGAGGGGTGCAGATGGGGGAGGGGGGCACAGTTTATCACCCCCACCCTTGAAATGGTTCCAGTGCCACTGTCTGGACGTATACAAGTGTTCCCACTGCGGAGGTGCTCATTGTGCATGCAGACAGCTGCTCGTGTGCACAGCTCCGTCATTGACACTGGGCATATGGGCTCATTGGTTCAGTGGCTTTTGGCAGATGCAGTTTAAGAGCCTGTATTTGAAAACAATCCCCCCCCCCACTCCGCCCGCCCAGTGCCGGCATCTTGCCAGCCTATAGCGCACCATTCACCTGCGTTTGGAAATCAACGTGTAACTGACAAACAGTCCTCCTCTTCTCGCTTGGTTGCAAATCCCTCCCCAGCAAAATCCTCCAATAGTACAGGTGTCCAGAGGGACTGTCCACCTTGACTGCAATAAAAGCACCCAGGGTCCCTTGACAGGCATCAAACGTATGGAACACCTCAAAGGGAGACCCTGGACAGGAGTCAGAGGTAGCAGATCAAGTCAGAAATCACTCGCTAGTTGCGGACCACAGGGTTGCTGCTAGGAAAACAGCCAAACCAGATGTGACCTGAAGCTCCCCAACGAACCCCTAACAAAGTACAGGGTATTACTATAAGCACTGGGCTAGATGAGATGGGGACGCAGCTGGTTGTGCGGGGGCGGAGAAGAAAAGCAATACATTGCCGTTCTGCATTGGCTTTTCCTTTGCAGGTCACTAGAGAAATCAATTATTTTGGCTGAGGATTAATCTTGAAGCCCTGCCCGAACGGAGAGCTCTCTTTTTGATCTGTTTCGCTATTTTGCTGCCCTCGCCGCATTGCTGAGGGACAACAGAAGAGAAAACACGGCACTTAATAGCTGCCTTGTGGGCCAGTTGGGAAATTCATACAGATCAATCTATCAGAGATTATGTGCTGCCTTCCTCGGTCAGGTCAGCTGTCCAACTCTGTTAGCTAGCTGTGCTCATCAACCCCACTTAATGACCAACAATTCCATGCCTGGTGGCTTGCACAATTGTGCTGGAAACTGGGACTCATTTATTTTGCTGCCAGACCAGAGGTATCCCAAAATAGCTATTCCGTGTCTTTGGAGCGCACCTGTTATTTTGAAATATAACAGGCTCGCTATTCCGATGTCCCTGTAAACCTCGTTCCACAAGGAGTCAGGGATGTTTTGGAAGAGCGCTCTGTTTTGAAATAAGTGCTGTGCAGACAGCGCCAAATTTTGAAATAGCTATTTTGAAATTGACTCAAAATAAGCGATGCCATTTGTACAACTCAAATTGTGTCCCCTATTTTGAGTTATAGGAGCAGGGTTAGATGCACTCTGAGAGGCCAGTGCTGAGTGTGGGGAGGTGGGAGATTGTGTCGGGGAGACCCTCTGTTTGACTCTGGGGAGCAGTGATTCTATTTTGCACTTCTAAAGACTCTCTCATGTGAGAACTCAACCTGCCTGGTGCACTGTCTCGTTGTATTCCACTCACACACCTGTGCCACACAGGGAGCAGAGAAGATTTTTGGCAGTAGGCTAGGCCCCTCAATCTGTACCTGATTTGAATAAATCTTGCAATCCCACTGCTGAAATGGAGATTAAGAAGAGCCACCCTAGTCTATGGTTTCTGTTTTTCTCCTGCCTGGGAAATGGCAGGCGGAGGGAAAATGACATCTTGAAAGGTCAGATCTAATGAGCTGAGTGCCCGTAAGCTTTTTTCGGAGACACATTAATATCATTTCCCCCTCTCTCCATGACTCACTGCAATTTCAGACAAAACCTATGTGAATGCTGCAAAGCAATGATGGAGAAGGCCAAGCACAGCTTTCCGCTTTTCGGAGAAATGTAACATAGACAGGGAATGGAAGGACAGAAGGGTTATTTTCAAAAGGTACCCAGAAAACCAGACTGCATGTTGTAGCTCCTTTTTCTCTCCTTTTGAAAGCTCTTCTGATTTGGGTTTGATTTCTAGCCAGTATCCCAGTGCATCCCTCGGTCTGTCTCTTTTCAGTCTCTGGTGTAGTGATCCAAGAAGCCTGACCTACTTTCCTTGGCTGGAAAATACTTTTGTCTAGGTGGGTGTGGGCTGTGTCTAGACTACATCCCTCTTTCAACAGAGGGATGTAAATTAGACACTTCAAAATTGAAAATAAAGAGGGATTTAAATATCCCGTGCGTCATTTGCATAATTGCGTAATGGCGCTCTTTCGAAAAAGCGCCATTTCGAAAGTAAAACCGCAGTTTAGACGCGGTTCTTCCAAAAATGGCAGGCTTTTTCGAAAGATCCTGTAAACCTCAGTTTTTGAGGAGTACAGGATCTTTCGAAAAAGCCTGCTGTTTTCGAAAGAACCGCATCTAGACCGCAGTTTTATTTTTCAAATGGCATTTTTTCAAAAGAGTGCCATTATGCAAATGAAGCACGGGATATTTAAATTCCTGTTTCATTTTCAATTTCGAAGTGTCTAATTTAAATCCCTCTGTCGAAAGAGGGGTGTAGTCTAGACACAGCAGAGAGCGGAGAACTTGCCGAACCCTACGGAGTGTTAATTCCCCTCACACACCGAAGGGAGACACAGGGCAAAGTGTGTGGTAGCACCCTTGATGTGGAAGGGGTGGGACACAGGGGCTGGTGATAAGCCTTTGTAAAAGTTTCCCTTAGGAATCTGTTTGCCAGTTAAAAACCTCCCCCTCTTTGTTCGAGATCACAACTGTAGATGTGTTTGCAACTCGTGTGCTGTTTGCCAACCGTCCGTGTAGTCAGTGTGAGCATTTAAAAGCCATTAGAATACTCCTGTTCCATCACCCACGGGCTGCATCAGTCGTCACACTAAACTGCACCCGTGTGATAGCGTCCCACACTGGTAAGCTATCTTTTACGGGAACATTTTCTACACTTGCCTCCATTTGGGGACTCACTGAAATGCAGTTGAACTATGCACCTAATTCCCCTAGACTCCTTTAGAAAATTCAAGTCATACGCAATAAATCACCCTGGACACCCTAGAGTTGGGTCAGATTGTTTAGTGATTAAAGACCAGCCTCTAACCCTGTCCCAGCACAGCAGAAAAGGCAACACTGAGGCCACGTTAGGCCTTTTCCCTGTTGCGTTTCAAGAAGCCGTAAAGATTTCTGGGAACGTGCACATGGATGCCCCGAAGGAAATAACTGCGGCTTCCTTATGACTGTGCCTGAGCTCCTTGTGCCGGGACGGGAAGCAGAGGTTGCCGACAGATGTTCTGGAGTATTGCACCCCAGTACTGGAGTATTGCGCTGGAAATCTGCTAGCAAATTGAGGGATGCTCCAGTGTCAATGTGAGGGAGAGGACATCCCTCAGCAAGACTAGCTAATGGTTTGATTTGACACGAAGGGAAGTCAACAGCAGGTTTTCCATTGCTTCCCTTGTGATTGGATTGGGCCCTCCCCCTGCACATAATCAACAGGAGTTTTGCCACCAAGGACAGTTAGGTGCGAGACTGAACTCATGCCAATGGTTCCTCTCATTTCTCCCGTGCATGTGCGGAATGAATTTTGTTGTGTGCACTAACAGAGGTGATGTGTGACACAACACCTCCATATGGGTGCACATAACAATTCACGTGGTAAGAGTGGGATTGAGGGGCACGGAGCGTGTGTGTGTGCAGTGGGGGCTCAGGGCTGGGGCAGAGAGTTGGGGTGCAGGGGGGTGAGGGATCCAGCTGCAGGTGTGGGCTCTGGGGTGTAGGCTGCCAGGGGGCTACGGTGAGCAGAGAGGACTCCCCCTAAGTGCTCTCTCCCCACAGCAGCACGTGGGCTGGGGGGAGAGGTATCTCTCCTCCTGGCCATGGTGGATCTGAGCCAGGGCTGAGCTGGGGCCAGGGGAGGGGCACCGCTTCCTGCCATGGCAGGTCCATGTTGGGGGAAAGGTACTTCTTCCTGCTGCAGCCCTAAGCCACTGCATGGGTGCAATACTCCGACAGATGTTCTGGAGTATTGCACCCCAGTACTGGAGTATTGCGCTGGAAATCTGCTAGCAAATTGAGGGATGCTCCAGCTACACAGCTTAGACCCAAACCATTCTTGATTGAGCACCACCACCTGCTAGAATGAGCAGCAGAGCCAAAAGCGGGGTGCACTGGGCAAGCTGTCACAGATGTGAGCTTGCAGCCCTTTAGGCTCCTTATTGATGAAATGTATGGAGAATCTTTCCAGCGGCATCCAGCGTGAATGTCCAGAGCCCTCACCTTGGGGTGTGACCAATGGAAATTGCCCCATGATCCTCCAGGCGCATCTTCCACCTGGAGATATTTCAGTGGGCATTTCTGGGGTCTGGATGCTTCTGAAGTGGACTTTATGTCCATCTGGCTTCTAGTATCACTTTGATTGCAGTCGTACATGAACGTCTCCGGACATGTTTGGGCTCTGTCGGTCTTCTGCTGAACTCTGATTTCTTCATCTATCCAACGGTGCCACCCCCACTAATTAAATCCCCAAATATTGTCTAGTTTAGTCTATTTTTAGGATTTTATTCAATGCCCGTCATCACAGTCTCTGGCTGTTTCCTCCTGCCAGTCAGTTCTTCTGTATTATAACACTGGAGAATCCGTATTCATGCAGATTCTGCAAGAGAAGCAGTTGGGGCCACGATACAAATTCTTCAAGGCGTGGAAAGGAGTCAGTCGTGATCGCCGGGGTCGGTTTGAATTTACCCATCTTAACAAGGTGGGGAAGAAAAGGAGTTAGTGAGCTCAATGAGTGGGTGACACTCATCAGATGAAAGGAACAGGGCCTACCGTACACCTTGGCATCTGAGTGTGGTCCAGGTGTCCTGGATAACAGTCCATGCTGTGTTTTGCTAATCAGCCCCTCTCTGCTCTGTGTTTCGCTCCAATACGACGACTCCTTAGGCCAAACCCGCACATCCACCCATGCTGCTGGTGGTGGACGATGCCAGGAGGTGGGGGCAACGTTTGCAATATGTCCCCAATGCCCCCCTCCCATAATGGAGCATGTTTAAGTGGGTGGTTCAAGCTTAATTCCCTTTATCTCCACTGTTTACAGCTAGCCTCTGTTTTGATAAGGCAGTCATGGATGATCCACATAGGACAATGGCGCCCATTAGAGCATGGCAGAACGATTTCCTTCTGCCTCTTTTTCCTTCTGCCTCTTCTAACAAGGCTCAAGTTAGAGGGGGGAAACGGTAGGTTAAGCGGAGTTTTAAGAACAGGACAAACTTTATAAGGGAGAGGAAAGGTCACTGGTGCAATCTGAAGGGCATTCACCGGGTATTTTCCTTGTTTAACCCGCTTAGAAGCAATCTGATTCCAGCCCATGCCTCAGCGTGTCTCCAATTCACGTATCAGTTAGCTCTACCATCTGGCTCGCTTTGGCCCTAAATGTATGTCACTAAGGGTACGTCTACACTAGCTCGTTAGTTCGAGCTAGGTAGGCAAATGAGG
>JANRFK010002932.1:27910675-27922231 GCA_030068395.1 Apalone spinifera | reverse complement strand
CCCCCCCCCCCGCACAGTTTTATAGCTGTTGGCCCTCTCAGCATCCTCAGAGCTGCTGCATCCTTCCTTAGTCCAGGCCTGAACCTCACCGTGCCCTCTGGTGCTCAGCCTGGGAGTCGGAGAGCAAAGTTGGCTGCTCAGGGGAATTATTTGGATTCCATCCTGCAGGCCATTCTGTGGCTGTTCCTTTGGTCCTGGTCCTATGGACCTCGAGCCGGGTCTTCCCTCACGTCAAATTTCCACACATGTTCAGAAATAAGATTTCAAACAAATATTCCCCCTCTACTCGGCCACTGGGGCCTCAACTTCCCCCTCTGAAATAAGCCTTGACGTTTTCCCCACCCAATTTTGCACCTGCAAAATAGTCCTGCCCGTCGCTTGTATTTGCAGGTGCAAACGGCACTGGTGTGTTCACAAAGCAGATGGGTAGTGTGTGCACACATCAGGCGGTGGCTGCTCGTGCAAAGAGCTCTCACCATCACCTTGGCAAACCCAGCTCCGCCCATGTGCAAAACCCGAGTTTCTGAATGGCTGGGAATTTGGGCAAACCAAGCATACCCAGTGTTCTGGAAACAGCTTTTGAAAATGGGACCAGGGAGGGTTGGCGTATGGGACTTGCAGTAGAAATGTGTGTGTGTGTGTGTGTGTTGCTCGTTTTGGTGGCAGTACGCAGAGCAGACATCACCCAGGGAGTCAGCAGCCTCTTCTGTGGAGAGTCTCCCCTTAATCAGAACTGAGCACAAAGAGCTGAAGTGAGTCATCCCTGACTGCTAATGAATCCATTTGACAAGTGGTCAGTGGTCTTCAGCTCCCAGCAAAGGTCTAAACCATGGGTTCCCAAACTGGGGGGCATGACCCCCTGGGGGGGGCATAAAGAAATTCCAGGGGGGATTTTTTGCACCCAGCCTCCATCAAGTTTTGCTGCTCGGTTCGGTTTCTTTTTTTTTTTTTGCTCAACAATTTTGCTATTTTTTGGGGGGTGGGGGTGTGTGTGTGAGGGTTTTTCAAACATCAAAAAGGGGGCTGTGATGCCAAAAAGTTTGGGAACCACTGGTCTAAACGGAGGTGCAGGGAGGGAGACATGCCACAGGTGGCAGGTGAATGTAGGGCTAGAGGAGGCAAGTTACCAGCCCCGCCCCTTCTGCCCAAGACTCCGCCCCTGCCACCCAAGGTCCCCAGGGAACCCAAGCCTCCCCTCCCAAGATGAGCAGCCCCGGCTTTCCTGGGACCTGGGAGCACAGAGAGGGCAGGCAGCCTGTGGGCCCCAGCGTTCCCCAGAGCATGGGGAGGGTGGGCAGCCCCTTTGGCCCCAGAGCATGGGCGGCACCTGCTCCCAGCCTCTCCAGGGGGTTGGCAGCTCGGCCCCCACCTCGGAGAGGCAGGCAGCCCCAGGAGACAGGAGCCGTGCTGAATGGGGAGGGCTGGGGGCTGAGCAGGGCCAACCAGGCGGTTCTGAAGGCATTGCCTTCCCCTGCCTCTGACACCCGCTGCTCATGAGAGGGGCAAGGTGAGCTTGTCATTTCTGCAAAAGGCCCCTTCATTCCCTCCTCACGATGGATGCCCCCAGCCCATCAGAGGCGCTGCCCGGGTAAGCAGATGCTGCTGCTGCTTGGTAACCAAGAGCCTTTGCTGAACAGCAGGGGGAAGGGGAGTGGGCTGGTTGGCCCCCCTAGTGGGGACACACAAGGGCAGGAGTTGTCAGGATCACTTCCAGCTTTCTGGACAATCCCAGCTCAGTCCATGGCTTGGGCTGCGCGCAGGACCAATTGGTTGTTTCAGGACCACCCCATCCAGCTGACAGACACAGAGGGCTGCAGGGCAGCTCCACAGCAAGTGACCGAGTGTGCTTTGGCATCTCATTGTGCACAAGGACCAGGCTGTGTCATTTCCTCCTCACTCAGGGAAAACCCCACAAACTGTACTAACAGTCAAAACCAAGCAGCTCGACAGGGACTCAGCCCAGATGGATGGGGGAACCTTTTCTGTCTGCTCTGAGCGGTCATCGACAGGGAACAGGCAAGGCTGGATGGAGATACCTGAGAGTGAAATCCAGCCCATGATCTCTCCCAAAGCTTCTGCGGCCGAGTCCCTTTTTAAGCAGTGTTCTATCAGCTGAGCATTTGGGCGGCCACCCAGAAAAGATTCAAATGCTGCTCAGCTGATTAGCAGAGTACCCACACTGCCCACAGCCAGTGACATGTCTTTCTACTGGTGGTGCACATCCACACATGCTTCAGTGCACATAACAAAATTTAATCTGCACACAAATGGAAAAATTAGAGGGAACACTGGTGGACATTGGCAGGATATTGACAGGCCTCAGGAGTATACCACAGTGAAGCTGGGGAGCGGGGCAGGGATGCTAAGGTTTGCCATGGTTAACTCCACCAAAGCCAAGAAAGTCACAGCTCAGAACTGGCCTTTCCACTTCCCAGGCACAAGGGCAGGGCAAGTCAGACCTGGGCACCAGGTTCCAGGGGGCACCGAACAGGTAGGTGTGCTACTCAGTTTTCTGTTTTCCCCTCCAATTGGGAGTGGATCTTCCCAACTGGCCGGCTGTTTTTTTTTTTTTTTTAGCTGTTGCGTGCAAGATGGGTGTGGGAGATGCCAAAAATCTTTCCCCCCCTGGACAGCACAAAGGCTCAGGCTGGTCCCACACAAGAGAATGCCAGCCTGTATGATACTTGGCCACTTAGAGCATGTCTATGCTAGGAAATTATTTTGAAATAACTAAATTTGAAATAACAATCAAAATAGTATGTCCCCACTCCAGGGGAGCCTCAAAATTAGTCCGAGGCAGGCTTCATTATTGTGGATGCACTACCTCGACTTAGGGTACGTCTAGACTGTGGGAGTTTTCCGGGAAAACTCCGCTGCGTCCAAGGAATTCATTTGCTCTTCAACAAAAAAAAGTGGAAGAGCAAATGCACTTTTTTGGGAGCCCTGTATTCCTTGTTCTACAAGGCAGAAGGGATATTCCAAAAGAGGGGGATTTTCCGAAATTTGGCCTGGTGGGGGCCAAATTTTGAAAAAAACCTTTTCCGAAAAAAAATCGGAAAAAGGTGTAGTTTAGACCTATCCTTAGAGCCCCAGGAAGCATCAGGGAGTAATTACTTTGAACTACTCTGGGGAGTAGTTATTTCGAAATAGCAGCAGTAGGAGCAGCGACACGACCACTATTTTGAAATAACTATTTCAAAATTAGCGTTATTCCTTGTGGAAAGCAGGAGTTGTTGTTTTAAAATAACCAGCCTGTTATTTTGAAATAATGGGCTTGGTAGTGTGGATGCGCCGCTTATTATTTCGAAATAAGGGGGGTTATTTCGAAATCACTCCCTAGTGTAGACCAGGGCCTAGTGGCTGGGCCGTGGAGGATACTTTTTTCACTGTGAACATCTATGTGATGCTTTCACTGATTGTATTTCATAGAAAATTGGACTGAAGATACGCACACAGAGAAGGAGTTTAATACAGTCTGTACTATATTCAATAGCTTACTTCTTGCATCTTTGATCTTCACCTGTTCTTGTGGCCATGAGTCTGCCCTATGAACTAAGCAGCTGAAAACATTTGGCGCTAAAGACAGAAGCGGGTGGTGTAAATCAGGCAGTGCCTTTGCTGTCAATGTTAATTTATACCCACTGAAGATCCAGCCAGAAAACGCTGAATTCTCAAAACAATTTGGGTCCAGGTGCTCTCTCCTTTATCATCCCATCATTCAAACAGAATGGAGCAGATGGATCTGACACACCAAGTCCAGGGAGAGTTTTTATACAGGAGTCCTGAATCCATGAAAAGAGGTTGATAACAGAAGGGCTGACGGACCCTTCATCTTTGTGACTGGTGCAACAGATGGCAGGGAGACAAATGGGGGAACTGGAGATGAAGTACCACATCACCCAGTAAAGAACTCCTTCAAAATACCCCTCCTGTATCATCTGAGAAAAGAAGAATAATTAACTGCCTCTGGCATCTCAGGCTGCACAGGGATTGTACCGCATTTTGGAACTCAGCGGGAAGTAAATCAGAATTCAAAGGACTGGAGAAAAAAAAAAGAAAGAAAGAAAAATCTCAGCACTGACTCGTGCAAGCCCTCTGATCTAGTCATTGCCAGTTATGAGTGTGTGAGGGCGATGTAATCATTTTGGCTGAGACTTTCAAAGTCCCCAAAGGATTTAGACACCCTCCTTCTGTATCAAAGCATTCAAATCCCCAAGTCCATGTGGCAAATGTAGCTTTAATGTTTCAGTTTCAAAAATTCACCTGTCAAACAGTTTGTGAGGGCACTTGCCAAAATTAAAACCACACAGAAAAGACATTCACAGATCAGCTAAATAATTTCTACTCCCCGGCAGTGTCCCCTCCGAGCTTTTCCATCCATGTGCGGAATTATTTTTTTCCTTGTGCACCGAGGCAGGTGTGCATGTGCACCACCAGTAGAAACAAAACACCCAGCCGTGGATGCTCTGCTAATCAGCTGGGTGGCTGTGGAATCTCTCCTGTGCCACCACCCAAGCACCTGGCTTACAGGGAACACTGTTCAAAGGCCAGAGCTTCCGTTGTAATGACAGACAGATAAGGAGGGATCTCTCAGGCAGTCAGGGATCTTAGCCAAATCACAGCCACCCCCCTTGAATGGCATCTGCAAATGAGCGGGCAAACAGACCCATTTTTAGAATTAGTTCCCGAGTTTAAGTCGACACTTATTATTATTGCTTTACACCCCTGCCCGTCCCTGCAAAAAATCGCAACGGTGAATAGCAGCTGGTGTGTTTTATAGCACTTAAGCCATCTAGCTCTCTGATTACACTGGCTAGCCATATGCTTAATGCTAGGCCCCCATTCTGAGTGTCGAGCTCAGGGATGTTTTGTATAGAGCCGAGCTTTGCCTCTGTGTCCTTTGCTGAACCTCCCCTTGTTTCTATGGCCATGCAGTGTGTTGGGAGCTGGTTGCCTGCCTGCCTGCTCTCCACCACAGAGGTGGCTGCATTCTGTAAGTGCCGGAGACACAGAGAGGTGTTTCTGAAGTGCTTTGACAGTGTTTGAAAGATGACAAATGTTATTTTGCCTCTTGTGGTCCTCGCCACTCATTTCCCTGCCTTTATCAGGCTCTCCAGCTAAACCATATTAAGGTCACTTTCACTCTGAATAAGGGTGTTCACACAGGAGTTTCATGCAGTTTAACTAATCCACTTCAAATTCACATGTAATTTGGATTATCGTTCCCACACGTCCCCATGTAGAGAGTTGCTAAGCCCCCTGTTTCACTTAACCCAAGCTATTGTGAAACTTTTGGGGGCTTAACCCAAGCTATTGTGAAACTCTTTGGGGGCTGTCATTTCCTCTTTCAAAGATAAACTTTTTGCTCCTTCCAGCTACTCCTGTCTTAGTGCAAGTCTTCCCCCACCTCCCTCAGCTTTCAGAAGAGGGGAACTTAAATAAATTATTATTATTAAAAAAAAGAGATGAAAACATTGATATCTTGGAAGCATCCGTGCCAAGGATGTGAGAGATTCAATGATTCTGGCTCATTGCAACATGTTCTTCTCAATACCATCCACAGCCCCATATCCACTACCAGGGCCCCGGCCCCAAACGGATCAACCTCCAATTACGACCGGCCAGCTGTATGCGCCTGTGAGTGAAATAACCCTGATGAACTGCTGCTTGACTCAGAGTGTGTGGGAGTTGTTAATTATTTTGGCAACCGCAAAATGCATCACATTATTTTTCCACCATGGGGATGCTCTTTTTTTTTAGACAATGAGTTTGATTTATTGTGGGACAGATCGATAGAGAGGGAGAGCTAATGGAGGGGGAAAGAGACGGCTGTGGAGAAGAGACGGAAAGTCAGATGAATGATAGATACAAAGTCTAAGGAGCAACGGCAGAGGCATGTACTTCAGCGGGGCTGAAAGCAGACTGGGAAATTCTGCAGTGCCTCGGCCTTGTTTTGGACACAGTGGGCCAGATGAATCTGTATTGTAGCGCCACTGGATTTACAGCAAGGATGGATTTGGCCAGGCGCCACCGGCGGGAAGCAGAGCATTTCTAAGACAAACACCCATCATTTTCCTTTGCAGCTTGCCGAGTGGAGATGATCAGGCCGCCAAATTACAGGCGCGGTGCGCAAGGTGTGGAATACACGTCGCTGATTCCATTGAAAGCCATTTCATTACCTGGGCCTTTTGAGTTCCAGCGTAACGAATGTGTGTCCGGGTGCGCAGCATTCGCCGTTGAGCTGGGATCAGTGGGGCTTGCTGGGGTTTTTATTAGTTTTTGATTGTCATTTTATTTCCCAACAATGTCCCAGCTTCATTTGAATCATTGCTTGCGGGGGGAGGGGAGGGGGTTCAGGGTGCAGGCTACCCCGGGGAGAGAGGACACTCCTAGCCCCCTCTCACCGCAGCAGCATGGGGCTAGGCGAGAAGCGCCTCTCCATGGCTGCTGCAGCTCCAGCGGGTACAGCTGGGGGAGGGGTGCATGTCCCCCAGCTGGGGCAGGTCCAGGTTTGTCTGCCCCCTGCACTCCCCAGTCTGAGTGAGGAATGCAGCAAACTGAGCGCTTTCCCCTTGCTCCCTGATGAAAAACAGCCAGCAATGTTTCCATAGGAATTGAGGGGGGAGTTTCAGCCCCCCTGACCTCCCTAAAGGGTGCTTGGGGTGGGGTGGGAGGCTTGGGACTGAAGCAGTCCTGGATCGGGACGTGTGCCCAGTCTGCCCTTTTCTCCTGTCTGCTGATTCTTTCTCTTTTCTGTCTGGTTTTCCGAGAAGCAATCCCATTCCAGGAACATCCCATTGTCCAGGCCCAACCAAACTCTGACTTTGCTTTCAGTTATGATAAGAGGAAGCTGGGTACTGAGTTTGGTGGTTCCAGCTCTGACTGTTTAGGAGTTCTTGAACAGACAGACAGACACTCTCAAATATATAATTGATTTATTTTAAAGTAGCTCCTAAGAGTCCTCATCGTGGACCAGAACCCCACTGCGCTGTATAAATACAAAGCAAAAAGATGGCCCTTGCTCCAAGAGTTTACAACGTAAGCGTTTGTCTCCACAGGGACACACAGGAAAAGGAATCTGAATTAACGAAAGGTGTGTGAATTAAAAGTGGATTAGTTCACTGCATTAAATCCCTGGCGGTGAAAGAATCCAGCAGAGGGGAGGCTGGGCTACCACTGGAGGGGAAAGGCGCTGGCGGGAGGGAAGTCGCAGCCTCCTCTCTGCCCCAGCCTTCCCTGCAGCTGGAGTCTTGCCCTGCATCGGGGTGGATCCCACGGCGGGATGCGACACTGTGAAAATAGCAGCGTAGTCGGGGAGGCACAGGCGGGGCGAGCAGAGAGCCGGGTAAGGTATGCGCTCGCTTAGCCACGCACACCCTTCAAATGTGTCTTTGCTGCGCTCTCTGAAGCGGCGCCTCCCATCTGACCCTGGGACTGATACCCAGGCTAGGGGGGTTACAGTGGTACAGCAGTGAGGCTGTATCCTCTGAGAGGGCTGTATGTCGCGGGGTGAGTGCTTTTTCTTTTTTACAGGTAGCAGGCTAAGTGAGTGCCTGCTGCAGATTGCTTCGGGCCTCTCTAAAAGAACATCTTGCATTCCCAGATGTGCAAAGGGCTATTTTCCAGCGTGGGATTGCTGTTTATCATGGCTGCGAACCAAACACCTTCATGACTGGGCCTCGAAGAGGCTTCTGCTCTTGTCTCACCCAGGGAAGAGAATACAATAAGGCACTCCGGAGGCACAAAAAGTCTCACAATTAATTCATTTTTCCCAACCTCTGCATGTACCTGTGTCCTCTCAGTGTTCTTTGCACTTCTTACTTCCTAAGGGTGCGTCTATACAGCACCCTTAGCTTGAAATAGCTTCTTTTGTCATTTGGCGCTGTTGACACAGTGCCAAATTTCGAAATAACTTGCTATTCCAAAATGCTCCTTCACCCTCGTGGAACGAGGGTTACCGGGATGTCGGAATAAACCGCCCGTTATTTCGAAATCTCTTTCAAAATAACAGTCTGCTTCAATAGACACAGAATAGCTATTTCGGGATACTTCTGGTATCTCGAAATAGCCCTGCAATGTAGATATACCCTAGCTGAATAATAGCTGTCTGCTCCCCTGGGCTGAGGATGTTTTTCTACTAGACAATTCAGCCTACTTAGACGTCCGTGTGCAGGAAAGGTTCAGGACTTGGCGTAGAGATAATATTTCTGAGCAGCGAGGTGTGCGGTGGGCTGAGAGTTAGATGAGCAGATATGCTGTGCAGATCAAGATGGCGAGGCTTTCGAGGAGCAGAAGTGCAGGGCAAGAACTAAGCTATCATTAGTACTACAGGTCCGTACTGTATTGTGTTGACCGAGCTGGGTGGGGGGGAAATAGCAGTGGATGACGATGAGTAACATAAATCTGAGCTGTGATGCCAGGGCAGAGCTGGGGGAAAAAGGAGGACGGGGCCGAATGGAAGTATCAGGAAGAGCTTGGGTCTGGATCATGGTGTAATGGCAAAACCGCTTGGAGAAAACGTCCCCGGTATGTGACTAAGGCAACTGCAATTTGGACCCACCTGTTTTAAAGTCGTCACTGCTCTAGCGACAGCCCTTGCTGGGTGATGGTTCATAACACTGATCCAGGCAGAGAAAAGGCCAAAAATGTGAGATTTCACCAGAGGCTTGTAGGGGGTCTGTCTCCTAAAAGATCAAGCTCTAATCAAAGTCCTTCGGCACTGCTGAATACCCACGGATTAGCTGCGGTGCATCTCACGCTGTGCATGAGCGGAGCTGTTGAAATGCACCATGAGATAACCTCCAGGTGAGGGCAAATCATGAATTAAAAAGAAAAAAGGCGCCATATTTTGGTCCCCCAGCTGTCCAACATGGCGGTAGCCTCCTTGGAGAACAGTGCACAGCAGAGCTTAATGGCAGATCAGTGCTGTGATTAAATATGCCCCCCAGCAGGGACCCATTGTGACCTGCTGATGGCTGTAGTGAGGCTCTAACTGCCTGTGATGGGGTGGACTGGACCCGGAAGCTCTTCTGGAGGCTTGCGGCCTTGCCACCACCCCTCCCCAGAAAAGGACAATAGAGAGGTCCTTCGAGGAGGCTAGCGGGGTTTCACTACCGCCCTTTCTCCCCCTGGTTCTCTGTCCCCCGAGGAACCTGGCCTCAGGGATTTTGGGGGGGCTTGGTTCTGGGTGGCAGCCATGGCTGGGCCTCCCCACACTCCCCACAGTGGCGGGAGCCACGGGGAACTGGAGTGAATGCGCCCGCCATGGGCACTCTGCTTCCCCACAGCTCCTGCCACTGCAGGAAGTGCGAGGAGGCCAGATGGCTGCTGCTCCCCCACACCAGGCCTCTCTGGTACTCTCTGAGGCTGGGTCCTTCAGGGGATAGGATGCCGTGGGGGCAGGCCTTGGGGGATGGGTTTGGATTGTGAATATGGCCCAGCCTGTAGATGTCTAGGAGGCCGGGAGTTTGAGACTCCTGCCCCAAACATTCCTACTATCATGGCTGATCGGTGGCTTTTAAAGCCAGAGAAAATCCATGGCCCAGCTCTGTGACTTGGTTTCCTGGCTTGCTTGAAGCATGGCTGGATTTACGAACGTCCAGCTGTTGTGGGAGACAGCCCGGTACCTCCTAAGCCCAGCCAGCGCTAGCCTGCCCACCCCCTGTCCTTCTGAAGGCTCCCAAGCAGGGAGGGAGGAAGGGGAGTGCTGCCGAATCTAAGCACAGCGTGTCTGCAATCAGTGCTCCTCACTGAAATAAGAATGTCTCATTGCACGTGCCAGTCAGCCGGTGAGATGCCTGTTCTCGCCGAGCTGTCAAAGAAACATCAAGCCACCTAAATCCCAAATTAAAGCCTATTTAAAAGTCAAAGGCGCGCGGATGCCGAACAATCAGGGACGTGCCCTTGGAGAGGGCCGCCTGTGGTGCACCCAGTGTTATTGCAGCAGAATTCTCCGCCAGATTATTCAGGGGTTAGACGGTGCCGCAAGAGCTCGGCTCCATAATGAGTGCCCCTCCTGGGGGAGAGTGACTACAGTCCTGCTGGAACATTAAACTGCAAGGCTGTGTTCAATTACCTCAGCCTAAAGCCTGCGGGGTGGAGGCGAGAACCAGCCAACTTTATTTCCTGCAAGCCCGCCCCAGCTGACTCCGGGGGAGAACACAGTGGTATTTTGAACGCATGCCTTGGGAGGACCCTCCGCACAGCGAGCTCTGAGTCATGCTGGCAACATTCCCTCTTTGCTGGGATCAGGATTATTTTCTGACCCTGGCTTGCAGGGTGAGACACGAAACCCAGGTCCAAACCCTCTGTGGTCACAGACCCCCAGTAGGACTAGTGATAGAGATGTAGCCACAATAGTCTGGTCTTGCTGAAACAAAAGACAGGCCTATTAGGTGATGAGCTTTTGTGGGCCAGACCCACTTCCTCAGATCAAAGTGTGGAAGAAAATTGGCACGACCATATATACCAAAGGGATACAATAAAAAAAATACATATAAAATTCACAAATCAGATTTTAGAACAGAGGAGGGGTGGGGAGGAAGGTTAGTGTCTATGAGATAAAGATAGTAGGGGTGATAATTGGGGAAGCTACTTGATTGCCATTAATGACCCTCTGCCGACCTGCCCCGACATGGTGCTTTGCAGCTGTGAACTAAGAGGGCTAGGAGTTAACGGGGCTGGGATCTATCTAGGCCGGACATCCACTCCATTTCAGTGCGGGTTTTGAGATTTCAAAATAGATGTTCATTTTGATTTGGAACGCAGCCTGAAAAGGCTGGGAATTCCCCAGTGCGAAAGTGAAGGAAAAAGTAGATGGGGGTCAGGAGAAACTTTTTCTTTTACTAGCCCCCTTTTTAAAAAAATGTATATTATAACTGGAAGAGGTACCCAGTGTTGCCTGGGTCCTTAACTCAGTTCAGGATGCAGGCTGCCCTGGGGGGAGAGGACAGCCCTGGCCATCTCTCTCCGCAGCAGTTTGGGGACCAGGAGAGAAGTGCCTCTCCATGGTGCTACAGCTCCAGCAGGCACAGCTGGGGGAGGGGTGCACATCTGTGCCCCCTGCAAGGGGAAGTTTGTGTGCCCCCTGTGCTCCCCAGCCTGAGTGAGGAATGCAGCAAACTGGGCACTTTCCCCTCGCTCCCTGATGAAAGGGAACAGCCAGGTCTCCATATGAATCTTTAGGTCCCCCCCCCCGCGACAATAAATGCCTGACGGATGGGAGGCTCAAGGCGGGGGCAGTCTCAGACGGGGGGTTGTATTCCCTCCCCCTTTCACTGACCTGGTGATTCCAGGCACAATGCATTTTCTGGGCCCAACCAAACCCTGACCTTGCTTTAAGTTTAAGTTGTGATAAGAGGAGGCTGCCTGCCGAATTTGGCGGTCCTAGCTCTTACCACTGAGGAGGAGTTCTTGCTCCGACAGACGGATGGACAGATAGGTGAAACTCCTTCAGATATGTAGTAGACACACCAAATAACTAACCTTTTGACATAGAAAGTTATTTCAAAATCAAAAATGGAAAGGTTTTGTTCTGAATCAGGTTGTTTTGACATT
>JANRFK010002932.1:27833142-27844276 GCA_030068395.1 Apalone spinifera | reverse complement strand
TTTCAAAAAAGCGGCTCACTTTTTCGAAAGAAGTGGTTGCAGTCTAGACGCTCTTTTTCGAAAGAGGCTTGTAGTCCAGATGTAGCCTCTGATCTACATGACATGGGTGAAATCCAGGCTCCACTGAAGTCAGTGAAAGTTTTGCCATTCATTTCAATGGGGGCAAGGTTTCACCCCGCCTCTCGGTTGCCTGTTTTGCCCCAGGTCTGGCTGTGGAACTCCTGTTGTCAACAGGAGATCCACCTGCCGAACATGGCATGGAATAGCAGATCAGAGCAATGAAAGGGCCCCTGGCCCTCAGATACTGCCTGGGAGAATTTGGAAGATAATGAAATTATTGTTAGAGAGCTTAGGCTTGTCTTTCAGCAGGGGTTGGGTGGTTAAAGCCCTTCCTAAGCCTCTATAGAGAGAAGTGTCCTGCAAGCCCACATACAACTGAATCGAGTATTAAAGCAATTTAGGTTATTTGAAAGTGTCCAACTCAATAGCTTTCCGTGTCTTCTCGGAGAAGAATAAGATGAAATTATCACAATGGCCCCTGGAAACCCAAGTGTATCCACATTAATACAACTTGGTAAATCTATATCGCTTCCTTCTTGGCATGTCTGTGCTGCCTCTGTCAAGGGCCTGAAAAATAATTTAGCTTCCAAGCTGGTTTCATCCTGGCTTGGATTCTCCTGAGGCAAAAGTAGGAAGGAAAGGAACCCGAGAGAGGTCTGTGCAGCATAGAGGGAAAACATTGTGTTTACATTGTGACAGAATGTGGAAAAAGAAGGCCAGGAGGTATTTTATGTCTTGCGCTCCCTCAGATACCTCATCATCATAATCCTCCTTCATTCTGTCTAGCAAGGTGCTCTCAATCTCAATTCACAGGTCGCATTTGGAAACTATTAAGTTGAAAGCAAAGGAAGGTGAATTAGGAAGAAAATGGAACATTTTCAAGAATTTGTAACTAAACAAAATCTGAGTCTTTTATTTGCTTTGGCCCAAGAACTTTTCCTTTTCTCTGCTGCCCGTGCTAGCTCTTCAGTGCTCTTTCATCCCCAAGAAGTGGGGATTTGTTCTGTTTCTTGCAAATTTGTGGCGACTTTTGATGTGATTAGTCATAGTGATCACAGCTGTTTCAGCGCAAAGGTGGCCAGAGTTGAGAAGGAAAAGTTTCTGTGAAAATGTTTGAAATTTCAGAAATGTTTCTGGTTCAAACTGGGACAGAGAGCCAACATCTGGAAAGTTTTCAGGGGAGGAAAAATAAAATCAGTTCAGACCAACTGAAATGTTTCATTTCAATCCCCTGAAAACATTTCATTTGACTTTTACCATGTAAAACAAAGGGTTAAAATTAGTTTGCTTCTAATGAAAAACCACTTTGAACCTGAAAATAAACTTTTTTTTTATTTAGAAAATGTTGAAACAGGGCGCTTTGAATTTTTTTCCAAATATTTTTTGAGTCAAGACATTTTACCAAAGCCAAGCCTTTCCCACATCAAGTTTAGGTTTTGACAAATTGGCATATTCCAGTGAAAAATATTTAATCAGTACATTCCTGATCAGTTCTAGTGGATGTGGCTGGGTGAAGTTTTGGGTTCTGGAAGATTAAACAGAACACTGGGGTAATTTTCAAATTTGGAGTATCCTCATCGACCCTCAAGCTAGCCTCCAGCTCTGTATTTTTTGTACTTGGCATGCCGTACTAGGCTCTTGTTGGTTCATAGCTGCTATGTTTTGGTTTATTTAAATGAGGAGAACAATGAAATGGAATGTTCATACAGAAAACAGCAGGGTAATGCATTTTTAAAACCCAGGGCTGGAGCGTGGCCTTCAATATGACTGCTTTGTATTACTTCAATTGAGCAAAAAGTGTAGGAAGCAATCCTCAAGAGGCAGATGGGCATTGAACCTATAAAAGCCAAGGCCAGTTTGAGGCCTTTTTAAAACTCAGGATCATTTGGAACAAAACTGAATATGGTCACTGTAACAGGGTGGGTTCCCTGCACTAGCTCACAAGGAGAGGGCTGGGGCTGGGAGCCAATCACAAGTGGACTTGAGACAGCCAATCAGGGCCGAGCTGGGTCCTATAAGAAGGGCTCCTGAACAGGAGAAGCTCACTCTTGCTCAGGCAATGGAGGGAGAGGAATCTAGTATCCTGCTAGCATGGGATACTTTGGACAGAGCAGTTCTGGGGAAAGGCGGAGGAGTTCAGGTCTGAATAAACCCCAGGCTAAGGCCTAGGAACAGGGGCCCAGGGAGGTAATGGGGCTGCAGAGAAGCAGCCAGGGCAGGAATAGGTCCAACCCCTCACCCCCTGCCCGTGATGAAGTGACTAGTTCAGTCTGCTGTTTGTCCTGAGGGAAGGAGCTAGATGATGAATGGCAGTGGGTCATTGAGGCAAGAGGTGACTTAGGGGTGATTTGGCTCCCTGAGGTTGGGGGGGGGGTGCGGCCATGGGGCAATACCCAGGAAAAGGGACACTATGGTTTAGGAGGGACGTGGGGCCTGACACGATGTGGGGGAGAACAAGGGGAAAGACTAGTAACAACGGATGAGACTCTGGAAAGGAGGGCACTCCAAAGCTGGAAGAGCTAATTCCTGGACTGACCAGCAGGAGGTGCTACGGCAGTGAGTCCCAATCTCTTGCACTCACACACTGCAGTGACTGAGTGTTGGGCAGCAAACTTGAGTGTTTACCTTTGAAATGGCTTCCTCTACACACTGATATGACAACAATGGGCAGAAGATTTTAGATTGTCATAGGAACGGGCCTGACGGAAAATCTTGTAGGGATGTTGCGGGATGGTCATTCCCCCTCTCCCACTATCCACGCCTCCCCGTTCACTCCCATCTGGTTGATTTTCTGGTAATCTATATCCATGAGAGGTTGGTGCAGCTGGGGGTGGGGGAGGCAGGCCCTCAGCCCCCTCTGCTGAGGCCCCGCCCCCTCTGCCGAGGCCCCGCCCCCATGGGGAGGGGAGGAAGTGCAGTAGTGTGCAGAGCAGGCCCCACCCCGTGCGGAAGGGAAGAGATGGGAGGCGGTGAGCACGTCCTAGCCCCTGCACCAGGGAGGGAGATGGGCATGCAGTGTGGCCCTAGCAGCAGGAAGAGAGAAGGCCACGTAGCTCCAGCCTCCTTGGCCAGGAGCATGGGGAGGGTGGGACCTGGGGGCAGCACCATTGCTGCCCTCCAGAATGCCTATAGCAAGCATTCTGGGGAGGAATATGGGTGGGGCCATGCCTGGCAAGTTTGGGAAGGCAAAGCCCTGGACGCCTATCTCTAGATCCCTTCGCTTCTCCAGCCACTCGCCCAGTGTCGCTGTTTTAAATGCATGTCACACAAGGCTCTAACACGTTGCCTCAAAAAAAAAAAAAAAAAAGCTGGTTTTGTTGACTACATGGAAGCATAATGGGTGACTAAAGAGAGGGGGCAGGAAGGTTTCTGATCCTGTTGACCCTCTCCGTGCCGACTTCTCAGACAATATATTTATATTTTAACTGGAGCCTTTAGATTGGGGCTAAAGGAGGGTCAGATAAAAGGATTAAAGGGACTCACGCTCGTGAGGTGCATCACAGAAAGACACGAACAAAACCCACAAGCCTGTAAATATTCATTATGAAAAACACTTGTCTGTTCTCTCTCTGCTCCTTTGATTCCTTTTTTTTTTTTTCATTTCTGGCCTGCAACAAGCAATTGAAAGGGCTGCAGGCTTGGTATCTTCCCCTTTGTGGCTGAGCTGGGGCAGTAATCAGATGTGAAAGCCTCAGATATTTTCATAAATCTATTTCCCTGTTGCAAATCTCTTCTAATAATCACCCTTGCTCTGCTGATTATGGGTGGCTGGTATACAGCAAATATTAGAAATCTACGCTGTGATGGTTAGTTGCATAAGTCACATGCTGTTGTTTCAGATCTCTGCTGATCAGGGCTCTCTCTAACTGGTTCCATCCGTGTGCAGAATACATTTTGTTATGTGCACTGAGGCATGCACTGATGTGCACCACCAGTAGAAACACATGCTGGTGGCTGCTGCCCGCGGTGGGTGCTCTGCTAATCAGCTGGTGGCATTTGCATCTCTCCTGGGCAGCCACCCAAGCGCTCAGTTTAGGGAGAACACTGCTGTTCATGAGCCATTAATCAAGCGAATAGGATGTCTTGTAAATTTTACCATCACTCAGACAATTCAAACTTTGCTTTGGCAAAGACCGAACCATTCAAGCTTAATATTTGCTGCCTCTGAACATTCCCGATATTAAAATTTGGAATATAATGGAAAGCGAGCTCCCTGCTAGTTGCAAAAATGACCGAATCAACATTTACTTTTGAATTTTAACAAGTATTTCCAGATAATCTCTTCCCCTGGTGTTCCCAGCCATGCCAGCTTCGATCCTCTCTACAAAGCGATTTGCAAAAATTAACCCCCTGCCCCACACATGCAAGAATTTATATCACAGTAGCACTTAGCACCCCCAACTAGGCCTAGGCTCCCTTGTGCTTAGCACTGTCCGTGCACAGAAGTTATGTCTACACATTGAGTTGGGGGTGTAATTCCTACCTCATGGAGATGTACTTGTACTAACTCCCATCAATTTAGCACGAGAAATGTAACTGCACAAGATACTAGGCACATATACAGGGCAGCTAATCCCTCCTGCCATCTTCATCACCACGGCTACCCTGGATTTTAAGTGTTCTAGCACTAGTATGGACTGTATTACCCTGCAGCTCAAAGTGTTGACACATCTTGTGAGAGACGGGCCATTGATTTGACCCAGTATGTCCATTCTTATATAGAAACTAGATGTATCTGCACCCTACTGGAAAGCACTAGGCCTCACTCCCCTCCCAGAGCTGAGATAGAGCCAGGAGTCCTGATAGTCTCTCTGCAGAGTTACTAATGAAGTAAGACTCTGCATTCAAATGTTAAGCCTAATTGGTGTCCCTTAAGTGACTTGCCACAAGAGGTCAGAATATGTTAGTGTCAGAGCTGAGTGGGTCTAATATTTAGTTACTTTACTTTCTTTATATAGGGATTAGATACAGTGCTCCTCTCAGCTAACTGCTAAATTATCTTCCAGAAGGCAGGTGTTTTCAAGTGCCTTAGTAGCTGCTAGGAAGAGATGATGTGTATGGGAGGGCAGACAAAGCCACCCCCTCCCACTTCTGTTTGCTGCTTGGTTTGTGCCGAGCATGCTCAGTAACACTGCTGAAGCCACTGACCTCACTTTCTCCTCCTCCCGTGCCCTCACTCTGCCCCTCTATTATTGCAGCGTGCACAGGTTCTCCCCACACCAATATCTGAAAGGGCATCCCTGCTCCCCGGTGCATTTACTCAGAGTGGCATTGTACTGTTAGAGGAGAAGTACAAAATCCTGCCCCCTTACCAGGCCTTCTGATCTGCCACAACCACTGACAAAGGACTGGAGTCTCAGATCTTTAGTTAGTACCTTGCCCCTGAGGAGTGCAGTTTCTGGTGCGTGACGGGCGTTTATTTGGAATATGCACACGTGGGGCATGTACAATGATGGGCATCTGGAAAAGATGCAGTCACCGTATCAGTCAAGGACTGAAACGTTTCCTTTTGTGCCCACCTGACAGCAGAGGCGAGACCACCCCCTGTTCTCAGAGCACGTCGGGGCTGACGCAATAATTCCCTCGCAAAGGAAACCATCACAACATGGGTGCCCAGTTAGGGGAGGGAGACTGTGAGCTTCACTTGCTGCTCCTGCACTCGCAATTCATGGGACACATGGATGCAGATTTCTTCTAGTGATGTCAATATGTGTAACAGGGTGGCATTCACCTCCCATGAGCGCTCCTGTCTGGCTGAGTGCTGGTTCCTGCCCTGCCTCAGTTTGTTAGCCAAAAGCATCTTCGGCAAGTCAGCCCTCCGGCCGAGCCACACCCTGTGTATCACAAATCCTTACTGGGGTAGATGCTTAAGAGGGGCCCATCTCAGTACCCTCTGTAGAGTGTATCTCAGTCTGTTGTCCCACTCCAGACAAGGTATCTCCAGGGCTCTCACCCTCCACCCGGAGAGAACTCCTATGCCCTTATTTCAGGGCGTTAATCTTCCAGTTCAACATATAGTCCACACTAGCTTCCCACATGGAGCGTTCCATGGTACTGCTGCTCTTGTAGCCTGCCAGCATCCCGGGCTTCACTGGTTCAGGGCTCCAGAGACACGGAGCTGCTGCTGAGCACTGCAGCTCCTTTTGTAGGCCTCCCTGGCCTCTGATTGGCTGGCTTCTTCTGTCCTCGCTCTAGCCTCCTGGAGGACTTCTCCATGGCCCTTTCTGGGCTCAGGGCTTGGTCTGCTCCATTACAAAGAAACGGTGTGGCACTGGTTGCTTTGCTGTGGTATAGCCACTTAAAAATATCTAAGCAGTGCACCTATTGCAGGAATTTCCTGGCCATCAGAACCCATGTGTATCCAGATGCCCAGGATGCTTTTGAGTGCCTGGCAAAGCTACAGTTTGAAAGAACAAATTGCTAGTGAGCAACAGTAAAATATGACTCAGCTGTGAGGCCTCTTCAATGGATCCTATGCCCAGACCCCAAGTAGATCTCCCACCAAAGCGAAGACCCTCTCTACAAATGTCTTTCAGAAAAATGAGCCCTAAAAAAAAAAAAAAAAAAAAAAAAAAAGATTTGGGTGACAGTCCTGTGAGCCACTGGTTCTTTGGCGTTGCAGCTTCGTAAGGTTTTGTTCTACTAGGTGTCACAGAATTCCCTAAAGCCACAGGCTCTGGCTACACTACAGAGTTTTTCCGGGATTCTGCCATGTCCAGGGAACATGTCTGCTCTTTTGAATTTTTTTCGGAAGAGCAGATGTGCTTTTTTGGCACCCCTATAAACCTTGTTTTACGAGGAAGAAGGGTTGTTCCAAAACGTTTTTTTTCCTGACATTTGGTCCAGTGCAGACGAGCCAAAAAAAATTGCGGTTCGCAATTTGCATAACTTTTTCTGGAAGAACAGTGTAGTGAAGACATAGCCACAGAGAAATTCACAATAGCTAGATTGGGGAGGCAATGCCTGAGAAATCACCAGAGAATTCCTTCTGATGCACACCCCATCTCTTGAGGGTGGGAGAAATACATAGAAATCAGTCTGCACACCATTCACTTAGAAATTCATCTAGGTGGGAAAATGAATCCCCCCCTACCCATTCTCCCTCCCCCCCAAAAAATGCTTTTTAAATATAAAAAATGTCACTGCCCTGAACCAGGATGAAAAGTCAAAATCTCAAAAATTTTCATAAGTAACTTTTTTGTTTGGTTGGAGTCAATCAAAACATTTTGTTTCAATGTTGACTATTTTGTATTTTTTTTTACTAGACTTGGTTTATATTTCTAAACAGAAAGGCATTTCAAACCTGAGAACAGGATTCGTCACTTTTCAAATATGTGTTATCCGCTTGGAAACATTTTTTTTCCAAAGCATTTTTGAGTTGCAACGTTCCTTGTGTGTTCCCCCCCCAACCCTTTCTCACATTGCATTTTTAACCAATTGGCATTTGTCCTAGGCAAAAAAGGTTTTGTTGAAAAATTCCTGACTAGCTCCAGAAGGGAAAGTTGCGTTCATGAGTAATGGATCCCTCGCCATAGGTGGGGAGCATGTATCTTTCCTTCTGCTTATTTGTCGCTGATTTCTGAGCCTGCCATCTGGCTCGACCCATCTCGGCAGCAATAAGATACAAGGTCGGTGCATTCCTGGACACTGTAAGCAGACGTCAGCAGTGTGGTTCTGTGTTTTCTTGAAGGCTATTAGGCGCATTGCCCTGGTTCTGTCAGGAAATGTGGTTTTCATCTCTGCAGCCAAGATTAAATACTTCTTGCTGTGTCCTCAGCCTGGGAACTGCCCTCTGCCCAGAAAGTTGCCATTGATGCAGCCCAAAGGGGAACTTTCATATTATTCTGCTAGCTGGAAAGAGGGAGGACGTGCAGGAAGAACAATTTGTGAAAGATCCAAGTGGATGCAAGTGAGGGCAGGGCAGCACGCAGGAAGGTCTTGTGGTTAAGGCAAAGACGGTTGGACAGGGAACCTCAGATTTCTATCGCATACCTCCTGTGTGACCATGAGTGAATCGCATTAACCTTTGGGGTGCCTGACATTGTGTGTATATATATTCCCCAAACCGTGTGCCCTGATGTGTCCAGCCCTTTCCTGGAATGCTCAGGGAAATAACAGAGGGTTGTGTGTTCCTTTAAAGAGACAAAAACACATTGCAGCATATTCACTTAACTGGGGTGAAGTTCAATGAGCTTGTTTTGGAAAAAAAAAAACCCCAGCAAGCAAATGGTCTGGTAGCACTTTATAGACTAACAAAACATGTAGATGGGATCATGAGCTTTCGTGGGCACAGGCCACTTCTTCAGATGACCGGAGTTATGACTAGAGGATAAGAAAACTCAAAATAAATAGGAGAAGGGAAGGGGGGAGGGCAGGGGGAGAGAAAGATGTTCTGTCGCCCACCCCCCTATCTCTATATATAAAGTATCAGGAGAAAGGGTGCTAAACCTGAGTAGATAAAGAGCAAAGTCAGTGGATGGATATGAAACAACGTTTACAGGAGCGGTCGACAAAGGCTTCCCTTGTCGACCGCACCGCATCCAGACTGCCACGCAGTGCCGGATCAGCTGATTGTTGGCACAGTGCGGCGGCCATTTTTATTTTAATGAAGCAGGGATTATTTAAATCCCTGCTTCATTGACTATGTCGAGTAAACTACTTTACATGGCTCCGTCGATGGAGCCATGTAGTCTAGACTCACCCTAACACACTAACTCGGCTACCCCCTGAAGCTCTTGTTTTGAAAGGCCGGCAGACCTCATGCTGTTTTTCCTTTCTCATGGACTTCCCATCCCTCTGCTGAGTTTGATGTAAATGGAGCTTTCTTAGATTTTGGTCACTCCTTGCCTAAATTCATGGCTAGATCAACACAGGAATCCTCTGGAACTATCTGATGGCTAGGGTGCTTTTTCAACAGGTCATCCCTTAAAAAAACCAAATATAAACTCAAGCATGAGCCATCCATCATGCCCAGTTTTGTCTCTGCTGATCTAAGGGTCTTTCGGGAACTGGTCTCTAGGTCTTGTGGTTAAGGCAAGGGGGTTGGACGGGGCATCATGAGAATACATTCCCTAGTAATTTTGAGGTGCTCAGATGCTACGGTGACCATGAAGCTGGGTAAATAACTACATAGATCAAATGTAGACAGTTGTAAACTTAAAGTGATGTGGTTATATGGAGATAAGTGTCTGCTATAGATTTAGATCAAAGGTGGGGAACTTTTCTGGGTCAAGCCTACTGACCCACAGGAAAATCAGTCGGGGGCTGCACACAAGTGAGAAACAAAAAAACCCACCCACCCTTCACCAGTATGGACTTCCCAATGCCTGGCGGAGCCCCGAGCGTCAGAGGCTGGATCCAGGCAAGCTGGGGCTGCTTCCAGCTCCTGGGCCTTAGGTTCCCCACCCCCGATTTAGACAAACAAAACTGAGACTTGGGTATTTTCAGTGGGCTGAGTTTGCCAGATAGCATTAATCACTGAACATTGCTGTGACCAGGAATTTTCTATAAGCCGCATCTCTGTGATGTGATGAATAACAGAGATTCCTCAGTTATGAATTGCCTGTAAGCAACACTCCTTCCCCCATCAGCAACATGAAATTGATGTTAGCAGAGCACTGGTACATCATGGCTAATGATATCCCACTCAAGCTGTGTCTGCATGAAGCATCACTCCTGGCAGCTGTGAGAGAAATGGCACATTTGGGAACACAGCTCTTATGTAAACTTTACACTGATCAAGATGGAGGCCAGAAGCATTTAGAAGTAACTTTCCTCTCTCAAGCTAGTGTGATGGCGTCTTGGGGTTTTCCCATCCCCTGCACCCCCGTAATGGCACGGACAGACTCCACTAGCCAGTAGAATAGAGGGAGTTTATTGCTTCTCCAGGATACAGCACAGCACAGATGGAATCTGGTTACAGGGCAGGCCCACCTTGAGGTGGGGGAGCCTGGGCCCCTAAATCCCAACCCGTTGCCTAGGCTGCTTCCTCCATGATCCCAGCCCGAAACCTAACTAACTCACTTCCAGCCCTGCCCCCAACCAGGGCTCCACTCCGCCTTCTTCCCATTGTTCCGCTCCCTGGGAGATAACTCATCAGATAGGTTTGAAGCCCCCTTTGCATAATGACTCATCCCCTGCCCTGCTTGGCCAAGCTGCAGACAGCAGCCAGTGGAGGTCACTCACAGCCCACTACCCAGCATAGCAACCAGCAAGGTACCCACACTACGTCACAGCTAGTCTCTGACCTACAGCCCAGTTCCAGAAAGACCCTTAGACTAGCAGAGACAAAACTGGGCATGAGGGATGACTCATGTTTGAATTTATTTTTGGTTTTGTTGAGGGAGGGCTGTTGGCTGACTGTTGAAAAAGAGCCCTCGCCATCAGATATTTCCATAGGATTTGTGTGTTGATCTGGCCAGGAAATTAAGCGAGGAGTGACCAAAATCTAAGGAAGCTCCATTTACTTCAAAATCAGCAGAGATGGGAAGCCCCCAAGGAAGGAAGAACAGCATGAGGCCCTCCTGCCTTTTGAAACAAGCTCTTGGAACTTTGAAAGATATAAGCCAGGACAGAAGCCATCTTTGGCATCCCGTACTAGATAGGCATCGGGAACCAGAGCTCTTGCAAGATGAGAGAATCTAGATTCTGAGATTTTTTTCTCCACACAAGATCATCTCATCTGAAGAAGTGGGGGTTTGCCCATGAAAGCTTATGATACAGATTGAACCTCTCTAGTCTGGCACTTTTGGGAGCTGACTGGTTTTAAACGAGAGAATTTTCCGGACCACGGGAGGTCAATATTGTCTAGCATCATTACCAACACTTCCCCTGCTTACTGGGCTCTTAGAAGACATTAAGGGGTCAATTAGAGCTAAATAACAGCACAGAACACTGAGAGCCAGGACTGGTGGCTATAAACAAACTTTATGGAACCACAGGAAACATGGCCACACCCAAGATAAGTGGACATCCAGCTAATTAAAATCATAGCAGACCATGGATGTTGCTGGACCAGAGAGTTCTGAACTAGAGAGGTTCAATCTCTCTCTCTCTCTCTCTCTCTCTCTCTCTC